>BSBK01002867.1:0-325000 GCA_027943335.1 Chamaecyparis obtusa
GTATATATATATATATAATATATATATCTATAGACATATATATACATATATATACATATATATACATATACATATATATATATATACATATACATATATATATATATATATATACATATACATATATATATATATACATATATACATATACATATATACATATATACATATACATATATACATATATACATATATACATATATATATATACATATATACATATACATATACATATATATATATACATATACATATATATATATATATACATATATATACATATACATATATATACATATACTATACATATATATACATATACATACATATACATATACATATATATACATAGATATATATATGTACATATATATCTATATGTATATGTGTATGTGTATGTGTATGTGTATGTGTATGTGTATGTGTATGTGTATGTATATGTATATGTATATGTATATGTATATGTGTGTGTGTGTGTGTGTGTGTGTGTGTGTGTGTGTGTGTGTGTGTGTGTGTGTGTGTGTGTGTATATATATATATATCAGTCTTTCTACCTCTCTCTCTCACACACATCTTTTTCTATCTCTTTCTAGATCCATATCTTTCTCTATCTCTAACTCCCAATCTCCCAATCTCATTATCTCTTTTCCTATCCATGTAGCTATTGTTCCATATCATATTTTATCTATCATTGTCCCTCTATCTCCCCCTCCCCCTCTCCACTCTCCCTCTCTATATATTGAGCTATATTTCCCTCTCTCATCCATCTTCTCTCTCCCTCTCTAAATATCTTTACTGGGTGGGAAAATAAATGGGTAAATTTGGTATGCTAAACTCACAAAATCTATGGTGCATTAAGATAAATCTAGAAGAATAATTGATCAAAAACTCTTTTTTTCTCATGTTAGTCAACTAGAGAACATTCGGGACAATTATACATTTCCTAACCCACTTATTCCTTTCTCCTTTTCATCTCACATCACACTAAATTTTTCTATAAATGATATCATCAAGATTCTTAAGCAACAATTATTTTTCATGATTGATTAACTATGATAGAATTGAAATTTATGTATAATTGGTTGTAAGGCTTATCACACTTTTTATCAGAAAATGAATTTGTATAGATTGTGCATTACAGGAGCATCCTTGATATCCATAAATTGGGGTTTTTTGATATCCACACGGTTGGGCTCCCTCAAAAAATTTGGAGAACCAAACACCTATTGAAGATGTGGTTGAAAGTGTTTTCATAGAATGGTGTATGTCCCCATCAAACTCTAGGGATGTGCCAATGAGACTCACCTCTAAGAATATCATAAATTCATCTGTCATGTTTAAACACCACAATATAAATGTGGAATGATAGATATAGGACTACACAATTTAAGGTCATGGAACATAGTATAGAGGAAGGAAAGGGTAGATTTGGAGGTAGTTTGGAATAAGAAGTAAATGTCATGCAAGGAAAATGAAGGAGAAAGGAGGACTCATGTGGAGAAGGGAGATATAAAATTTAAGAACATGGTTGCCAGTCATTACACATAGATGAACTTTGACATTTTGATAGGCTTGGATCTCCAGGGGGTGTTCCATAGTCATATTGAATGATTATCATAATGGCACATTACACAAGGGAATTGCAAGTTATTCATGTTGTCTGCTAGACAGCAATAAAAACTTGCAACACAGATTTTGCCATGTCTTTTCTTGTGACCAAGTAGGACTAAGAACCTATCTTTTAACTATTTTATTTTTATTTGGTTTAGTTCCCTGGAAATTTACTCAATTTCACTATCATAACTCATATAAATTCTTTGTGTGTTACTCATTCTCATCAAAATTCTATCTCAAGCACAGTTTTGGGTTTTAGTGATAAGCTTCTATCGCAAGGGCAAGAAAAATAATGAGTATAGGTTGGTGGCCTCTAAATATTAGTGTTATTTTGATGGTGGAAATTAAGGGCTTTGATTGTCCCGAATTCAATAACTTATTCTACCCCAGCTAGGCAGAGGAACATGTCATGTAAGAGGGACAAATGCTCAAGCTTAATCTCAAAAATACCTCTAGTATAAGATCAGATACCATTTCTCTTGTTTCATTTTTATGATATTTTTCATGCAACAAACAATACAACTTATAGGTTATAATCTTCTCTAATGAGTTTCTATTGAAGTGTACTTGCTTATAATTATGATCACTAAATGGGGGCTTGTTTCAAATAAGACTTGTGATTGCGAGCATAGGTTATCAATTTTAAAGAATTTTTTAAAACTATTTTTACTTAATGCCTTGTGTTGAACTAGATTGAATGTAGTTACATGTAAATGTCTCTGCTTAGAAATTTCTCTATAATTTAATAAGAGTGGATGACCTTTCTTTCATTTCTTATTTGCAAGAATATCTAATGAAGTTTATCATGGTTTTAAAAGAAAATAATATCTAGATTGAACATTATTCTTTGATGAGAACATACATTGAAGTGAACCTACTCAATATCATGAGAAAATAGGTGTTCTATTTCGAATTAAAGTTGAGATTGTGTCAAACGCTATCAATTTTGAAGCATTGCTTACCTATTTAAACTCAATATCTTGTGTACAATATTGAATTTACCTACATAAAAATATCTTCTCTAAGAGATTGAATTTAGCTACATAAAAATATCATTTTATAGAGTTAAATATAACATAGTTTGTGTACTAGCCTTCTTTTAGAAGGAATTGTACCTATAATAAAAACATGAATCCACACATCCTATGCCATGCTTCACTGTTGAATCTTGATAGAAATATCACCAGTTGACTTGCTATGGAAAATATCGAGCCACTTATCAAATTAAAATCATGTGAATACAATATCATTGATTTGTCATTTAATATTAGATACTAATTTTTCACATCAAGTATCTTTCCCAAATATTAAATAGTTATCCCAATGTGAGAGCCACGTTATATATTCCTAATGTTACTATAGAACATATAAATGGGCCTGGGAATGTTAACTACTAATGATACACATCCATCTAAGTTCCCTAGGTGCATGACACACATAATAATAAATAATACATTATAAATATTATGTAAGATGTGAACCTATACTTCATATTTTCTTTGACAGTGATAATTTCATCTTGAGTATGTAGATGGCCTTTCTCTTGGCTTGGAGATGAGTGGGGTGAGATATATGGGTGTTCTACACATGCCCTCGAATGTCATTTAGAATTTTTTAACCTTTGCATTGGACTTTCTTCGAGTGGAGTTGCATAGGGGAGAAAAAAAGATGAGAACCCTACCTTATTAGAGGGGAGAATAATGAGGGCATACTCAAATACCAACAAAGAAGAGAATGAAAATTCTCAGAATAGTAGCCAATATCCAAATCAATCAAAGTGTATAACTCAAATTTGCTGAGAAAATCATCAGGTGCTCCAGGTACTTTCTTGTAAATACAAACATAAAGTCTAGAGTGAATGAGATTAAAACCCTATTTATAGCTGCTACTAACATCAACTTCCTCCCATGGGACATTAAACATGAATCTTTGGGGTGTTGAGTATATTATGACTACCCCAAACCCTCAAAACATTAAACTCTAACTCAATCTTAGATTGCACTTTTAGGGATTGAGATGTTGAGGTATGTAGGAGTGACAATGGCCCCCAAAATCTTGCCAATGTAAATATTTGATCTCTCATGTAGGAAAAATAAAAAGGAAGGATGAATAAAAAAAGAGAAAGAAAAGGGAAAAGAAAAGAGAATGGGGAAGAGCCTTACTATGCAAGGATTAAACTATTAGGGAGTCAAGGTCCATTATCTAACTTACCCAGTATAGTTGAACTTGAAAGTACAAAGGTGTATCACACTTTAGGTCAACTTATCAGCACAACTGAATTTAAGTATTTCTAACTAAAAATTAGTTTTGGTTAAACATATGGTTTAGCTAGATTCATTCTAGCTAAGTTAGATATGTGTCTCAACTTCTTAGATTTGAAGTGTCCATTGAATGCATATTTTAAACAACTTTGGGTCCAATTACCAAATAAAGAAAATTATTTTAGAAAAATTGATGTTTCAACAACTCCTACTCCTTTAACTGATATTTTTTTCAAAATACAAAAATACCCTTTTGTAGATATATAAGTGAACTTCTCTAAAATTATATCTTTTAAATATTTTAATTACTTCTTCTATTTTATATTTAACTTTTATTGAAAGCATTCATCAACAAAAAAAATACAGTGGCTTATCTTGTCATAGAAAAAAAGTAAAAAAATTTTAATTTTTTTGGAAAAATAATGATGTAGTAGAGGAAATAATCTATATCAAGAAGATCAGTTTATTTCAATTTTGGATGTATAGTTAAGATAAAAGGTGGCATCGAATGGAGAGAGATATATTTTAGTACACATATTTTTAAATTTTATATTTAAATATGCATTTATAAAAATAGTGAAAAGATGTATCTATGCACTAAAGTTTCAATTTATTTATACACAAAAAATTGAATAAAAAAAGAAAAAAAAATACTATATAAAGGTTGAAAAATGATGTAAATTCAATTTCAAAAATTTATCAGCGACTAAATTTTAGTTTTTATTTTAATAAAAGATATATTTCAATAATTTTATAATTTTTTACCAAAATCACAAACATAAAATACATTAAAAATTAATGATTTCATTAGTTTACATCATTTAAAAATTGTCAGCATATATCTCACTTTTAAGAGATTCAATTTAAAAACTTGAATCAATGTTGTCTATTTCCTTTATAAAAGTGTGACAAAACTTTGTACTTTTATAAGCTACAATAATAATTAATACCACTTATAACATAATGTTAAAATAATAATAAAAAAATATAGAGTTAGGAAATTGTTTAATCAATGAGCAAGGAAAAGAAGTGTTACCATGAATAATCACAAAAACTAGGTGCATTCACCAAGCACAATGAAACAAGGAGACAATATTTTAAAGGGGGAAAAGCATAAAAAAACCCCGTGATATTAATGAAAGTGGAAAAAAATATGCCTAAGAATGAGAGAGAGAGAGAGAGAGAGAGAGAGAGAGCAAAGCTCATACAATGTTGAAGAAGAAGAAGAATCTCATATGAGAATGAGAGAAGGAGAGCCATCTCTTAATAGAGATGTGAGAAAGGAGTTACATTGTAACTCTCATTTCTGTGTATGCCACCTTTCACTAGTGTGTGAGACAAGTGTAGGATTCCTCATAAGGAGGAATATCTATTTTCCTTAATGAAGGAAATTACAAATATTACATGTCCTCCCACTTGGACTAGAGGACGAATATATTAGGATACCTTGGTTTATCCTTTAAATACAAATATAGCAAGGAAAGATTAAATTCTAACACCCCCCTTTAATCTTCACTTGGGGTAATTACATCAATAGGTATCAAACCCAAATGTTTACAATGAATTTGAGATGTTTCTTTTGAAAGAGTCTTCACTAGGATGTCTTTGGCTTGATCATCTTGCATGTCTTCAACTTGTGCTTTGGAGCTTGAATGGTACATAGGACTTTTGGCAAAGTGAATAGCATGTTGAGGAGAGCCCAAATCTTTAAGAGACCACTAAGATTCTTGGGATGCATTAATGCATTTTGTAAATTCATTTCCATTTAAAAATAGAGGTGGAGCATAATCAATACTTGAGCCCGCAATAAGGCAAAAAACACTAGTAGAGTGCCCATCATTGGGATCACCTAGTGCTGAATCAGTAACACTTTGGGAAAAATCATATTGTGAATCATGGGTCATAGAATCATAAATGCAATCTTCAATTGCATAAACCAAATTTGTAACATGTTCATCGGAATGTGAATCATGGGTCATAGAATCTGAAATGCAATCTTTAGGTGCATAAGACAAATCTGAAGTGTATTCATCATAATATGAAGCATTAATAGGAGAGTTAATATAAGAATCATTATCATTAACCTCTACAACAATCATAGGATTAGTACTATCATCATGAATTTTATCTTGAGTAATAAACATATCTTGTAAAGTAACATCAAGAAAGTTAGATATAATTTCCTCTTCTTGGTCAAACATATCATCAACATGAGAGTAAGGAGGAGTAAACAAATTATTACCATTATCATTATCATCACTGCTAGGAGGAACAAAATCATTAGGACTATCATTACTATCTTCATGTTCATCATTATCCTTAATGTTAGGAGCAGAAATAGAAATATGGTTATCTTGCAAATCAAGAACATAAAGCACATCATGTATTTTACCATTTGGAACAGAAACATTACCAGATCCTTCAACTTGACAGCAATAATTATTAGCTAAAGAAACAGGAGTATTCATAGAATCAGGTTGTAGAGAATCAAAGAGTTCCTTATGGGATTGAACATATTGAGATGCATTACTATCAATAATCCATTTAGGTGGTTTAGAAGCATTAAAATAGATAGTAAAAGTAGAATGAGATTGATTTCCATTAGGTTTTCCATTTGAGTAATTTTGAGAATTACGTTGATCATCTTTTTGTTTCTTAAAGCAGTTATGAATTAAGTGACCATCTTTACCACAATAGGTGCAATGAGGCCTATTTGACTGATTATTACTATAATAGTTATTGGAAGGCCTAGAGTTGTAAGGATCATTAAATTATTGCCCTGAGTTATTATTAGAATTATTAGTATTGTTAGATCTTTGATAATTTTGATTATTTTGATTAAAGTTAGAAGATCTATTGTTATTATGAGATTGAGAGACATATGCATGTTCATGAGTTTTAAGAATGCCAAACTGAATCAATTTAGCTTCCTCTTGATGCAACATATTTTGAAAAATAACATAAGTTAACTGAGACGTTAACGAAGGAATAGCTAATTGAGAGTAAATGTTTGTAATAAACTGTTGGAGCTGTCTAGGCAAATATTTATGAATAATAATGTGAATTATTCTTAAATCAGAAAGAGGAACTTGTAAACCTGTTAGTAAAACTTTAATGGAATCAAACTTAAGCAAGAAGTCATCAACAGAGTTGAAGTCAGTATACCTAAGGTCTTCAAGTTGGTCTTGAAGCTGAATTTTTTGAGTTTCATCTGCACTGTCATAGGTATTTTTTAGGATGTCCCAAGCCTGATGGGCTTCTATACAAGTGGAAATGAGGACATACAATTCAGGACTTAGGGAAATTTTGATTAAGCCAAGTGCTTCCTCATTTTTTGTCTGCCAAGCAGTTTTGTCAGCTTGAGGAGCAGAGGCTACTGGTTTAGAACTGGCATCAGTGGCAATATCTAAAATGTGTCTAAATCTAAATATGAAAGTCATGTGCATTTTCCATGCATGGTAGTTGGTACTAGTTAATTTAATTTCTGGCATCAGGGTAGTCATGATGAAAAATAAGAATAGCTAAACTTGAAATGAAAATATTATCAGAACTTAGAAAAAAACATATTAGACTATATGTACTTGCATGCAATAGTAGAAAGCTATAAAAGCTTTTGCCAAGGGGGCATGCAAGAAAGAAAAACAACCAAAGAGAGAGAAAAAAGGAACTGAGAGCACTAAAGAGCAACGAGATCTTGGGTAAGCTGTTATAGATTAACAGATACCGACAAGAATCTCTTGCATGCAAAGAGAAAGAAAACTAAATAACCTAATAACAAAGAAAAAGAAACACAACCTGCAAAACAAATGTTAGGACATAGAAACACTAAGATAGTTAATAATAAAAGGATTCAAACCTGCAATGAAACGTTAGCTAAATCAAATTGAATCTAACCAAAACCCTTCAAAAATAACTTGAGCTAAAAAAAGAATGAAGCTAATTAAAAAAAGAGAGCTGTTAATAAAGATCAATATAATGAAAAAGAAATTAAATCTATAGATCCCTATAGAATAGAGGTTCCTGTAGCACAATGCTTCTTGTAGCGCTACCATGGAAACTAGATTAAATCGATAAGAAAAGGAGAGCTATAGAAATGAGTTACAATGCGATGCTATAGTAACTACTAAAAGCTAGTAATAAAGCTGATGCGATACACTAATTTTTAAAAAAAATGAAACAACATGAAACTGAAGCAATCTATTGAAAAAAGGTACCCTGTAGAGGACGAGAAAGAAAAAGGAATAGAGAAGAGATACACAAACCTAGAGAGCAGGAAAACCAGGCAAAGAATAGAAGTGAAACAAACAAACAAACAAACATAGGCAAAGAAAATAGGAAAATACTATGAAAGGAAAAATGCAAGAAATGACAATTTGACGTCTGTCGATGAATGATATCAGGAAAAATGAATCTAAATGAAAGGATAATGGAAGCCACAAGAGAGAGTAAAAACTCCACCTACAGGAAGTGGATTAAAAAAAACTCAGCTTGTTCTCTAGCTCCAACACCAGCCCTAGTCCGAGCTTTCGGTATTGAAGGTGCGAGCAAGAAAAATAACAGGAAGTAACAGTGCATGCAAAGGAAACCTCAAAGAGAATAAACATGCAATGACAAACAATGATCTTGTGGGAAACTCCACCTACATGAAGAATTGGAGAGAGCGAGAAAAAAAAATAGCACAAAATAGCGCATGCAAAAAACATCTATATTAACAAAGCAGCACATGCAAGGAACTCTCGAAAAACCAATAACACCGCATGAAACACACATGAGCCAACCAAAAAAAATGAAAAAAAAGACAAAGCTTGCTAAAAAAGAAATAAAAAAGGCATAAAAAAATGTGACAGGAAGAAGAAAATAACAGTTACTGAAGATTTGAAAAAAAAAAAATGATTAACAACTAAATAAAGCCAAATGAAATTTAGAAAACAAATGATACCAACTGACATATTAGAGACTGAAATAGTAAAGAAATGATTAAAAATTAGAGACTAAGTAAAAAATAACGAAATAAAGATATTCTATTATATTTTCACCACTAAACTAGTAATGCAAGAACTGAAATTAAAGAGATTAATATAAATGTGCTGAAATAGTACTAAATATAAAGAGCTAATTGAAATAAAAAGATTGAGATTCAAATCTCTCTACACGACGTCTCTGAATTTAGAGTGCACCAAGATATGATAGCTCCTTTACCTACACACACAAAACATGATTAAACCAACCTGCTCTGATACCATGTTAAAATAATAATAACAAAATATAGAGTTAGGAAATTGTTTAATCAATGAGAAAGGACAAGAAGTGTTACCATGAATAATCACAAAAACTAGGTGCATTCACCAAGCACAACGAAACAAGGAGACAATATTTTGAAGAGGGAAAAGCATAAAAAAATCCCCTTGATATTAATGAAAGTGGCAAAAAATATGCCTAAGAATGAGAGAGAGAGAGAGAGAGAGAGAGAGAGAGAGAGAGAGAGCAAAGCTCATACAATGTTGAAGAAGAAGAAGAAGAATCTCATATGAGAATGAGAGAACAAGAGCTATCTCTTAATAGAGATGTGAGAAAGGAGTTACATTGTAACTCCCATTTCTGTGTATGTCACCTTTCACTAGTGTGTGAGACAAGTGTCGGATTCCTCATAAGGAGGAATATCTATTTTCCTTAATGAAAGAAATTACAAATATTACATGTCCTCCCACTTGGACTAGAGGATGAATACATTAGGATACCTTGGTTTATCCTTTAAATACAAATATACCAAGGAAAGATTAAATTCTAACAATAGTGAAAAGAGTGAAAAGATGTATCTATGCACTAAAGTTTCAATTTATTTATACACAAAAAATTGAATAAAAAAAGAAAAAAAAAACTATATAAAGGTTGAAAAATGATGTAAATTCAATTTCAAAAATTTATCAATGACTAAATTTTAGTTTTTATTTTATTAAAAGATATATTTCAATAATTTTATAATTTTTTACCAAAATCACAAACATAAAATACATTAAAAATTAATGATTTCATTAGTTTACATCATTTAAAAATTGTCAACATATATCTCACTTTTAAGAGATTCAATTTAAAAACTTGAATCAATGTTGTCTATTTCCTTTATAAAAGTGTGACAAAACTTTGTACTTTTATAAGCTACAATAATAATTAATACCACTTATAGCATAACTTAGACAAAAATTATCTTAAAATATCATTAACAATTTTTTAGCAATATTAAGTGTTATCTTAAATATAATTTACCCATCACTAATTATTGTTGGAAATCTATTGGGAAAATGTGATACTGAGAGGGGGGGAGTGAATCAAATATCACTGATTTATCCATTTTTACATAAATGAAACTTGCATAGCATAAGCATAAAACTCAACAGTATAACAGATCTAATAAGCTAAACATCACCCATGAAAATAGGCATAACACAATGATTTTGGTTACCCAGAAACCCTTGAAAGGTAAAACTAGGGTGGGGATGCCACCCACAAATCTTCACTACTGCAGTATAAAGTTTTCCTTTTACGGCTACAAATTTGATCACAAAATATGATCTACCTATGAGGGGTTTTCCTTGTTAAGAGCTTTGAGACTTATACAATCTACCTTGCAAAAGGATTTAAGACTTACAACTAAGTAAGCACTCGGTTAAGAGATTTACTAAGGTCTGTCAAAACCACTCTGTTTAAAGATTTACTCTGATATACTTGTTAAAATGTCTTAGTACTTGATGCTTTGATTTGTACTATGATGTTGATGACAGATATTCTCCTTTCAGTATAGATTTGATCTCTTCTATCAAATATGTGTATGTTCTGTCCTTCACTATTTTTCTCTATTCTACTCGGTCACTGAACTCTATCAAAATACTTCTCTATTCTAGAATATGAGATCTCCTTTTTATTCTCTCTGTCACACTCTTACATCACTTTAGGGTTTAGATCACATCTTATATAGACAATTAACTTTCTCTAAGATTTAAGATCTATGATCTAGATTATCTCTTTTTTCCGCTTAACCTTTCACTAACTATGATTGGTTCCATGTGTTACATAGGGATTAATGATTACAATGTACAAGAGCATAATCAGCTCTATGATTTCCTTAACAAACAACAAATGAAATATAAATGTTAGCCAAAATGGTTTACCTAAGTGTTTGTGCCATAAAAAACACATATGTCAATTTTGGCTTGCTCGGCATTAGATATCTCTAGCACTCGACATTCAGTATTCTTTATATTCTTGTGCTTAGTATTGTCTTCTTTACATAACTTGGCAAAAGCTGACTCGGCTAATACAAAAGTACTCGGTGACCACTATTTTACTCGGTAGTGACTACTACTCTATAAATGTACATTATACATGACTCGGCCTATATATGATTACTCGGACGCACTGATGACCAACCAACATTGCCTAGAAAATGACTAAGTGTAAGACACTAATAGATAATCAAAAATTTAGGGATTAACACTCTCCCCCTTTGACATTAGTGGAAAAAACACTTCACCATGACATTTTCATTACATTTACAAGAGTACTTAGTACTAACATAAGTATATAGAAAATACTCCCCCTAAAACATAACTCGGTCTTAAAAAAAAATTAAAAAATTACATTTGTACATATAAGACTTCCTTATTTGACATACACTCAAATACATATACACATTTACAAAACTTAGTATGTTATACCATTTATTTCTTCTTTCTTCAGTCTGATTCTACTCTCTGATTCTATTCCCTCTTTGTGACTTAACATGTCATGTCACTACTATTTCCCCTTGTTTTTGTCATTTGAAGTTCTTCAGGTGTAGGGAGCTTGAAATACTTGTCCTAAAATGGTTTGTGAAGTTGCATGACCAAATGCAATGTGTTTTCCCAATTGGATGTTGCAATCTTCAAAACCTCAGAATTTACTTCTAGCTCGGCAGCTAGGTCAACTAGACTCTCGGCAATAGAAATATGGGGATCTTTCTAAACTAATTCATTTTCCATTTCTAACTCTATTTGTATGGCCTCCATATGAGGTGTTAATATTTTTTATATGGAGAGTAAGGGAGCCCTTATCTTACCATCATTAGCCATCAACTCGGCTAACCTCCCTTGAGTATGTAGAAGCCTGGTGTAATGTATAGAACTGGAACTTGCATCCAAGCTCAATGAGTGACCTGTAGACCAGATATCTAGTTGTAGCTTATCTATTAGATCCTGGTTGTCCTTGGTAAACACTTCTACATCAGATAATTTCTAGTACAAAGATTGTGCATTTAGTAAAATTTCTTCTGATTTTGATAGTAAGGTAGAAAGTTCTACTTCATTGCGATATCTACAGAGACCTTATTAAGTACCTTGGTCTCAAATTTCCTTTCTGACCAATGCAAAAACTTTTCATTAGCTTTGTTGCTGTCATCAGTCACTTAATTTCTTAACAATGTGAACAAGTTGTTCCAAAATAGGGTCAAAGTCATTTACATCAGTCATATCAAAAGCATCAATGAATATACCTTTTATTTCATGAAGTACTTTCTTTTGTTGATGTTCCCTTCTCATTTCTTCATGTTTTCTCTTCTTCTTCAGTAGAACTTACAGAATTTGCATCTGCTCATACGTCAAGTTATCTATGTCCCATTTAGGAATCACAATAACTTCCTCGAGTGTCACCTGTGGAGTGGGAGACTTATCCTTCTTTTTTTGTGACTTCTTTCTAGGTGTTGTGCCACTCGGCATCTATATAAGAGCTTTTATTGCCTCTTTCTCCTTAGGCTCTTGAGTGTTTATTGTTTTTTCTGTCTCTTTATTTTCTGGTTCCTTTTCCTCCACATGAGGATTTACTATAACTAATGCAGGTTGTTCTGCATGTCCTTTATTTGACTCCTCAACATATGTAGGCATAGGTGTAATTACCAACTTGTCTTGTTCCTCAGTAGTAGTAATATGACCGACTAACATATCAATTATAGCTCTGTGTGGACTGGCAAAGGTAACTTTAACAGTTGATGTATCCTCAATTTGTGGATAATCTATCACTTGTAATAACACTAGATTACCGCCCAAAAAAGATGTATCTTTGGCTGCCTCAACTTGAATTTCTTCCTTGGTCAATACATAAGTTTTCACTGGGGTGTCCTCGGTGATATCAACAAAGGTTATTTCAACGGTCTTCTTATGTTCCTCGGTCTTCTGAGCTGCTTCCTTTTGAATATGAGGTTCACTAACATCCTCTTTATTATCTAACTCAACTGCCTTAGATGTGATAGCTTCTTGTTGTGTACTCTTATCAATTATAAGACCAAAAATGATCTTCCATACCTTTAGACTTTGTTAAACAACATCTTCAACCTTGTGTTGAAGGATAGAGTATGCCCGGAGCTTAGGAACGAATCTATTTCTGTACTGCTCCATATATTACTGAATGTAATCAGGGGACAAGTCTAGTGTGACTTGAGAAAGTGTGCTTTCCCTGATTTTCTTTTTTTATTATAAGGGCATATTCCCATTTATATGCTAGTCTTTGATATGGGTAAAAGTACAAACCTGTGTCACACTTTTATAAAGGAAAAGGATGACAACATTCAAATTTTTTTAACTTTAACAACATAAAAGTGGCGTTTGTGTTTAGAATTTGAAGATGATGTAAACTAATGAAATGTGTAAAATTTGATGAAGTTTATGCTTGTAATTTTTTAAAAAAAATTTGAACAAAAATTGACATAGTTTTTTAATTTTTGAAGTCCATTTTTTTATTCCTGAAATATGCTGAAAATCTAGGGTCTAGTTCGCGTTAACAAACTATATGCAAATAATATTTTTTTCTTTTGATTCCATAATATGTTTTAGATGACATGTATAGCTAATTCATAAAAAAACAAACATTTGATTTCGTTATATATTTTGTCTGTTATAACTATCCAAAGTCGGTGTTACCCGAAATAAATAGTTTTTTGTTCGCGTTCAATTTTCCCTATCAAATCTACACCAGTAAAAAAAAAATTACATATTCTTGAAGAAGATTCTCTCCTCTAGTGTTAAATATAAATTTTTAATTTTTCTGGCATGATTTTTTATTTTTAATATTTTTCGAACGAGCGTGTTCTTAAATGTTAAAATACCTACTTGAAGTATTTTCAACTTATAATATATTATATGAAATCAAAACATAATAAAAATTACATGAACATAATCTTGACTCCAATCTCTACAAAAGGGTATTTTTAGATTTTAGAGAAAGGTAAATTTTGATAGAGAATTGAGGTCCAGAAGTGAGAACTTTTGTGACTCACCTTTTTCTGCTTATTTGGCTGCCACATGGGATGCCACTTAGGGGGGTTCGGCCAGACCTGGTTCAATCAAACCAGGTCTGACCAAACCTGCCTAATACCAAACACTGTCATTTGAATGAGCCACCAAACCCATTTTTCAGATTTATATAGTTTTTCATGGAAGGGTTCCGGCCAAAACCATTCCGGCCAGAACCATTCTGGTCGGAACTCCCCCGCCACATCGACACCACATGGCACCTTGTGTGCACCATGTATGTCTGGCCGAAACCGGTCCGGCCAGACCCATTCCGACCGGAACCATTTCTGCCGAAACCAATAAAAATGTCCTCTAGTGCTACATAGCTTTGTACTGTTACCCATATAATTCATCAAGAATTAGTTTCCCCAGTTGTAGTGGTACCATTTTGAATATGAAAAGCATCTCAATCATTTCTTCTTCAAATTTTTCTTTATCCTCAATACTCATCTTTTCAAATTTGATTTGTTTGAAGCTTGCTAGTCCAACAGTGCTCTTAATGTTGTGGCATATTTCATCCATAGTCAGTATTCTCTTTTGTAATGATACCTTCTTCTTTATTTCCTCATCATTGTTGGTTTCCTCATCATCCTTCTCCAAAATGATTTTCCTCCATGGTTTCTTCTTAAATTGGATCGACACTACCTTAAGATGAATAGTTTTTCTCTTCCCTGATGTAGGGGTTTTCTTTTCAGGCTCGACAGCTATTGTAGCAGAGGCTGTCCTAGTTCTTGGCCTAAGTATAGGTCAGGAGATAGGCTTTGGTTTCTGCATTTTTTTCTTACAGGATTGGCAACTGATGCCTTATTTCCTTTCTTTCCTACTACTTTCTCCTCCTCTTCAATTTCACTAGACTCACATGATTTATCTTCTCCTAATCCTTGAGTCAGTTCTAGAGGTGCATCTACCTCTCCTGCTATCATCTTCTCAATAATTTTCACTATCTTTTTCCTCTTTCTCTTCATGGTAGCAGACTTTAGTCCCATGGTAATCTTAGCCTTCACTTCCTCATAAGTTCCTAAATATGTAGCCTTCTTATTAACTTCGTCAACTAATAAGACTGTGATTGTTGTTGTAGTTTCATTAATGTTTACTTCATAAGGTAATGGCATTAGCCATGATACCATCGATATTACAGCTTGAGCATATGTGAGGTTAGCGTCAACTAGGAAGCATATTTTCTGATTGTATTTCTCTACTAAGGATACAAGAATTCTACTTCTCTTCCTCATTTTCTCCTTAAACTCTAAAAAGTAATTCTCCATAATGATTTCAAAGTTATCACCCATTTGACTAATAAAATCATTAATTTGAATTGTCACTAGTCTACTCTTATCCCATTCTAGTCCTCCAACAGTAGGAAATATTTTCTAAATGTGGAAGAATAAACAAACAAGTAGGGAGATGAACTTACACATTGAATTATTTTCTTTCCAGATCAATGTAAGATTCTTGGCAAGTTGTGTTAGTTGGAGCTTGACAAGGTCGTATGTGTGATCCTTCTTTATTATTTTCCAAGCTCGGTCCACCTCCATGCATGGGACACTATCCAACTGACTTGACTGATAAAATTTTCATGCTATCACCATTACTACAAACTCAATTTTTGGATCGATGATAGTAGAGATAGTCATGCCTCGCTTGTTCCGTATTGCTTGTGTGTTTTCTTGTATTTCACACTTGCTTTAACATAACATAGTTTTCTTCCCAGGGAGTTTAGGGTATCTAGTTACCAAGTGAATCTTTTCTTTGGTGATTTGGACCGGTCCATCCTCTAGCCATATTTTCATATCATGTACCCTACTCAGTACAATCTTGATCTATTCTACTATGAAATTTTGCAAAAATTCAAGGGCATGAACCGACCCTTTCTTGGAAACCTTATGGTATTCTAGCTTCAACACCCTATTGCTACATAGTTTCTCATATGCCTCTCTAAGTTCATAATCACTGATTTCTCCAATCTTGCACATATAACACAACCGAATATCATTTATCATTAAAACTTTCTTTCAGAATTTACGATAGGGCTCCAGTTAGATGTCCCATGATTGCACTTTTTGGAATGTATTGAAACCTCTGTCACTTGCATGCCTCGTTCATCACTAATTGAACATTAAAGACCTCCTTTCCTTGCTTCTTCATTGTAGCTGATGATGATGATGCCATGTCTCACAACTTAAGGGTTAAAGTACTGAAAAGATTTTACTTGGTAAAATACCTTGCACAAGTGTTCTTCAAATGTTTTTCTGATGACACACTGTGAAGATTTCTACAAATCATACTTAGCACTAATTGCACTGGTTACTTTCCTTTTGAATCATTGTAAAAATTCTCAATTCACTGGTGAAATGAAATAAATGGTAACTCCGCTATCTTTTTCCTCTTTCTCTCCATAGTAGAAGACTTTAGTCCCATGGTAATCTTAGCCTTTGCTTCCTCATAAGTTCCAAAATATGTAGCCTTCTTATCAACTTCCTTGGCTAACAAGGATGTGATTTCTACTGTAGTTTCATCAATGTTTACTTCATAAGGTAATGGCATTAGCCATGATATCATCAGTATTATAGCATGAGCATATGTGAGGTCTATGTCAACTAGGAAGCATATGTGTTGATTGTATTTCTCTACTAAAGATATAGGAATTCTACTTCTCTTCCTCATTTTCTCCTTAAACTCTACAAAGTAATTCTCCATAATGCTTTCAAATTTATCACCCATTTGACTAATAAACTCATTAATTTGAATTGTCACTGGTCTACTCTTATCCCATTCTACTCCAATAGTAGGAAAATTTTTCTGAATGTAGAAGAATAAACAAACAAGTAGGGAACCAAACTTACACATTGAATTTTTTGCTTTCTGGATTGATGTAAGATTCTCGACAAGTTGTGTTAGTTGGAGCTTAGCAAGGTCGTATGTGTGATCCTTCTTTATTATTTTCCAAGTTTGGTCCATTGCCATGCATGGGACACTATCCAACTGACTTCATTGATAAAATTTGTGTGCTATCATCCTTACTACAAACTCAATTTTTGGATCAGTGATAGTAGAGATGGTCAGGTGGTCCCAAAATAGTGAGTCCTACTTTTTGGCCAACTTTGACATAGAGATCAACATTTTAAGAAAAAACTTCACTTTTGAACACCTATTGCCGCAAAACTATTAGGATTTTGAAGATGATGTAAACTAGAGTCTTTTAGAATTTTCTTTTAAGTTTCTAAATATTTTTTTTTTTAAATCATTTTAATTCATTTTTCCTCCTTTGAAAAGTGGTTTGCATGAAAAAACTATGTTGTTAAGCAGTTACTGTCACTTGGATCAACATAACATTTTTTTAAAATATGATAACGATGTAATTCTTTCTAAGTTATATTTGTAACTTCAATATCTAAAGGATGCAATTAGTTTTATTCATTTTGGGTCAATATTTCATAGTTTATTAAGTTCTAAAGTGACAGTAACTGCAATTTAGAAATGAGGTCACTTGGATCGCTCTAACTTGATCTGTGTATATCAAAATTCATTTTTTCTTTTTTTCATAAAAAGGTAACACAAATACGCTTTTCCTACATATTTTTTATAATTTTTTAATAATTTACTATTTTTCCCAAAGTCTTGAAGAGACAGGTTGTTGAATGACCAAAAAACTTATGTTTAGTTAAAGTAATATTTAAAAGTGATAATGAACTCAATATGTATTAAAATTATATTCATTAGAAAGCTTGTTCTGAATAGCATCATTTGACAGTCTGTTTGAAAAAATCATCTTGCTTAGTCATTGTTTCAAGCCTCCAAAGAACATTTTGTTGAAGTTCACTTATTTTATGAGGGCAATTTTTTTTTTTTGGGCTCTTCGTGCGAAGACTCTTGGGGGTCTTCGTGTGAAAGGTCTTTGCAAAAAGCCACAAGGAGAAAAGTCTGACAAAGAAACACCCTACCAAAATTTTTCCCTGGGTACTTTGTGCAAAGTATGTACTTCGAGCGAAGTTAGCTAGTGAATTTATTTTTTTTAAAAAAATTAAAATGGTATAAAAGTAAAACATTTTGTTTCTATTTTATACCAAATTGCAATTAATGAATTCACTTTTTCTATTATTGAAGGCATTTTTTGGAGGAGGATTTCTATTTCTATTTTTTCAAA
Organism: Chamaecyparis obtusa; assembly: GCA_027943335.1. NCBI lineage: Eukaryota > Viridiplantae > Streptophyta > Pinopsida > Cupressales > Cupressaceae > Chamaecyparis > Chamaecyparis obtusa. Next base: position 18,336 of record BSBK01002867.1, read on the forward strand.
TGCATAATTTTGAAGAGGATAAATATTAGATTAAAGTATTTTTTTGAAGAAGAGAATTTTTATTGATGATCTTGTGGAAGACATTTTTTGGAGAGAAGAAATGGGGAACATGAAGGGAAGACATAGTAAATGTTCTAGAAAAAGGTCACCTAGTACTGGACAAAGAAATCGTGAAGCTGCATTGACATATTATCATAAAACTAAAGAAGATGAAAGACAAGTTGAAGTAGGAGGATCAAGTCAAGTCAAAGAATTGCACATTGAAGAAGGGTTAGGATCACTCCCTACGAAAGCTCAAGCAATTGATGTTGGAGAAGGGTCAAGATCATGTGGTCTTATTGGTATGGATGAATTTTTAAATTTAGCTCAAACTGTAAAGAGAAATATTAATTATAGAAACTTAGATCATTTACTTACAATGGATGTGGAGAATTTGAGATCACCTGCTAATGTTCAACCCTTAAGTCTTTCTAAGAAGAGATCAATGAATATGATAGAAAGAGAAATATTGGGTAAATTTGATAATTTTGAAATACTTGAACAAGCTCAATTTCTTTCAATTGTACTTATAAACAAAATGTTGGAAGGGGCATTAAAATTATTGGGTATATACACAACATCAAAGAAGAGAAACATTGTTGACATGCAAACTAATATGATTAAAAATCTTAGGAAAGGTTTGAACCAGCTAGGGAAGTGATCTCAAACTAAAGATAAGACCATTACAAGAAAATTTATGTTGACATCCATTGTAGGTAACAAAATGAGATGAAAAAGATAGATATCTTTAGTTTCATCTCAGTTTGGTTTTAATAGGAAAATAATATCATGATATGTTAATAGGAGAATACTTTTGGATGATAACACCTTGGAAGGCAATTGGGCAATCATGTGTAGAGCTCCTCGTTCTAATAGGATTGATGAAGGAATAAAGAATTTGGTCACATCATTGTGGAATGATAATACACGTCCTTCATCAAACACTAGAGATGTTATCATACATATAATTTCAGCTAATCGATATGAATATCATACGAAACATTGGTTGGACACAACACAACATGAAATGTATGTGTGATTTTTAGTTCAAATCCTAATATAAATATTGGGCAAACATTGTTTGAAAGATTGAAGCCATATTATATCAGGACAAACAAAGTGTTTGAAACTTGTTGTTGTCATTATCATATTGAATTTGATCTCCACTATTAGGTTTTTCAAAATTTTGTAGAAGACACTTATGGTTTTTAAAATGCTCCTCCTACTAGATGAAGTGAGTTCATCTCATCCATTTTATGTGACAAAAGAGATGATGTAGCTGGAAAAATAAATTTCATAAAAGGAATATGTCAAACATGTGTTGATTTGTATCTTTTTCCTTTGAAAAATGAAAATATTGATGTAACAAAGATGGTAAATTGCAAGAGTTACAAATATGTAAAAAATGAAATAAAATTTGGGAAAGAATCCAAAAGGTTAGAATATGTTGAAGAGGAGATAAATGTTGGAGTATTTATGGAAAAATTTAAAAAATTGATTCAACCCTACATTCATCATGCTTTTTTTGCGAAGTGGCAAGCACAACAATTCCAAACACTAAGAGACAATTTCTCACTTGGAACTATTGTATCAGTTGTTGATTTTGCAGAAAAATATTCTTTTGTTCATCAAAAGGTAATTCAGTCAGAACACTATTTTTCAAAGAAAATTACTATTATGGTACATGTGTGTTATCGACATGCACAATTACATTTGGATGGTATTCAAAGCACATTTGAAGCATGGGTCATCAAGAAGGTGTTAGGCCATTTTTTTGTCATAGCAAAAATCCTATGAAAATGGCCTCTTCCCTGAAAATGTTTTTGTAAAAGTGTCCTGCCATGTGTTCTTCATGTTGTCACCTTGCTTCAGTCCAGATCGCATCTCCTAAATCGCAAAATCCAGAAAGTTATTCAAGTTCTAAGGTCTGCTGGAAATAATTTTTAAAATCTACCACAATGTCGAAAACCCACAGTGTTTTTGAAAATCCTTGATGTTTTTGGTCTGTGTGAAAACCTTCATTGTTTTCGACCTTGTGCCTTCTAGCTTTTGTGTGCTTATTTTTTGGTGTCAAAAATCTTGTGTGTTTTCGATCTTTTCCTCCGAAAACCTTGTGTGTTGTCGACCCTGCACTTCTGCCCTATTTGTTGGCATTCTCTAATTGCGCAAGTCCGACTAGATGGTGGGCCCGGGTCTTCAAAGGTTTTAAGTCATTGGTTGTCGCATGGCCGTATGCAAGACTTTTCTGACATGCGATCATGCAACCGCTTACCACCTATCCATGTGGGTCCCAGTTCTTCCCATTGCCTGGTGTGGTTAAAGTTCAGACAAGATCAGTGGTCAGCATAAGTTCACATGGTAAAGATGCACGGTGTTTATCCCTTACACTTTTGTGATAGCTGTTGGATTTTCCTGTGTGGGTGTGTCATGGGTCCAGGTGCGTCTGCGTGTCAAACAGTGTTGAGGTCCTCATTTCTGATTGGTCCATGTGGCGGTGACTTGTCAGATATGTCAGCAGGGCTTGTGATAGTGATTTTAATCTACGATCGACATGTGATCACAAGGAATATTCTTTCCCCTTGTGATCATGCACCCACCATCTAATTGGATGCTGACAGGTTTGTATGCAGTGGGCCCGCTATCAGAGGTGGTGATGTGGCAGCCTAGGGTTGGCTGTCGCATGATCGCATGTCAGAGTTTTCTGACATGTGATCATGCGACCGGTCAACATGTGTTCCTAGGGCCCGGTGGCAAGTGGTAATGTGGTGTACATGGTGGTGAGGTGGTAAATTTCTATTGGATGTCACGTAGTGCTGCGGTGGTGATTATGTAGAGGTAGAGGATTGCAGTGTGTCACATGTTCGCATAGCCCGTCTCTTGGCTATGCGATCATGCAATAACTATTCAGATATCATCGTTGCAAAGTTCTAAGGTGGGTCTTGTGTTAGTGACTAGGCAGATACAATGAATAGCATGGCGACAGGTGGCATCAAGCAGACCCAGGTGGGGTCTGAGGTTTGGCAGAGTGGATAAAGATCAGGCGGTGCCGACAAAATTCAATGTGTTCGCACGTTTGCGCATAAAAAAGGTGATTCGCTAGTTTGTTTGGCGATTTGGAAAATGGTAGTCGGGAAGCCACTAAATTATTTAGCGAAGGAGCAAAGTGTTTCATGAATTGGTGAAGGTTCTTTTTCACCAATTCACGAAGTTTGACTAGGACCACTTTTAAGGAAAGTCATAAAGCCCACGAAGGGAGATTGATCGGATGGCTATGTTTTAAAGTTGGTAAAGGTTTAAATTTTGGTCATCATTTCTCTGCAGGTGCCAAAGAAATAACCGTTGAGATTCAAATTTGAATTTCTGAGAGTTTCCAGTGACAGAGGGTACCATTTTTATGGAATTCAATGCAGAAATGACCCTGTTTGGTGAGAAATGATTGGTTTGCCATTTTTAGTGTGGTCTAGGATGTCTAGTGCTTGTTTGCAGAGCATGTACATTGCAGTTGTGGCTCAAGGCATGTTGCAGGGTGTCCTTTTGAGCTTGGTTTTGTGATCCTTTGTACTTGCAGAGAAGACTTTCATAATTAAGGATCAGTTCAGGATTTCCTCTTTCCTAGATTGGATGTGTTTCCTACCCCAGAATTAAATTCATGATTGTTTCTGGTTGGTTGAGGTGGGTGAAAATTTAGCCCTAGCTGTCCGTAGCTTGTTACAACCTATTTTGGGTTTTCAAGGCAGCTAGTAGTATAAGTTGTCAAAATTTTGACTTTGTAAGGGTTCCATCTTAGAGTTCCTTTCTGGTTCCATGAAAGGTTCTGTCCTGCAGATTTCTCTTTCTCTCTGCATATAGAGTGTTCTTCTTTCCTTGCTGGTTCTAAGAACATAATGCATATTGTAAGTGATTTGTCTTATGTATGAGAAATTAATATACTCTTACTATTGTCAAGCTATCTCCATTTGAATTCTGAACTCATTAGTCATGCATCAAGGATGTCAGGTTTTTCTACTTTGCATTTCCTGAGAGCTTGTGGGTGGAGTTGTCTTCGCAGAGATAACTAGTTTAGGGTTAGTATTCATGTATGTATGAGCTGAAATATCAAGGATAGGTCATGCTTGTCTTCCAGTGGATGCTGGTTAATGTATTGTTTATTCATAGGTCTCTTCTAAGGGGAGGGTCAAAATCTTTTGATGGGTAATAACATGTTTAAATACACAGGTGGGAACTAAGTTGAGGTTCGGTCATGGTGTGTGATTGATGTCAGGCATCGACACATTGAATATATGTTGTTTCTTATTTCATAGCTGTCATCTACAATAGGGTATTTGACTCTGTAGCCCATTGGATAAGGCACTGGTCTATGAAAGACTTAGGGTATCTCAGGGGTCCCTTCAAACTCATTTTAAAATCATTTCCCTTCAGCTCCACCCTTTCCCTTTCTTGTTGTTAGGATAGGTCTCTAGCTTTCAGTCTCATTCCATGCAAGTAGGGCTATTGCATGAGATTTTCTATCATCAAGGTATAGGATACCTATAGGAGATTGATTGCTATTCCACATTAATCTGTCTGCAGGCCTTTGGTTTGTCATGAGGTGTCTTGAATGTGCAGATAAGGCAATACCCACCTGAGTGAATGTGGAGCTCAAAGAAGAAGGAGGATTTCTCTCTATCCTCATCAATTGGATTGTTTTTCTTGTCAAGCTTGAGTACCTAACCTGTGATTGAAGCCCAACCATTTGATTTAAGTTTGGTCTTGCAAGAAAAAGGTCCAACAAGATGGTGACTCTGCTGGGGAAGAAGTAAATGACAGCAAGCTTCCTTGCTTGGCTAGATTATCCCAGAGTCTTGGTTGAAAGAATAGAGTCAGATGAACAAATAAAGCATTTGCTGATATTTTCTCACCTAGTTGTGAGTGGCAGCTTTGATTTTTCTCTGTTTGATCAGTGTTCCTTCTGATAAACAGTGCATGTTATCCTGTTGAGTTTTGGTTGGTTGGAAGAGATACACAAATCAGTGAAATACTTTCCTCTTCAAGGAGGTGGTGACTCTACATTGCAAAATCTGATGTAACTGCATGGAGAGCTCTAGATCTGACCTTCCTTACAGTCAACAGGGTCTTCTGCTGCAAGATTTTCCCAGGTATTTTTCAAGTTTCAAATGTTCCTTATAAAGTGATCAAGTACTAAAAGAAGGATAAGGTGTGAGTAGAGGTTAGCATACTTCAAAGTTTTCAGTTGTAGTTTGGCAAAATTATATGGAAGTATTGCATTAAGTTTAATGGATAAGTTGAATAAGGAGTTGGCTTTCCTTGAGGAGGGCATCCTTGGGGATTGCATAAGATTAGTAAGATTAAAAGTGGGAAGTAGAAAGGATTTATCCATATCCTTGTTCTATGATAAATTTTGTGAAATATATGATGAGCTTCCTAAGGATGTTGAGTTTCCTGAATCTGACTTCATTGGTTTATTCTTGGATCTTTATTTTCCTGAATCAACCAATTGGTCAAATGCATTGTGGGAAGAGTATTATGGATGTATCAGGGATTGGGTACTTGGTGATGGTAGTCTTAAACTTGAGGATGCACTTGGGGCTTTTCTCATTAGTGTTGATATTGAGAATGATGAAATTTATGAAGGAGATGTGTCAGGTGTTGACACTCTTTCTTGCAGTCATGAAAGTGATGCCTTTTCTCAATATGGGGTAGAAAGTCTTTGCAATTAGTCAGATGAAGAAGAGGATTGGATAGATGAAGGTACTGCTAATGATTGTATGGTAGAAGATGATGTTCTTATGGATAGTTGTTCACTTCATAGTGAACAAATTTCAGACCTCTTGTCTTTTGAATATCTTAGATATTCAGGGAGGGATGTTTATGAGTTCTTACATCTAGCACACATTGATTTTGATATGGAACATGAGTCAATGGGATCTTACTTTGACATGTGTGCCTCTTCTCCCCTTCTTACACTAGCACCACTAGACAGTAACCTTGTTATATATGATGTGTCAGATGATGAGGTTTCCAGTGTTTTCTCAGTTTCAAGTGACTCAGTGGTCCCTGATATTGTTTTGAGTACTGATTGGAAGAGTTGTGTGAATTCTAAATCCTCTTTTGATTTTGAATCTTTTGCTAAGCCATGGAAGGATGGCCTTTCAGCTACTCAAGCTTCACCATCTCATGGACAGGTTGATGTTTCTCTTCCCACCTATCAACAATTTTTGGTTTTGTCAATTGTTGACAAAATGCAAGTTGCTCCTATGTTCGGTGATCATGTCCCATGTGATGAGTTCCCTCAGTGTTTGCATGAAGATCGATGTATCTTCTCCTTGGAGGTGCAAATTTATGGTATGAATGGATCCAATAGCGATTGCACTGACAATTTGATAGAGCTGGAGAGTTTTTCTTTTCAGTTGGACAATAAGCTTCCTGAATGTGGTGGTAAATTTGAAGGTGATTTATGTTGCAGTTCCTTCAGTGTTTTCCTATTTAAGGAATGCAACATGCATATGCCATTTTCTTTTCAAAGTTGGTATGATTTCCATTTTGGTCCTCAAATTGATCATGCTGATTTTTCTTGTTTCAAATTATGGAAGGATGGATATAAGTTTGATCAGTCACATGGGAGCAAAAATTTTAGTTTGTCTCTAATTTGTGGAGATGAAAATTTTTTGTTTGACAAAGACAAGTATTGATCATAATTTTGGGCCCTTGAGCCTAGTTGTAAATACTGTAAATCTTTGTATAGTTTTCCCTTTTCCTGTTGTGTGTTTCTTTGCTGGCCTGTTCCCTATGTTTTTGAGTTCCCTATTTTTGTCCAGTGGGTGGTCTACTCTCCTAGAAATCTTGAATTCTTGCATGGGCACAAGTTACCCATCGTCCCCAGACAGAGCCACTATTAGGCCATTTTTTTGTCATAGCAAAAATCCTATGAAAATGACCACTTCCTTGCAAATGTTTTTGTAAAAGTGTCTTGCCATGTGTTCTTCATGTTGTCACCTTGCTTCAGTCCAGATCGCATCTCCTAAATTACAAAATCCAGAAAGTTATTCAAGTTCTAAGGTCTGCTGGAAACAATTTTTAGAATCTGCCACAGTGTCGAAAACCCACAGTGTTTTTGAAAATCCATGATGTTTTTGGTCTATGCAAAAACCTTCATTGTTTACAACCTTTTGCCTTCCAAATTTTGTGTGCTTATCTTTTGGTGTCGAAAACCTTGTGTATTTTTTATCTTTTTTGCCAAAAACCCTGTGTGTTTTCGACCCTACACTTCTGCCCTGTTTGTTGGCATTCTCTAACTGTGCAATTCCAACTAGATGGTGGGCTTGGGTCTTCAAAGGTTTCAAGTGATTGGTTGTCGCATGGCCACATGTCAAACTTTTTTAACATGCGATCATGCGACCGCTTGCCACCTGTTCATGTGGGTCCCAGTTCTTCCCATTGCTCGGTGTGGTTAAAGTTTGGACAAGATCAGTGGTTAGCATAAGTTCACATGGTAAAGATGCATGGTGTTTATCCCTTACACTTTTGCAACAGCCATCAAATTTTTCTATGTGGGCGTGTTGTGGGTCCAGGTGGGTCTACGTGTCAGACAGTGCTGAGGTGCTCATTTCTGATTGGTCCATGTGGCGGTGACTTGTCAGATATGTCAGTGGGGCTTGTGATAGTGATTTTAATCTATGGTCGGCATGTGATCGCAAGGAATATTCTTTCCCCTTGCGATCATGCACCCACCATCCAATTGGATGCCAATGGGTTTGTATGGAGTGGGCCCACTGTCAGAGGTGGTGATGTGGCAACCTGATGTTGGCTGTCGCATGATCGCATGTCAGAGTTTTTTGCCATGCGATCATGTGACCGGTGACACATGTCCCTGGGGCATGGTGACAGGTGGTAATGTGGCATATGCGGTGGTGAGGTGGTGAATTTCTATTGGATGCCATGTAGTGCTACAGTCATGGTTATGCGGAGGTAGAGGATTGTAGTGTGTCGCATGTTCGCATAGCCCATCTCCTGGCTATGCAATCATGAGACAACTATTAAGATATCATCATTGTGGAGTTCTAAGGTGGATCCTATGTTAGTGACCAGGCAGATACAATGAATAGCATGGTGACAAGTGGCATCAAGCAGACCCAGGTGGGGTTTGAGGTTTGGCAGAGTGGATAAATATCTAGCAGTGCCGACAAAATTCAATGTGTTCGCATGTTTGCGCATAAAAAAGGTGATTCGCTAGTTTGTTTGATGATTTGGTGAACGGTAGTTGGGAAGTCGCTAAATTATTTAGCGAAGGAGCGAAGTGTTTTGTGAATTGGTGAAGGTTCTTTGTCACCAATTTGCTAAGTTTGACTGGGACCACTTTTAAGGAAAGTCATAAAGCCCGCGAAGGGAGATTGATCAGACGGGTGAATTTTAAAGTTGGTAAAGGTTTAAATTTTGGCCGTCGTTTCTCTGCAGGTACCAAAGAAATAATTGTTGAGATTCAAATTTGAATTTCTGAGAGTTTCCAACAACAGAGGGTACCATTTTTATGGAATTCAATGTAGAAATGACCCTGTTTGGTGAGAAGCGATTAGTTTTCCATTTGCAGTGTGGTCCAGGATGTCTAGTGCTCATTTGCAGAGCATGTACGTTGTAGTTGTGGCTCAAGGCATGTTGCAGGGTGTCTTTTTGAGCCTGGTTTTGTGATCCTTTGTACTTACAAAGAAGACTTTCATAATTAAGGATCAGTTCAGGATTTCGTCTTTCATGGATTGGATGTGTTTCCTACCCCAGAATTAAATTCATGATTGTTTCTGGTTGGTTGAGGTGGGTGAAACTTTAGCCCTAGCTGTCTGTAGCTTGTTGCAACCTATTTTGGGTTTCCAAGGCAGCTAGTGGTATAAGTTGTCAAAATTTAGACTTTGTAAGGGTTCCAGCTTAGAGTTCCTTTCTAGTTCCATGAAAGGTTCTATCCTGTAGATTTCTCCTTCTCTCTACATATAAAGTGTTCTTCTTTCCTTGCTAGTTCTGAGAACATAATGCATATTGTAAGTGATTTGTCTTATGTATGAGAAATTAATATACTCTTACTGTTGTCAAGCTATCTCCATTTGAATTCTAAACTCATTAGTCATGCATCAAGGATGTCAGGTTTTTCTACTTTGCATTGCCTGAGAGCTTGTGGGTGGAGTTGTCTTCGCAAAGATAACTGGTTTAGGGTTAGTATTCATGTATGTATGAGCTGAAATATCAAGGATAGGTCATGCTTGTCTTCTAGTGGATGCTAGTTAATGTATTGTCTATTCATAAGTCTCTTCTAAGGGGAGGGTCAAAATCCTTTGATGGGTAATAATATGTTTGAATACACAGGTGGGAACTAAGTTGAGGTTTGTTCATGGTGTGTGATTGATGTCAGGCATCGACACATTGAATATATGTTGTTTCTTATTTCCTAGTTGTCATCTACAATAGGGTATTTGACTCTGTAGCCCATTGGATAAGGCACTGGTCTATGAAAGACTTAGGGTATCTCAAGGGTCCCTTCAAACTCATTTTAAAATCATTTCCCCTTAGCTCCACCCTTTCCCTTTCTTGTTGTTAGGATAGGTCTCTAGCTTTCAGTCTCATTCCATGCAAGTAGGGCTATTGCATGAGATTTTCTATCATCAAGGTATAGGATACCTATAGGAGATTGATTGCTATTCCACATTAATCTGTCTGCAGGCCTTTGGTTTGTCATGAGGTGTCTTGAATGTGTAGATAAGGCAATACCTGCCTGAGTGAATGTGGAGCTCAAAGAAGAAGGAGGATTTCTCTCTATCCTCTTCAATTGGATTTTTTTTCTTGTCAAGCTTGAGTACCTAACCTGTGATTCAAGCCCAACCATTTGATTCAAGTTTGGTCCTGCAAGAAAAAGCTCCAATAGAAGGAATATCATTTTTATATAAGTGATGATAGAGAGCATGACATTCATTATGTAGAACACTGCTTCAAGATATTTTTTGCAAATTTGAAAGAAAGAGGTATAAAAATTGATAAACATTATGTTTGGTCAGATGGATGTGCTGCACAATTCAAATCATTGACACCATTTTATGCACTATGTAGATATCATCGTAATGAAAATATACCACATGTCTGGAGTTTCTTTGAGAGTGGACATGAAAAAGGTGAACATGATGGTGTCAGAGCTTGCATCAAACATGCTATACGAAAGTATCAAATAAATTATAAGGAGTTCATATAAAAAATGCACATGATGTGGTTGAACTGTGCAAGACACATTTCACACCAAATGAGAATGACACATCATCATGATTGACTTAGGTGGTGCCATATAGAAAATTTTGGGAGATAAAAGGTATGCACACATTTTTAAATTATTTGAAAGTGTTTAAATTTTTTATGATATATTTTTTATTCAAATAATATTTATAGAATGTATTATATATGCATTTGTTTAGGTGTTGATAGAAAAATTATGCATGGTTGCAATAGGATAGAAAAGATGCGATCTTTGCATTCAGTTATGAGTATGAATTGTTGCAATTGGATGTTGAACACTAGGGACTACTCATGCTGTTGTTGTCACTGCATTGCTAACAATTATGAGAAATGTATCAATTAAGACCATGGATATGTAGATGCATGGAATCTAGTGCCACTAGTTGTTACTGATACATTTGATAGAGATGAAGACAAAAAACTTGATGATGTCCCTTTGATTTCTACTGATTATGATCATATCTCAGGATTGGTCAAAATTGGTAAGTATATATATTTCACATTATATGGTACATTGAGCTGGATTTATAGATAGATAGATAGATCCATAGATTGAAATAAGTAAATTTTAAGATCTCGCACATGTATATATACATTTATTATGTAGGAGATGTCTTTGCAGTGATTGTTGAGCATGGAAATGTAGGAGTTGGTTATTATTTACTACATTGTACTGTAGTGAGGATGAAGTTACTTGAATAGTCACCTAGTAGTTGCCACATCCATTTGTCTCCATATAGTTAAATCTCAATGCGGATGTCATAAGTGGAGACTAGATAGTGAGGATCATGAGAGAATATTACATTTTCTCCATGAAAGGTCTGAACCACTTGAGTTGGTCTAAAAAGTATAATATGTATACCTATTTCATGTGTTAGGACCTACTTGATATCTCTGGATTAAATTTCATTATACTTTTTTTATATATATTTAAACATATGATGGACCTATTTGATGGTTCAACGGTTTTAATATGTTTAATTTGTTGATATATGATGGAGCTATTTAGTGTGTTTTATATGCTTATGATTTCTAGATCCCCTCAAGACACTAAAAAATTATGAAATTAGTTAGATTACTTATGACATGTGTTAGTTCTAGAATTATTTAGAATATTTATTGTCCATTAGTTATATGTATTAACTAGTTATTTTTTATGATATTAATTCTAGATCCCCTTAAGACCTCCCCTTAAGACTGCTTATTAGTTAAAGATCCCCTTAAGACACTAAAAAATGATGAAATTAGTTAGATTACTTATGCCATGTGTTAGTTCTAGAATTAGTTAGAATATTTATTGTCCATTAGTTACATGTATTAAAAAATTATTTTTTATGATATTAATTCTAGATCCCCTTAAGACCTCCCCTTAAGACTGCTTATTAGTTAAAGATCCCCTTAAGACACTAAAAAATGATGAAATTAGTTAGATTACTTATCATATCTAATCAAATCATACCATCAAATCATATCATCTAATCAAATAAAACCATCTAATCAAATCATATCATCTAATAAAATAAAACCATCTAATAAAATCATCTAATCAAATCATATATCATCAAATAAAATCAACTCATATCATCTAATGAAATCAAACCATATAATCAAATCATATCATATAATCAAATAAAACCATCTAATCAAATCATATATCATCAAATCAAATATATGTGTCGAATCATATATGTATCTAATTAAATACATGTCTCTAATCAAATATATGTATCTAATCAAATATGTCTAATCAAATATATGTCTTGAATCATAAATTGAAAATATCAAACATGTACTAATGACATATATAATGAGTCTCAAATAAAAGATATGTGCAATATGTCCTAAACTAGGGAGTCATCTAGGTGCATGTGAATAGAGCGACCCTCTGAGTGACTACCACGAGCATCCTCTAGTTGTGAGGCAGCAACTGATCCATGTGAATATAAATGCATGTACATATATAATAATAATCTAAAATAATTAAAATATTATAAATACATGTTTAAACTTACAAATTTTAAAAACTTACCTGACCACTACTACGTGTCACATCTATTGAATAGCTCCTATGAAAAGCATCCTTTGGCTGTGAAGCAACAACTAACCCCTACAAATTTAGTACAACAATTGGTTATATACATGTGCATAGTATATATATTATGTAAAGTACTTGAAATATATAAATACATGTGTACACATGCATGCTTAAACATACATATAACTAAAACTTACCTGACCACTAGTAGGTGACACATCAAATGGATCTCTCATATGAGGATGCTCCAAGTCCACACTAGAGGTAACATGATATGCTAACTATGCCTGCAAAATATTATATATATTGAAAAAACATCAATACACACATCTACAATTAATTGTTCACTATAACCCCTAAGAAAAGAGAAAATAATATTTTATATACTTGGGTCTCAAGAGTAGGAGGATCATCAGCATACTACAATATCATATCATTAACTAAAACTACATCATCCACACCACCTTCAGTCCTAAACCTCTCTAGTAATGAGGAGTGTAGGGGTGACACTAGTTGGGAGGGGAGTGATGTAGAACCTGAACTATCTAGATGCAATAACATATCCATAAATGATCCAACATTAGTGCCAACGTCCACCTGACCCAACCCACACAACTTCTCATCAAATGTGTCTAGGCCCTCAGTGGTGATGTGTATATCTCTAACCTATATACCTGGATCTACAGCTGTAGAGTGATCTATGGGTGCAAAGCACTTTGCACTATGATGTGGCTGACTAGATGGTGCATCCTATGTCGTTGGAACTACAGGACCCCATGCAAGTCTGATGAGATCCCTGAATGAATGTATTGGGATCCTCTGCATGTTAGTAATATAAGAATAGGACTACAGGAGATCCTCCAAAAAGTAAAGGGTCATATCTAAATGATTATGATGACCCGAAAGTGCTTGTATATTTATAGGTGTAGGAAGACCTGGAGCTCTATATGTCTCATCAGTTACACCAATAGTAGTACTAGAAGAAGCCTCAGAAGATGATCTAGCTCTACTCAGTCTAGTCAAAATATATCTACCTAATGGATCTGAAGTGAAGGATGTGCAGGCTATAGAAGAAATCTTTCCTATACTGTCTGCTACTCCCCTCTAAGAAGAAATGATGACTCTATTTATAGTAGCAGCCATCGTCGGTGCCACTGTTGGAGTCCTGTCCCCAACTAGTTATCTATGAGGCTGTACAACTTGATCAGCCCTATGATACTGATCATAGTTTGCAAACCTACCATGCCCCTAACCATAATATGCTAGAAGATCTAAATAGTTGATCCTGAGTCCCAAGCATAACTTAGCATACAACTGTTGTCACAAAATATAAAGGAATCTGGTTGTTATTAGGATAATGACCATGTGTTGCAAGAAACCAAGGGTATATCATCCATGTGATCTAAGGAATTATACACTATGTGACTTAATATGCCTTCATAGTGGGCTTCCCCTCATAATGTGGGAAAACCTCTTGTTTGATGATTTCCTTGGGGAGAAGGCTCTAAACCATTGCCAAGGAAACATCACTTGAGACCTCTTCCCTCAACTCTTGAAAAATAGTCTCAACTACCTGAGGCGTGAAGGAGTGAGATCTCAATCTAGTAGTGATTGCCTCCAAACTGGTCAATATACTGACATAAGTATCTCTATATGCTATTTGTTGAAGATGTACAGATGGACTCTCTAAGTCGAGCCATCTCTATGTCAGCAATATGAAAAATGGTTTGTATATAAGGAGTTTGAGGTGCGTCTCGAGTGGCCATCTAGATACATAACATGTAAAAGCTAAGTGTTAACAATTAAGTACTTGATTACATGTTATAACTATGTGTAAAATGGAAACAAATATCTAAATATATAAAGTTATACTTAAATTTACAATACTAGAGTGTATGAATACTCATAAGGGGTTCTAGGATGTACTAATTGGTATTAATAGGTCCTATTACATCATGTAAGTGGTCTTATTAGGTCTTAAGGGTCCTAAGATGTACTAATTGGTATTAATAGGTCCTATTAGGTCAAGTAAGTGGTCTTATTAGGTCTTAAGGGTCCTCATATCAATTAATAGAACCTAAGATACATTAATTGGTCTTGGAGGGTTCATTTGTGTCTTTAGATGTCATAAGGTATAGATAAGGTTAAATTAATTGATCCTAATGTGTCCTAGGTCTCTTAAGATGTTGTAAGGGATGGATAACTTTCCTATAATGTCTTAAGGGGTCGTATGTGTCATAAGAGGTCCTTGGGGATCCTAATATTTCTTAAGGGATATTCAGGGTGACAATGGGTCCTTGTATGTATTAATGGAACATAAGATACATCAATAGGTCCTTGGACATCCTAAGATTCTTTAATGGGTCTTGGGGGTCCTAAGGTTTCATATTTGTTTTAAGATTTCATAAGGGATCTAGATAAGAGTCCTAGAATGTTGATGGTTCGCAGGTGCAATAAGTGGTCCTAAGGGATCCTACATTACATTAATTGATCCTAGTATGTCTTAAGGTTTCCTGAGGGAAACAATGGGTCTTAGATGTGTCTTAAGATAGTGTAAGAGATGGATAAGGGTCCTAGAGTGTCTTAAGGGGTTGTGGGTAACATAAGAGGTCCTAAGGGGTCCTAGGTTACATTAGTGGATCCTTGTATGTATTAATTGAATAAAAGATACATAAATGTGTCATAGGACAAACTAGGATATGTTAATGGGTCTTGAGGATCCGAAGGGGTCATATATGTCTTAAAATGTCATAAGAGATGTATAATGGTCCAATAATATTAATGGGTCATAGATGTGATAAGTGGTATAAGTGGTCCTAGGACATCCTAAGATTCTTTAATGGGTCTTGGGGGTCCTAAGGTTTCATATTTGTTTTAATATTTTATAAGGGATCCAAATAAGAGTCCTAGAATGTTAATGGGTCGTAGGTGCAATAAGTGGTCATAAGGGATGCTAGATTACATTAATTGATCCTAGTATGTCTTAAGTTTTCTTGAGGGAAATAATGGGTCCTAGATGTGTCTTAAGATAGTGTAAGGGATGGATAAGGGTCCTAGAGTGTCTTAAGGGGTTGTGGGTAACATAAGAGGTCATAAGTGGTCCTATGACAACCTAATACATGCTAATGGGTCTTGATGATTTGAAGGGGTCAAATATGTCTTAAAATGTCGTAAGGGATGTATAATGGTCAAATAATGTTAATGGGTTGTAGATGTGATAAGTGTTCTAAGGGATCTTAGGTTATATTAATTGATCCTAAGTGTCTTAATATGTCGCAAGGGAGGGATAAGGGTCCTAGAAACTTACTACTACAATTTTTTAACATATTCTAGAACATAGCATTAGATCACTTTCAAAAATTTAAGTACAATTTTCTAAGATTTCTACAAACTAAAAATTATTTAAAACAAATAACTAACTAATATTTACTAACTTGATTCCTGTGAGGGACATAGTGACGAGTCTAACTCTTGCACCCACACCCTTGAGGAGGAAGAAATTGTCAATCCTAAGGCTATATTAAAAACATCTTTGATACTGTGGAGGGTTAATTCAGGATTGAGCAGGAAAATTTCAACATTGGGGAGAAGACCAACCCTGATATATCGGCCACTAGTGATTTTTTTATTAATGATGCTAAGGAAAAGGTTAACCTTGAACATGAGGCTAAGGAGAAGGGTATTAACACTATTAAGGAGAGAAACAATATTGTGGATAATATTGTTGAAGACTCCGATAAAGAGAGCCTAAGGGCTATGGATGAGGAAAAGCTAGATTCTACTAATTCCCCCAGCTCTGGTAAGGAGAATAAGAAGGATGATAGTGAGAGAAGCTCTAACAGTAAAATGTCCCTCTCTTTACAAGAAGATCTCAGAGAGATGGATTCTCATGTTAAAAGATCTATTGTTATGACTCCTTTTCAAATTGCTAAGAATAAGTCTATTTATAGCTACAATCTAGACAAATGGGTGCAGAATGATCTAATTGAATTGAATAATAGGTGTATCAAGCTAGAAACAAATAATATTATGCTGGAGGAAAATATTGATAATCTCAGGAGGGAGGTAGCTTCTAATGCTAAAGGTGATAGTTTTAATTACGGTACTAAGCTGGAGGACAAAATAAAAAAAGCTGTAGAGATAGCCATGGTTCCCATTTATGAGAAGACATGAAAGAATGAAGCTATGCTAAAGAATCTGCTCATTATGGAAAATTCTAGAATGAAGTCTACTTTGGAGAACCTGAATACTTTAAGTAGCATGCTAGAAGGTAACAAAGATTGTTCCATGATTGATAAAATCAATTTGACTATTCCCAGCCAACATGATGTAGGAGCATCCTAGGATTCTTGGCAATAATATATATACCAAAAATATGTTTATCTTTGTAGGTAGATTGATAGTTTTGATCTTGGTTTGGTGGTGTACTTGCTCAGTTTTGGGAGACTGGTTGCTTAGTTTCTATGGTTATCAGGGTGCTCGGTCTCTGAAGAATGCTTGGTAACTGAAGGTGTCAGTTCACTAGTGCTCAGCAATAACTACGTTGGTCGGTCATGCTTGGCGTGGTCAGTCGATTGGTGCTCGATTATTTCCTTTGCTGCTCAGTGTTCTTACTTACCGAGTGGATTGTTTTGTTGATCGGCTTGGCCGACTGGTTCCATTGATTTGGGTCATGCTCCTCAAGTTATGGATTATGGGGACCTAGATCTAGCATGTTACATGCTTCTATGTGGATCTGATGACCATTGGGGCCATCTTTGAGAGTTTATTAATTTTGTAAGGCTATGTGAGAGCCGACTGATTTTTTAGCATTTAATATTTGTTTGTAGGGGTTTATTGTTTCATCAACCAACTTGGGGTTGGGAATCAATATTTATAGGATGCTTGGGTAGATGTTTAGGGGAATTAGAGGGAGTGGGAAAAAGGTTAGTAGCTTGTGAGCTTAGGAGCAGGAAGATTGCTTGGAAGTTTGAGTACAAGTTTAGATCTTTCCTGGGTGCCTACCAGTGTGTTCTATGTTGTAGACCTGGGCTAGTGGAATTCTAATGTTGTGGAAAAGATTTGGATCCTGTGAGATCTTGTAGACTGTTATTTTCTTTGTACTTGTCCATAACCAGGAAGGCCTTATAGCCTAACACATTGCATGTAATTAGTGATTTGATGAATACAGACCTTTGTTGTATTACATATTTGTTGTTGTTATTGTTGTGTATTTCCACTGCATATTGGTTTGGCTGCAAGGTCAGTTAGTCCTTATTTGGATCCACCAACCTGGACTACATCAGGTGGTATCAAAGAAAAGTTTGTTCCTATTTGAGCAAAGTCTATTCCTGTTGGAGCCAAGTGGATCTTGTGTGTTCATGTCTAGATCTTGATTTGAAGATGCCTCTGAGGATAAATCATGAGATCTCAGAGGAAGAAGAAACTACTGGAGAATTTAGTCTTGATGATTTTAGGGCTTTGTAGAAACAAGTGCAAGACTTACAAGAGGAATTGAGAAAGAAGAAGCCTACCTTGAAAGAGGATAGTGATGATGAATCTGAGGAAGATCATTTTGAAGCTATAGAAGAAGATAGAGGTCTTGAGGAGAATCGAATTCTGAAAGCTATGTCTAAGATTGGGAAAAGACCTAAAATAGAAATTTCTACATTTACTGGAAGCCTTAGGACAAAAGAGTTGATTGATTGGATCAATGAGATTGATGAGAAATTTGAGTATGAAGAAATAGAAGATCCTGATAGGGTTAGATTTGAAAAGACTAAGTTAAAGGGTCATGCAAATATCTGGTGGAGAGAAGTTTAGATGGAAAGAGGTAGAAGAGGAAAAGAAAAGATCACTAAGTGGAACCAAATGGTTGACAAGTTGAAGAAGCAATTTATTCTGGTGGATTATGAATTGGACATGTTTAAGAAGATGCAAGCTTTGAAGTAGACTAACAAATTGTTGCAAAAGTATACCGAGGAGTTTTATAGAATCCTAATTAGGACTGGTCATTCTGAAGTTGATAAAGAGAAGGTTTCTAGGTATGTCTATGGTTTGAGACCTAGTATTCAAGAAGAGTTACTTACTATGCAGATGAAAACAATTGGTGATGCTTATCAGATGGCATTAAAGATTGAAGAGAAGCTAAATAAAAAGTATGAAGGAAAAAAAAACAATAAGAACCGAGGTGGTAAAACTAGTGAAGCAGTTGCTGAGAGTAATGTGACAGAGAATCCTAAGTCTGATGTGGGATCTAGCAGTGGTCAAGTTACTAAGAATGTTAGATAGAGAGGAAGGTGGAAGAATGAGTTCACTGATACTTGTTATAACTATGGTAAAGCTGGTCACAGAAGTTTTTATTGTCCTAAGAAAGGAGTTGCACTGACTACTAAAGAAGATATTGTGAATGTTGTAGGAAAAGGTGAGACACTTATCACTAGGAGATTAGCTACATGTGTCCATGAACCAATGCAAAGAAGGAATTTGTTCAAAACCAAATATAAGTGCAAGGATAAGGTATGTAATGTCATAGTTGATGGTGGCAGTTCTGAGAACTTTGTTTCAGATGAAATGGTTAGTAAGTTGAGTTTGGAAAGAAGGAAGCATCCTAATCCTTATCAGATTAGTTGGATACAAGATGTGTCTAATGTTAGAATTGAAGAACAATGCTTGGTTAAATTTCAAATTGGATCTTACCATGATGAGATATTGTGTGATATATTGCCTATGGATGCTTGTCATCTATTGCTTGGTAGACCTTGGTAGTTTCACATGAATGTTTTGTTTGATGTTCATGTTAATACCTATGTGGTTAGGCATGAAGGAGCTCGGCATAAGTTGATACCTTTATAGGAAATAGGGGTTAAGGGATGTGGAGTTATTTGGTGTTGTCCTTATGAAAAACCTCAGGAGCAGAGGGTTGATGAACCTATTCCTACAAAGTCTAGTTTGAAGGAGAAGGAGAATGATATATCTGAAGAGTTTGTTGAGATTAAGGAATAGATGGTCTTGTTGGAAGAGATGGTACAACAGATGGTGACATTTGTGACATAGAGAGATGCAGATGATACTGAGTTGATTGAGGAGTCTGGAGAGGATGAACCTTACCAAGGCATTGATGTGGTTGGTAGTGGTCAAAATCAGTTGCTATCAGTTGCTGACCAAAAGGATAAGCAAAGTGGAAATCAGAAGAACTTTATGCATAAGACAGTGAATGAAGTGAAGACTACTTGGGATGAAGGACAAGAAGAGATGTGGGTGAAGAATAGATTCGGCATACCTATTCTGATTCCCTTGAGGCATTCTTGATTTCCTTATGAGAAAATCTTTCTTACCTGGGGTGTCTAATGTAGGAGAATGCTAGGATTCTTGGCAATCATGTATCAACCAAAAATATGTTTATCTTTGAAGGTAGATTGTAAGTTTTGATCTTGGTTTGGTGGTGTACTTGCTCAGCTTGGGAGATTGGTTGCTCAATTTCTATGGTTATTGGGGTGTTTGACCTCTGAAGAACACTCAATAACTGAAGGTGTTAGCTCACTAGTGCTCAGAAATAACTACGTGGCTCGGTCATGCTTGGTGTGGTTAGTCGATTGGTGCTCGATTATTTCCTCTATTGCTCAGTGTTCTTTCTTATTGATTGAATTATTTTGTTGATTAGCTTGGCCAACTGGTTTCATTAATTTGGGTCGTGGTCCTTGAGTTATGAATTGACCATTGGACATATGGGCACCTAGATCTAGTGTGTTACATTCTTGTACATGGATTTGATGACCGTTGGGGCCATCTTTGAGAGTTTATTTATTTTTTAAGGCTATGTGAGAACCGACTGATGTTTTACCATTTAATATTTGTTTGTAGGGGTTTATTGTTTCATTAGTTGACTTGTGGTTGGGAATCAGTATTTATAGGATGCTTGGGTAGATATTTAGGGGCATCAGAGGGAGTGGGAAAAAGGTTAGTAGCCTGCGAGCTTAGGAGCAGGAAGATTGCTTGGAAGTTTGAGTACAAGTTTAGATCTTTCTTGGGTGCCTAATAGTGTGTTGTATGTTGCAGACTTGGGATAGCTAAATTCTAATGTTGTGGAAAAGATTTGGATCCTACAAGATCTTGTAGACTGTTATTTATTTTTTACCTAGCCATAATCGGGAAGGCCTTACAGCCCAACACATTGCATGTAATCAGTGATTTGATGAATAAAGACCTCTATTGTATTATAGATTTGTTGTTGTTGTTATTGTGTATTTTCATGGCATATTGGTTTGGCTAGAAGGTCAGTCAGTCCTTATTTGGATCCATTAGCCTTGACTACATCACAACATATGGGGCCGACAACCAGAACTAGGTTGAATACTAAGAAGAAGATTAAGGTTGAGGATTAGGATATCATGAAGCTGAAAGACTCAATCAAGACTATGCAGAGTCAGCTGGAGGAATTAGAGTGCTTCTTGAAGACTTTGATCTGATCTTGGTGCTGAAGGACTTTTTGGTTTCACCTTGTTGTGGTTTTTTGTTGCCTTGTCTAGTTTTATGCACTTTTTGCTTTTTGAAGGTAGTTTTTATTGAAAATCTGGGAAGTGTCCCTTATGTAGACTATTCCTTTTTGGGATAGTGTTGGAAACAATTGTCTGAAGGAAATTGCTACTCAATTATGTATTGTCTTTTGATGTCACACTATGTCATAGTCTGCAGCAATCAGCTTCTACCAAGCTCAGTCGGTCTACCTGACAGGAATATTTAGTGTTTACCGAGTTCACTCGGTTGCCGAAGGAATATTTAGTGTTTACCGAGTTCACTCGGTTGCCGAAGAAAGTTTAGTGTTTACCGAGTTCACTCGGTTGCCGAAGAAAAGATAGTGTTTACCAAGTTCACTCGGTTGCCGAAGAAAAGATAGTGTTTACCGAGTTCAGTCGGTTATCAAAGGTAAAGAATTGTCGGTGTTTACCGAGTTCCCTCGGTCACCGAAAGATTATAGAAAGATATGGTCACCGAGCACTGTCGGCCCTTGAAGGATTTTTGCAAATAGAGTTTACTTAATTCAGCCGACTGTTATACTAAATAATGTCAATTTGACTAATCCAAAATCATATAAATAAAAGGTCAAATGTGAAAAGTAAATAATAACACAGCAGAAGATTTACAGAAGAAAAGAAGGAAAGGTATATGCAAATTTGTGAAGGATGATCAGATATCCTTGAGGAGCAGCAGAGACTTATTCGATCAGAAAGGATCAGACTTATGCAGAACAGAGATCTGTAATCAGCAAGACAGTTGCATTATTATACAGGTCATTTTCTCATTGTTACCTTCTTATCATTGTAACAGTGAATTCTAAATCTCTTAACCGAGTTGGTTTAACAGCCATAATATAAATCCTCTAACAAGGTGACAATTCCATTGAATTGTTTTCAAGACCTCTTACCAGGCCACTCCTTGCAGGGTGTTTTAAATCCTCTAACAAGGTCACACCTAACAGTGTGTTTTGTAACCTTTTACCGGGTTGGCTTCTAACCGGGCATCACTTCAGAAAAGTGAAAATCAGTATCTAGATACATTGGTGGTTTTTCCCATATTGGGTTTCCACATTAAATCTTGTGTCTCTTGTGTTCTTAATTGCTTTCACAATCATATACATGTTCTGATGAATATCTAAAGATAATATTGATAATACTTTCTGCATCTTCAAAGTTACTGCAATCTATTTACCGAGTGCTAAAACAGATAACATTGTTAAGATATCTTAAAGGGATCTGCAAAGAATTAAATAGTCAAAATTTATGGTTGACTGATTCACCCCCCCCCCTCTCAGTCACTTCATCCATATTCCATCAATTGGTATCAGATCTTTTGGTGCTTGCAGGAAGGGTTTCAAAGACCTAAGCTAAAGATCAGGATGTCTTACAAGAGGAAAATTCCAAAGCTTAACAAAGATAACTTTTCAGCATGGCAAGGTCTCATGCGACTTCATCTGGCTTCCATTGGTGATTCAGGATGCAAATACATTGATGAAGAGTATACAATTCCTAATGGCGCATTAACTGTTGAAGACATTGCAGATAAAAAGACTCACAACACCATGATGATAGACATTGCATCTGCTCTCAGCTATGAAGAATTTGATGATATTAAAGACTGCACTACTGCATATGAAATGTGGGTGGCACTGAAGAAAATATATGGTGGTGATGCAAATGTGAAAAGAGCCAAAGCAGAAAGCCTAAGAGGACAGTTTGACAAAATGAATATGAAGGAAGATGAAAACATTGCAAAATATGTTGAAAGAATCAAAGCAAGTGTAAGTGCAATTAGAGCTTCTGGAGGAACAATCTCAGATGAGACTGTTATAAGTAAGGTACTCAGAACACTACTCCCTATCTATGCAATAAGAGTATCAGCTATTCAAGAAAGAAGATGTGAAACAAACCACAATATAACTTTGGATGCTTTAGTTGGAAGATTGACAGCTTTTGAATTAGACAACTATGATAACTATGTTCCTAGTTCCAAAAATATTGAATCAGCATTTGAGGCCAAGGTTTCACTAAAGAAGAACAAGAAAATTAAAGAAGTTCAGTCAGAAAGTGAAGAAGAATCAGAAGAAAGTTCTGATAGTGATCTTGAAATTGTAGAAGCATTACTTGCAAAGAAGTACTCTAGAGGGAAAGGTAAATATAAAGGTAAAACTCCTTTAATCTATTTTTCATGTGAAGAAATTGGACATATTGCAGCTAGGTGCCCAAACAAGCAAGTCAAGGAAGAAAAGAAAAGTCACAAGTACTATGGCAAAAAGAATTTCAAATCATACAAGGATAAAGGTAAGAAATCATGTTTTATGGCTAAAGATTCTGATGATAGTGAAGAAGAAATTGTCTTTATTGCTATAAAAGATGAATCTGATGATGATGAAGATAAGATGGCACTTATTTCTCATATAAGCAAAGATGATATATGGATAATAGACAGCGGATGTTCACACCACATGACTGGTGACAAGACAAAATTTGAATATCTAGAAGACTGTGACAATGGTAATGTAAGATTTGGAAACAATGAACCTTGTTGTATAAAAGGAAAAGGAAGAATCTCATTAACCAAAGAACTCATATGTGATAATGCTTACTGGGTTGAAGGACTAAAACATAATCTCTTAAGTGTAGCATAGCTAATCAACACTGGTTTCAAGGTTGAATTCATGAATGGTCAAGCAAGACTGCTGGATGGAAAAGGAAAACTCATTGGATCAGGCAAACAAACAAAAGGTAACTTATTTTATCTTGATCTCAATGAATACTCATGCCTTATTGCTCAAATAGAAGAAAGTTGGCTATGGCACAAAAGGTTATGTCATGTGAACTTTGATAACATGATAAAAATAAGCAAATTCAAGAAGGTTAGAGGCATTCCTACTTTGAAGAAACCTGACACTGGTCTATGTAAGAATTGTCAGATTGGCAAAATGAGTAAAACTAGTTTCAAAAGTAAGAACTATCAGTCTAAAGAAATTTTGGAAATTGTGCATACTGATTTATGTGGACCTATTGGAATACAAAGCTATACTGGAGATAAATTCTTTATTCTTTTCGTTGATGATTATTCTAGAATGATGACTGTTATGTATTTAAGAGAAAAATCAGAGGCATTTGAAAAGTTCAAATGGTACTTAGCAAGAGTAGAAAAAGAAACAGGGAAAAGATTGAAATGCTTAAGATCAGACAGAGGTGGTGAATTCATCTCCCATGATTTTAACAACTTCTGCATTGAAAGAGGAATCAAAAGATAGGTATCAGCTCCGAGAACTCCTGAGCAGAATGGAATAGCAGAAAGAAGAAACAGATCTATTATGGATTGTGCAAGGACTCTAATGATAGAAAAGAACATTGCTATAAAGTACTGGAAGGAAGCTATCAGCACTGCAGTTCATACCTTGAACCGAGTACAACTGATGAAAGACACATTCAAAACTCCTTATGAATTATGGTATGGCTATAAACCTAATGTAAGTTACATGAAAATATTTGGTAGCAAGTGTTATATCTTAAAAGAATCCAGAAAAAATAAATTTGATGTGAAAAGTGATGAAGGAATATTCCTAGGATATTCTAGCAAAAGCAAGGCATACAAATGTCTGAACTTATCTACTTACAAAGTCATAGAAAGTATACATGTAAAATTTGATGAGTTTGCAGAAAAGACTGAGGAAGAATGAAAAGGGAACCTGAGAACTACAGAAGATTCGTTTACATTGAACCTGAAACATTGACAGACACAACTATCAATAAGGAAGCTATATCTACCGAGCCGAGCACAGTTACCGAGTCACAGACCGAGTCACAGGAAGAAGTTCGAACCGAGTCACAGGAAGAAATTCAGACCGAGTCTCAGCCTGAAGTTACCGAGCAAATATCTACCGAGCCCGAGCAACCTGAAGAAGAGATCCTAGAAGACAACAGCATGAATCATTCAAAAGGCAAGGAACCTATACTAGCCAAATATGTCAGAAGACATCATACACCAGATCAAATCATTGGAAACAAATCAGATGGTACTATGACAAGAAGCAAGCTAAAAGGTACATGTCTACTTACTGATTTTGAACCTAGAAATATCAAAGATGCATTAGAGAATGAAAGTTGGATTGAAGAAATGAATGAAGAATTAGAACAAATACAAAAGAACAAAACCTGGACTCTTGTACCTAGACCTAAAGATAAGAATGTAATTGGAACAAAATGGGTATTCAGGAATAAGCTGAATGAAGATGGTCAAGTATCTAGAAACAAAGCTAGACTGGTATGTAAAGGTTACTCTCAAGAAGAAGGTATAGATTATGGAGAAACTTTTGCTCCTGTTGCAAGATTAGAAGGTGTAAGAACTTTACTTGCTTATGCAGCACACAAAGGATTTAAGGTATATCAGATGGATATAAAATTTGCATTTCTCAATGGAATTCTTGATGAAGAAGTCTACATTGAACAACCTGAAGGTTTCGTTGATCCAGATAAAAGGGACATGGTCTGCAGGTTACACAAAGCATTGTATGGTTTAAAACAAGCTCCTAGAGCATGGTATGAAAGACTCCATGACTATTTGATTCAGATTAATTTCAAAAGAGCTAATGATAACAGCAATCTATATATTAAAGAAGGACCGGATGACAAAATTGTATTGGCAGAAATATTTGTGGATGATACTATATTTACAGGGAATGAGGATCAGTGCAAAGAATTTTCAGAGCAAATGAACAGAGAATTTGAAATGTCCATGTTTGGTTTAATAAAATTCTTTGTTGGTCTTCAAATTCAGCAAAGCAAGAATGGTATATACATTACTCAATCCAAATACATTAAGGAGATACTTAAGAAGTTTGGAATGGAAGATTCAAAACCAGTTGGTACACCCATGTGTACTGGACTGAAACTTACCAAAAATGATGATTCAAAAGAAGTTGATCAGACCCTATACCGATCTATGATTGGAAAATTACAGTATGTGGTACATACAAGACCTGATATTGCCTTAGCAGTCGGTATAGTAGCTAGATTCTCAGCAAAACCTAAGGAAAATCACATGATGGCAATCAAAAGAATCTTAAGATACTTAAAAGGAACTGAAGAGTATGGTTTGTGGTATAAATTTGGAGGCAATCTAGACTTGAAAGTATTTACTGATGCAGATTGGGCAGGAAACATTGATGACAGAAAAAGCACAAGTGGTGGAGCATTTTTTTCTTGGAAAAAGACTGGTATCCTGGACTAGTAAAAAGCAGAATTGCACATCTCAATCCACAGCTGAAGCAGAATATGTTGCTGCTGCAGTAAACTGTTCAAATATTGTTTGGTTTAAACAGCTATTAGAAGGTATGAAGGTTGAAATCAAAGAACCAGTTGTTATATTTTGTGACAATACCAGTGCAATAAACATTTCTAAGAATCCAGTGATGCATTCCAAAACCAAGCACATTGCTATTAAATATCACTTTGTCAGAGAATTGGTGCAGGACAAGGAAATCAGATTAGAATATATTCATACAAAAGAACAAATTGCAGACATTTTTACCAAACCATTACCTAAGGATGCATTTATGTATCTAAGAGGTAAGTTAGGGGTCATTCCCCTATCCGAGGCTCACTAAATACAGTTTTAGTGATGCATCAACCAGAACATGACTGAAAATCAACTTGTTGATGCAGTATATTAAAGGAATCATTGCATATGAATTAGTACTTGAGGTACATTAATTTTCACCTGTAATATGTGAATTATCTTTGGCATATGTTGTCAAAGAGGGAGTGTTTGCTATGTCTTTACTATTACTTCAAGAAATTTTCAAATAGTCAGAAGGAAGAAATTTTCAGGATACAGGAAGTTTGCTGACAGAGGGAGATTTGAATCTAAACCGAGCTAACTCTTTCAAATTTCTTATGATATGACATATTGTGTTGCCATCAATGCCAAAGAGGGAGATTGTTGGAAACAATTGTCTGAAGGAAATTGCTACTCAATTATGTATTGTCTTTTGATGTCACACTATGTCATAGTCCGCAGCAATCAGCTTCTACCGAGCTCAGTCGGTCTACCTGACAGGAATATTTAGTGTTTACCGAGTTCACTCGGTTGCCGAAGAAAGTTTAGTGTTTACCGAGTTCACTCGGTTGCCGAAGAAAAGATAGTGTTTACCAAGTTCACTCGGTTGCCGAAGAAAAGATAGTGTTTACCGAGTTCAGTCGGTTATCAAAGGTAAAGAATTGTCAGTGTTTACCGAGTTCCCTCGGTCACCGAAAGATTATAGAAAGATATGGTCACCGAGCACTGTCGGCCCTTGAAGGATTTTTGCAAATAGAGTTTACTTAATTCAGCCGACTGTTATACTAAATAATGTCAATTTGACTAATCCAAAATCATATAAATAAAAGGTCAAATGTGAAAAGTAAATAATAACACAGCAGAAGATTTACAGAAGAAAAGAAGGAAAGGTATATGCGAATTTGTGAAGGATGATCAGATATCCTTGAGGAGCAGCAGAGACTTATTCGATCAGAAAGGATCAGACTTATGCAGAACAGAGATCTGTAATCAGCAAGACAGTTGCATTATTATACAGGTCATTTTCTCATTGTTACCTTCTTATCATTGTAACAGTGAATTCTAAATCTCTTAACCGAGTTGGTTTAACAGCCATAATATAAATCCTCTAACAAGGTGACAATTCCATTGAATTGTTTTCAAGACCTCTTACCAAGCCACTCCTTGCAGGGTGTTTTAAATCCTCTAACAAGGTCACACCTAACAGTGTGTTTTGTAACCTTTTACCGGGTTGGCTTCTAACCGGGCATCACTTCAGAAAAGTGAAAATCAGTATCTAGATACATTGGTGGTTTTTCCCATATTGGGTTTCCACGTTAAATCTTGTGTCTCTTGTGTTCTTAATTGCTTTCACAATCATATACATGTTCTGATGAATATCTAAAGATAATATTGATAATACTTTCTGCATCTTCAAAGTTACTGCAATCTATTTACCGAGTGCTAAAACAGATAACATTGTTAAGATATCTTGAAGGGATCTGCAAAGAATTAAATAGTCAAAATTTATGGTTGACTGATTCACCCCCCCCCCTCTCAGTCACTTCATCCATATTCCATCAGATAGTTCATTATCTTTTTGGTCTATCATGTCTATCTTTCTATATCTTTGTTAAAGGGTTTCGAGGCCCCTTCAAAACCTATTTTTATCCTAATCAAAAACTAATATTTACTAACTTTACTCAAAATGCATGTACATGTGTGAGAGTGAGAGATTCCTAATATTTACTAAATTTAAACTTGAAATTTAAAAATATTTTTTTAAAATAATTTCTATAAGATCTTAATGTTTTCTAATATTTTCTAACATTTCTACTACGGTTTCTAAAGTTTTGTAAATATTTTCTAACAGTTGCTAAGAAACTACTATGATTTTCTACCATTTTCTAACATATTCTAACATTTTGTAACATATTATAATAGTTATACTATGGTTTTTAATATTAATGTGATTTTATAACATTTATACTATGATTTTTAATGTTTTCTAACAATTCTACTATGCTTTTCTAACATATTCTAGAATATTTAACTACATTTTTCTAACATTCTACTATGATTTTCTAACATATTCTAATTTTTAACTATATTTTTCTAACATTCTACTATCATTTTCTAACATATTCTAATTTTTAACTATGATTTTCTAACATTTCTAAAAATAAAAAATTATTTAAAATAAATAACTAACTAAAATAAATATAAAACATATAATTTACAATAAAAAATGAGAAAAATGTGTGTACCTGATCCTAGTAACAATCTAAAGACATTGAAAAAGCTTGGGAGGTACTGATGTCATATTGCACATCACTGCTTCGCTCTAAGCACTGGGGTCCACAAAATCCAAATAGTAATAATGAAAAATAAAAATGAAAATTGCCAAAACTTTATAAAGAATTCTAGCAATGGGGCTTCGTGCGAAGCCCCCCTTCATGCGAAGTACCCTTGGGGTCTTTACACGAAGACCCCCACGTAGGGTACTTCACGTGAAGTGGGTCTACCACTTCGCGCGAAGTATTAACTTCGCACCAAGACACTAAATTTTAATTTATTTTTTTACGTCGATTTTCTTCATCCTGAAAAGTGGGACACAACTTTGTGGGATCACCTAGTCATGCCTCACTTGTTCCATATTGTCTATGTATTTTCTTGTATTTCCTCTGTGCTTTGACATATCATAGTTTTCTTCCTAGGGATTTTAGAGTATATAGTTACCCAGTGAATCATGTCTTTGGTGATTTGGACTGGTCAATCCTCCAGCCATATTTTCATATCAAGTACCCTGCTTAGTACAATCTTGATCCATTCTACTTTGAAATTTTGTGGAAAGTCAAGGTCATGAACCAACCCTTGCTTGACAACCTTTTGGTGTTCCGGCTTCAACACCCCATTGCTGCATAGTTTCTTGTATTCCTCTCTAAGTTCATAATCGCCAATTTCTCCAATCTTACACATATAACATGACCAAATATCATTTATCATTAAAAATTTCTTTGGAATTGATGACAAGGCTCCAGTCAGATCTCCCATGATTGCACTTTCCAAAACGGCCTTAAACCTATGTGGCTTGAATGCCTCATTCCTCACTAATTGAACATTAAAGACATCCTTTCCTTGCTTCTTCATTGCATCTAATGATTATGATGCCATGTCTCACAATTTAAGGGTTAAAGTACTGAAAAGATTTTACTTAGTAAAATACCTTTCACAAGTGTTCTTCATATGTTTTGGCAATGACATGCTGTGAAGATTTGTGCAAATCATACTCAGCACTAATCATATTGGTTGTACTCACCTTCTGAATCTCTCTAAAAATTCTCAATTCACTAGTGAAATGAAATAAATGGTAACTTCCTACTTTATAGACTTCAAACGGTTGGATTAGGGCTTCATTAATGATCTGTAAACTTTCTAGTTGAGATATAGATGTCTTGACAATCTCATGTTAAACTCAATCAACATAAGCTCAGTCAATACAACCATTCAGTTATAGCTCGGTGTACATCACATCTCAGCTATTATAGGTACTCGGCATACATTAGTGACTTAGTCACTATAGACTAAAATATTGATGCTCGACATCAAATATGCAGTATAGTCCTTTGCTCAAATCTGTCCTGATGCATCTTAATCTATGCAAATATGGACTTTTTCTCAACAAATGCTAGGAACTGATATAAGATTAAAACATTATAGGACTCAGTTCCATACATACCTTCCTTTCTTAGTTCAAAGTAGTGTGATCACCTGATCCATTGGATTGGGTGACCTCTAGTGCACTGACTTCACTACTTCTTCCCTCTTCTTTCTTCTTCCATATTTTATTCATCTCATTTCTCATTTTCTCAATCGTTTCTTCAATCTTGCTTTGCTCATCATTCAGTATGTGTTTCCTACAATCTTTCTTTAGGTGACATATCTTATTGCAGTTATAGCATACCATACTTCCATTCATCCAACTCTTGGATTTACCCTTAAAATGTGTCTTCAAACAATTTGCTCCAATGTGACCATATTTTCTATAGTAATGGCAACTGTACCAAGTGTTGTAGTTCCAATTGTATGTATTACCCTTCTTAGGTGACTTCATCTATTGATTTGATGACCATTTGGGTTTCAATCTGCATTAAAATTCTCTATGTCCATATTTCTAGAAGTTGAAACAGTGTCCTTGGAATTTAGGGGAGGTAGGTGGATTACTAACCTTTGTCCTACATTCATGTGCATGATGTCCATGTTTCTTATAGTTAAAAAAATGTCCATTAAATTTTGGGTTAGGATCAAACTTACCATGTTTGCTTCTACAGATGTTGGTTGTATGTCCTAGCTTTCCACAATGATGACATGTGGGCTTGTTGTTCTTTGGTTTTGCATTCCATTTCTCTCCACTCTTTGATGATTCACGTTCCTTAGTGGATGGTAATTTCTCATCATGTCCAAGTCTAGATGTATCACTAGATATTCTAGGTGATCTTAACAGCTCTTCATAGTATCTTACAGCTTCATTAGGCTTATTCATCCTTTCATTAACTTCCTTTTTAGTTCTCAATTCATTCCTCCATTGATTTTTTTCTGATCTCAGATTCGTGAGTTCCACATCTTTCCTGCCCAATTCTTGATTAACCAATAGCAGTTGATTTACCATGTCTAGTTGGTTATTTGTCAACCTTTGCATGTCACTGGTCTTTTCATCAATTCTCATTGATATTTGTCTTTTCTCTTCTTTGGCCATTGTATTATCTTCTTTACCTTTCCTTTTCTATTCAACTACTTCACAGAGTCTCACAGATTATATTTCTTATTTTCTGTTCTGATTTTTGATGTCCTCATTTAGTATGTTGCTTTTCTCTAGTAGTTCTTTTATGGCTTTGTCACTTTCTACAGAGTTTCCATCATCAAATAGTCCATTAGCATCTTCTTCTTGATATTGTGTTTCATTTTATTGAATAGCTATTTCTCTTCTTCTTCTTCTTAAGGATTTCTTCAGTTCTCCTCTGGCTCCTTCAAGTTGTTGTAATGCAAGTTGAATGTCAATCTTTTGATTCTCTATGATTTTTCCCAACTTATAAACCTTCATCTCAAGATTTTTATCTCACAAGTGGTTAGAATTCTTTAGGAGACCAAGCTCTGATGCCAATTGTTTGAAATCTATTCAAAAAATGTGATACTAAGAGGGGAGGGGGGTGTGAATCAAATATTACTAATTTATCAATTTTAACATAAATGAAACTTTCATAGCATAAGCATAAAACTCAGTAGTATAATAGAGCTAATAAGTTAAACATCACCCATGAAAATAAGCATAACACAATGATTTTGGTTATCCAAAAACCCTTGAAAGGTAAAACTGGGGTGGGGATGACACCCACAAATCTTCACTACTGTAGTATAAAGTTTTCCTGTTAGGGCTAAAAATTTGATAACAAAATATGATCTACCCTGTGAGGGGTCTGCCTTGTTAAGAGCTTTGAGACTTATAAAATCTACCTTGCAAAAGGATTTAAGACTTACAACTAAGTAAGCACTCGGTTAAGATATTTACTAAGGTCTGTCAAAACCCATTTGTTAAAAGATTTACTTGGATACACCTGTTAAAATGTCTTAGTACCTAATCCTTCAGTTTTCACTGTGATGCTAATTACATATCTTCTCCATCCAGTATAGATTTGATCTCTTATATCAAATATGTCTCTTTTCTATTGTTCACTTCTTTTCTATATTATACTCAGTCACTGAACTTAATTAGAATACTTCTCTATTTTGGAATATGAGATCTCCTTCATATTCTCTCTATCACACTCTTACACCATTCTAGGGTTCAGATCACATCTTATATAGACAATTAACTTTCACCAATATTTTAGATCTATGATCTAGATTATCTCTTTTTTCTACTTAACCTTTCCCTAATTCTGATTGGTTCCATGTGTTACATAGGGATTAATGATTACAATAAAAGAGTGCAATCACCTCTGTAATTTTCTCAACAAATAACAAATGAAATATAAATGTTGGCCAAAATAGTTTACCTAAGTGTTTGTGCCATAAAAAACACATATGGAAATTCTGGCTTGCTCGACATTAGATATGTCTGGCACTCGAAATTCACTATTCTTTACATTCTAGTTCTCGGTATTGTCTTCATTACATAACTCTGAAAAAGATGACTTGGCTAATACAAAAGTACTCGGTGACCACTGTTTTACTGGGCTGTGACTACTACTTGGTAAATGTACATTATACATGACTCAACCTATATATGATGACTCGGTCGCAATGATGACCAACCAACATTGACTAGAAAATGAGTAAGTTTAAGACACTAATAGACAATCAAAACTTTAGGGATCAACAAGTATATTACATTAGGAAGAGTTCATAATTATTTAAATCAAGTTAGTTAAACATCAACCATGCTAAAATGACAAAAGAACCAAAAACCATAATAGAGCTAGTGGGAAGGGTATTGCACCACATAAATTTTAATTGATGTAATCACTATGATCACTTTCACTTTTTACATGAGTCACTAGCTAGTAACTATTAGTCTATTACCCATATACAAATTTTATTTCAAATTATCAAATCACTAAGTATTTTTGAAAATTATTAGAGGTTAAATTTGGTGACATTTTATTTCTTTATAAATGATTTTCAATAATGGTAAAATGGAAAAATAATGCATCTATCATTCACCTTTTATTCATTTGTAATGTTTTGAATTGGAATTGCATAAGTAAGGTAAGTTTGGAAATACATACCTCATAATGGAATAGATCTCGAAATACCTATTTTCTGAAGGTTGTGTACAGTTTCAAAATATTCTACAACCAAATTTGGGACCAAAAAACTGAAACAGATAAAACCCAGAAAATTTTTGTCTTTCTGGTAGTAGCTAGTCTTTGACCCCGATAAAAGTTCAAAGACTACCTCAAGATTTTTAAGGTCGACTTTGAATTTGTTCACGGATCTCGTAAGTTCGCCGAAAAGGGTACTCAGATATGCACTTCAATTCTTGAAACAACTACTATAGATATTTGAAAATGGTGTTTTGGGGTGGCTATATAGGGTTTTGCCTTAGTCAAACCCCTATTTTGGTGATCTCCACCTCCACGAATAGCCGATTGAAATAGAATGTGTGTGTATTGAGAGTGTAATGCCAAGATCTAATCCTCTAGATTAAAACCCTAGCATGAATATGTATGAGAAAACAATGCATAGATTTGAATTAGATAAGAAAGAATACCAAGCCCCTAAGGCTTAAGTACTCCTACCAAACTCATAATCTATAATTGTTACACCATGATTGTATCTTTGAATGCTTGAATGTTGGAAATGGTGGATCAAGGAAGAAAGGATCTCTCTTGCTCCAAATAGGTGTTCACAATGGTGTGTTCACAAAAATGCTTGTTATCAATAACGGCTTGATCTTCTATATCATCCTCTTGCAATCTTGCATCTTCACTCCACCATTGATTGCTTGCTAAATTGTGTTGTCTCCACTTGATCAATACTTGCTCATGAAATTGCTTGGCGAAAATGAATGCAAATGAGAGTCTTTATATAGAGGTTTCAAGGTGAGGCTCCTAGAGTAATGTGAGGACCCATAATTCAAATTTCACCTTGAATTATGATCCAATCATAGTAACCAACTAAGGAGGGAAAATAATTAAATGAATTTTGAATTAAAACCTTTCCGCACTCGGATCCAAAGGCCCAACATTGATTTTGGGGCCCATTGGGACCAAATTTGAAAAGGGGAACCAAATCTTAAAGGAGGTCAAAGACAACCTGATCTATGACCTAGGTCAGGGATGACCTTGACCCTGACTAAGGTCAGGGATGACCTCATCCATGACCCAGGAGTCTAGGTTCTGGGGGTGCCCAGAGACCTAGAAATGATGTCAGAATAGGGCAGAGTGCCAGGGAGAGGCATAAAATCCTATGATGATTATGATGAAGGCTAGGAGGACCTATTTCTAAGTCCTACCTAGATAATAGATCCATGGAAGAGGGAAATTAAGGAGAATCCTTGGGATCCTAACCCTAATTTCACTTAGAATGAAGAAATCAAGCGCAAAATGCATCCTAAATGCAAGTCTATCATGATAAATGTACTAAAAGAGGGTGCTAAACATATCAAGATGGAAGTGCTTCCATTTTAATATGATACATTTATCCCCCACTTTAGCTCAGATATGACACTACGTGAATATGCAAGAAAAAGTAAGAAAACGTTATAGTAAATAAAAAGGATATAACCAAGTCCTCAATGTAGAGATCCTACAAAAAACTCTTAGAACCTGCAACACACAAGGTTAATGAAAATCCATAAATCACCTATATCTTACAATATGAAAATTGAGAAGTGCATAAAGCCCCTTATGCCCCCCTTGTTTTGGCTCTCTATTTTTGAGTGGTGAAACAGGGTGATAAGAAAAAATTTATACACTGGATATGAATTTTGTTGAAAAGTCCTTTCCTAAACCAATTAGAAGGATTCCTAACCTTCCTAAAATGGTTTAATGAGTTAGGTATCTAAACCATGATTCCAACACCACTGATCGAACTAAAAATGGAGTTACCAAACTCAAGTTATGATGAAAAGAGTGGATGTCTATCTAAATGCATAATAAGGGAAATCTGAGTTTATGATTAGCAAACCCTAAAAGAAATGCTAGAATAAAACCCTAATTTGAACTATAAATAAGGAAAAGGAAGAGATATTTACTCATTCTTACCATTTGTAGATTCAGAAAAGAGGAAGCAAGATGCCGAGGACAGAAGAACTTCGAGCGACGCACATGGAGCTTCTGAGACACAGCCTAGCTACCGGATGGTCACTTCCTCAGGTGATTTTGTTGTTGTATGATTTTTTACTTTCCAAAGTCCTATTTATTTATAGGCAAGGTTGACCCTATCCCTTATAGGTTAACCCTGACCCATCTATGTTGACTTTGACCCAAGAAAGTCAGCATTGATTGGAAGGTCTCCAGCTATTTTGGGATGAGGTCAACCTTGACCCAACAAGGTCGTCCCTGACCCAAGAAAGTTGACCTTGACCTAGTAAGGTCATCCATGACCTAAATGAGTTTGACCTTGACCTTTTCAAGTTAGATTTGTATCTTTGATGATGTGGATTACTGATATGATGTCTATTTGTGCTGGAAGGACTTGGTCTATCTCTGAGTGCATCCCCTTAGAGAGTTGCTAGTCATGGTCAGAGAGACTGTCTGAGCTTGATGATGATGAGATGTAGTTATTGAGAGATGTGGGACTATACTAGGTATCAATCCTTCCATAGATCAGGCTACACTGAGCCATGATATCAGCTCTAATAGAGAGGTGGGATGAGGATGCATGATCCTTCCATCTTCCGTCTGGAGAGATCATAGTGACCTTAGAGGATGTCTACAGGATCATGCAGCTTTCAATCTAAGGTGAGACTGTTAGACCTAGAGCATAGCATGCTTGTGAGGAGATTCATATAGATGCAGAGTATTGTATAGGATGGGTTCCACAGATGTGGACCCAGTCAGATCAGGTCCTATTATCATCCATACTGTCAGACCCTACACCTTTAGTACAAAGGGTGATGCTATGAATAGTATCCTTGGTTGTGTTACCCAACTCAAAGGGTACCGTATTTTGTACACCTCTTACACATCTTATATAGAGGATGGAGAGGGAGATGACCATGTTCTCATGGGGTCACAATGTGTTAGCCTAGCTATATGATGAGCTAGGTTAGCTAGTGAGGTATCAGAGGGAGAGTCTATCGATATGCACACTCTTGCAGATTTGGTTGTTTGAGAATTTTGCATGTACATATCCACAAGGAGTTCCATTGATGGTAGATGTGAGTACACTGAGAGTCTTTGCATATCCTTTGAGAGATGCTTGGCAGTTTGGAGATATCCTCTATTGGAGGGTACATCTAGATTGCATTCTGAGCATTGATGTGATATGGAGACCCTACTACCAGATGATAGAGTAGCCTGATACATGACTCTAGATGAGATATTCATAGTAGAAAAAGCTTCTAGAGGGTCATCAGAGTCATATAGTGATGCCATACTATTATGATCAGTTGATGAGGCAGTTCGGCCTATTACAAGGAGTCCCTAGAGTAGTACCTCACTATGTACATCTGACGAGGTACTATCAGAGACCTAGCACCATGCATCGACCATTGATAGCACACATAGAGGATAGTGATGTAGATGAGATAGAGGACATAGAGGTACCATCATATGTGACCTATTTAGGCATGAGCCGGGATTACATTAGGTATTGGAGTTTGCAAGGGACCCGCCCCATCTTCCCTAAGGATTATCCCATAGGTGATCCAATATTTTTAGAGAGGACACACTGGGATAGTGGTATCATAGAGGAGGATGAGGATGTTAGAATGAGGAGGAGCACATCTTCGAAGGAGATCCCATGGAGGAGGAGAGAGAAGAGAGAGCAGAGGACATGCCCCCAACTAGTGATATTGGTGTAGATATACACATTACTCATGCATCACCACTGAGATCATGACAGCTACCACAACCTCACACAGAGACACCACCATCAAGACCTAGATATGGTGAGCATGGAGAGAGTAGTCACTCCATGCCCCCACCATCTAGACACTTTAGTGATGTCCAGGAGGGAGATCCAAGTATGAAATATGAAATTATGATTGAAAATGTGATTTGATTTGAGATAGAAAGACACTAGATAGATAAATGTATTTTTGTTC
Source organism: Chamaecyparis obtusa (assembly GCA_027943335.1). Lineage (NCBI taxonomy): Eukaryota > Viridiplantae > Streptophyta > Pinopsida > Cupressales > Cupressaceae > Chamaecyparis > Chamaecyparis obtusa. Next base: position 55,484 of record BSBK01002867.1, read on the forward strand.
TATAGCTAGCATAGTGGAGTGGAGGAGCTTTGTGTCCAAGATTCTCAAGGATACAATTATATCCTACCGACTACCAACCGACGAGCGATATTATTCCATTGGGTGTAGAGATCCCAACAGGCATGCTGACATCTTTGCATGCATCTAGAAAGAGCTAAGGCTATGCAAAGCAAGGGAGGAGAAGCTGATAACTAAGCTATAGAGTGCCCAAGAGCATCCATAGGGTATGAGCATATCGAGGAGCCACTCACAGACACACAAATCTTCATCTTCCTATCATAGAGCAGAGAGATCAGGGAGCCATCGGCCATTAGAGCATAGTAATAGACGTAGTGATAAATAAGGCCATTGGCCACATATGTATCAGAACTTGAAAAACTCTTTTGATGATTGAAAAACTTTCTCTACTAATTAGTTCTATATTTGATTACTATGCTTTCATCAATATAAAAATTAATAGAAAGAAATAAAAGTGCATAGATATATTCAATATGTAATCTTGTTAGAACTACATGACCTATAAAACAAACTTTGTAAGGATACATAAATTCACAAGGAAAGAATGAATGAAATTAAGGATAATAACGTTTGAGATGCATAATATTAATGGGTTTCCTAAAAGAAACACCATCCATATCAGCAAGTTTATAAGCACCTAAACCAAAGTCTTTAATAACAACAAAAGGTCCAAGCTAATTAGGGCTAAATTTTCCTTTTTCACCTAGTAAATCATTCACATTTCATTGATTCTCATAAAGGACTAAATCACCAACTGCAAATTTTCATTCAATTACCTTATGATTGTATTGTTTCTGAAGAGATTTATGATAATCTTTTATATGTTCTAATGCATGTATTTGTTGTTCATCCAACATTGCCAACTCTTGTAAGCATTGTTCACAAAAAGTATCTTATCAATTATCCCATGAAATGAAACACGTAGAGAAGGTATTTCTAGTTCCAAAGGCATAATAGCATTAGTACCATAGATAAGGTTGTAAGCAGAAGTACCCATGGCAATATGAACACTAGTCCTATAAGCCCATAAAGCATAAGTTAGTTGAGTATGCCAATCTTTCGCATGCTTACTAACTATTTTTCTCAAATTTGTTCAATGATTTTATTTGATGCTTCAGCTTGTCCATTAGATTGAGGATAATTAGGAGTTGAAAATCTGTGTTGAATTCTATATTTCTCCAAGAATTTTGTGACGTCTTTGTTTTTAAAAGAGGTACCATTATTTGAAATTATCGTCGAAGGAATACCAAATCTTGTTATGATATTATTAAGGATGAAATCACAAATAATATATGTCATTTTTGAACAAAGAGGGAAAACTTCTACCCACTTCGTGAAATAATCCGTAGTAGTTATAATGTAAGTATGTCCTTGAGAAGAAGCTGGTGAGATTTTTCCAATAAGGTCAAAACCCCAAACACTAAAAGGCCATGGAGAAACTTGATTACGAAGCTTGTGAGTAGGAGCATGAATCAAGTTACTATGTTTTTGACATTGAGGACATTTCTTAACAAACATGAAAGAATCTTGTTCCATTGTTTGCCAATAATATCCCATTTTGAGCAATTTATTAGCCACGGATTTTCCCCCAAAATGTCCCCCACAAGAACCAGAATGAGCTTCTGCCAAAGCTATGGGAATTTTAGTTATAATAAGACATCTTAATAATAATATAAGATAGCAGATATGAATTTTAGTTAACACTTGAGGGATCTATAACACAATATAGATAGCATAATAATATAACAATTGAGGGATCTATATAAGATAGCATATAGATCTTATATGCTATCTTTATGAATTTTAGTTATATTAAGACATCTTAATAATAATCCTTCATAAGAGATTTTGTAAAGCATATCTCGTAAAATGATGTAATGCACTACAAGCTTCCTAATACAGTTACACGTGTTCCTTGTTGCCGATTTAGGAAAAGTACCATCCTTCAAAAAATGAAAAATAGGTGAATACCATTCATCTGAATGCAAATTGAAACAATCAGAGGTAATCTTTCTAGAAATTGTAGGGCTTTTAAGAGTTTGTATAGTTAATTGAAAGTTTTTAGCATTATTCTCAAGACAAACCAAAGAAGCCGCACTTGCCATGGCATCTGCATGTCAATTATCCTTCCTAGGTAAAGTCTAAATCATATAAGAGGAGAATTGTGAAAGCACATCAAGAGCTAAATCTCTATATTGTGTCATTTTATCATCCTTAGTCTGATATCCTCCTTTAATCTGTTCAAAAATTAATTGTGAATCTCCATATATTTGTAAATGTTTGATATTAAGAGATGAAGCTGCTCATAGGCTAGCTAGAAGAGCTTCATACTCTACAATGTTATTAGTACAAGGAAAGGTTAATTTTTATGATAAAGGGATAGTTTTTTTCATAGGGGGAATCAAGATAATAGCCACACCAGAACCTATCTTACATTTAGACCTATCAAAATATAATATCCAAATATCATCCTATTGACTAGCTAGAATATTATCATTAGGGAATTCTATTGATGTAGCACATGTATCGGGATGAGGACAAGGAGCTTCGGCTAAATAATATGTCAAATCCTGTCCCTTAATAGACTTCTGAGAAATGAAATTAAGATCAAATTTTGTAAGCAACATCACCCACTTTTCCAACGAGCCAGAGAGATCAGTTTGTGAGGAAAGATGTTTCAAAGGATCAAATTTAACAATCACATTAACTTCAGCATTTATAAGATAATGCATGAGTTTCTAACATGCATAAACTATAGCTAGACATTGTCTTTCCAAATCTATGTATCTTGTTTTGTAATCAAGTAAAGTTTGACTAATGTAATACACAAGTCTTTCCCTACCATCATTATCATTTTGAGCTAACAACGCACTCACGACCTTTAGAGTCACTGAAGTATATAAATGGAATGGTTTATCAAATTTAGCTAACTACAAGATAGGAGGATTTGCAAGATACTCCTTAAATATCTCAAAATCTTGTTTACACTCATTATTCCAAGATAAAGTGGTATCCTTTCTAAGCAAGGAAGTAAAAGGGATAGTATGGTTCGCTAAATTAGAAATAAAGAAATGATTAGCTTGTATTTTTCCTTGTAAACTTCGTAAGTGAGAAATATTATTAGGAGGAGGCATATTAACAATAGCTTCAATCTTTTTAGTGTCTACTTCTATGCCTCTCTTAGAGATTATAAATCCTAATAATTTACCGTAATCAACTCCAAAGACACATTTCTTAGGATTCAATATCATGTTGTAACTTCTAATCCTTTCAAAGATCTATCATAAAATAGTAACGTGATCTTCTCTTTGTATAGATTTTGCTAAAATATCATCCACATAATCTTTGAGGATCTTATGAATGTAATCATGAAAAATCAAAGTCATAGCTCATTGATAAGTTGCTCCTGCATTTTTTAATCCAAAAGGCATCATGACCCAAAAAAAGGTTCCCCAAGGTGTTATAAATGTAGTCTTAAATTGATCTTCATGAGGAATAAAAATTTGATTATATCCCGAAAAACCATCCATAAAAGATAACAAGGCATGTCCCACTACTGAATCCATAATCATATCAATGTTAGGTAACGAGAAATCATCTTTTAAGGATGCCTTATTTAAATCTCTGAAATCAGTACACATCCTTATATTATTTTCTCCTTTTGAAATAGGTACAATATTTGAAATCCAATCTGAGTAATCAATAGAATGGATAAATCCAGAATCCAATAATTTTTCAATTTCACCTTTGATGAATAAAGCAATTCGTGGATTCATCTTTCAAATTTTCTGCTTCACAGGTTTCATATTCGATTTTAAAACAATGTTATGAGTAACAATCTTAGAATCTATACTTGGCATATCTGAATATGTCCAAGCAAAGATGTCTTTAAATTAAAGCAAAAGGGAAACCAACTGATCATGTTCATTCTGATTCAAACATTTCTTAATCTTTATCATCCTTTCAGAGTTATTTTCATCCATTTGAATATCAATAGTTTCAGTTATTAACAAATCATTTTGTATCAAAGAATCCTTCAATAAAGGGATAGTATCATGTTTATCATGTTCTCCAAAATAAGCATCAATACTTAAACAATAAGGTTTCCGTCGTTTGTGATGAAACTTAGGTAAGTCTTCATAAACCCCTAAAAATTTCATTAAGGCTTCATCTTTAGGAAAATATCCAAAGAAGGTTCTTGATTAAGGTCAATGAGAAGTGGGTTTACCAATTTAACTGTCCACCACAAATATGATTAACATTAAGAGGAAAAGTGGATGGTTTCCTATAAGGATTGAATCCTAATCCATATGTATGATCATAAACTTCATTATCCAAAGGTACTTTTATACCTTGTTCATATTTACCACATCCTTTCCCATTAAATCCTGATTTCTTAAGCAAATGATAACCATGACCATATCGATCAGTCATATCAGAAGGAGTCCAAGGAGTGGCATATGTCACAATATCATAACAATCAGGCTTTATAGTTTCAATTTTTTCATTAATCAAAGCGGCAACAAAATTACTTTTTAGTTCCTCAGAAAGTGGAGAAGGAATAAAAAAATTTTTCTCAAATTCATTTTGTTTGCTTTAATTGCCTTAAGCATATCCATGCTACAAAAATTAAGCCCAGATCCATTATCAATTAAGGTTCTTCAAATGATACTCTGGTTAATAGAAACATCAACCATAAGAGCATCATATTGATTCTGCACCTCGAGAGAAGGTAAATCATTATCGGAAAACACAATATGAGGTACAAAAGGCATAGTATGCATACAATCCAAAATAGAATGAATGTTTTCTTGATTAGGAGGTGAAGCAAGAAGAGTAGATAAAGATTTTTTCAATGCCTCATGATATGTCGGGGAAGTTTGAAGCAATTCCCATAAAGATATCTTAGCAAGAGTAGCACGTAATTGGTCAACTAAGTCATACTCCATAAAGGTAGATGGAAACCTAGGTGCTTGAGGAAGCATAGGTTGAGGAGGCAAAGAAACTGGAAGAGTAGGCTGAGGGTTATTCCATGTGCAATAAGAATGTGAAAGAGAATCAGTGTTATCAAATAAATCTAAAGGATCTCTAGGTTTACCCTTAATTTTTATCTGAGGATATCCTTTTCCCATCATCAAAGGTGTAGGATATATCATTTTAGGTTTATCAATGTTGCAAATAGTGGGACATGAAGGTAACCATGCACACACCCTATGGTAAAGGTCAATTGGAGAGGTTGTGGAGGAGAGTGAAATATGAATCGGATTCATGGAGATCTAATCCAAGCCATTTTCATCCTCACTATCATGTACCTCATTAGGAAATCTATCCTCTTGTACAATAAAAGCCTCATCAAAGTACTCAAAACAAGAGTCATACATGTTGAATACAAAGAAATACTAAAAGTATGAAAATGTAAATGTTTTTGTATTTTAAAGAGATTTTGTAATTTTTTTGTATTTTTGAAATATAAATGCAAGAAATAAATGCAACAAATCTAATCTTATAAGCATGCAAGATTTAAATCTAACACCAAAAAGAAAGAGTTGTCATAAATGGGTTCACCAAAATGAATAATGGTAAAATAGAGCTTTAACAATGCATCTATCATTCACCTATTATTCATTTTTAATGTTTTGAATTGGAATTGCATAAGTAAGGTAAGTCTAGAAATGGTTGAAATTAAATAAAATAGATTTGGAAATACCTATTTTCTAAAGCCTGTGAGCAGTTTTAGAAGACTCTGCAACCATATCCAAGACCAAAACATTGAAATAGAGAAAACCCAAAAAAATTTGTATTTCTGGTAGCAAGTAGTCTTTCACCCTGATAAAAGGTCAAAGACTACCTCGAGATTTTGAAGGTTGACTTTGACTTTGTTTGCGGATCTCGGAAGTTCTCCAAAAAGGGTACTCAGATCTGCACTTCAATTCTCGAAACGACTGTAGATATCTAAAAATGGTGTTTTGAGGTGGCTATATAGGGTTTTGCCTTAGTCAAACCCCCATTTTGGTGATCTCCACCTCCACGAATAGTTGATTGAAATAGAATGTGTGCGTACTGAGAGTGTAAAGCCAAGATCTAATCCTTTAGATCAAAACCCTAGCATGAATATGTACGAGGAAACAATGCATAGATTTGAATTAGATAAGAAAGCATACCAAGCCCCCAAGGCTAAAGTACTCCTACCAAACTCATAATCTATAATTTCTACCCCATGATTGTATCTTTGAATGCTTGAATGTTGGCAATGGTGGATCAAGGAAGAAAGGATCTCTCTTGCTCCAAATAGGTGTTCACAATGGTGTGTTCACAAAAATGCTTGATATCATTAATGGCTTGATCTTCTATATCATCCTCTTGCAATCTTGCATCTTCACTCCACCATTTATTTCTTTCTCAATTGTGTTGTCTCCACTTGATGAATACTTTCTCATGAAATTGATTGGAGAAAATGAATGCAAATGAGAGTCTTTATATAGAGGTTTCAAGGTGAAGCTCCTAGAGTAATGTGAGGACCCATAATTCAAATTTTACTTCAAATTATGATCCAATCACAATAAAAAACTAAGGAGGGAAAATAATTAAATGAATTTTGAATTAAAACCTTTCCGCACTCGGATTCGAAGGCCCGACATGGATTTCGGGGCCCGCCGGGACCAAATTTGAAAAGGGGAACCAAATCCTGAAGGAGGTAAAAGATGACCTCATCTTTGACCTAGGTCAGGGATGACCTTGACCCTAACCTAGGTTAGGGATGACCTCCTCCTTGACCTAGGGGTCCAGGTCCTACCAGAATCTGAAACAGGAGGTCCCGGGGATGCCTGGAGACCTAGAAATGATGTCAGAATAGGGCAGAGTGCCAAGGAGAGGCACAAAATCCTATGATGATTATGATGAAGGCCAAGAGGACCTATTTCTAAGTCCTACCTTGAAAATAGAGCCATGAAAGAGGGAAATTGAAGAGAGTCCTCAGGATCCTAACCCTAATTTCACCTAAAATGAAGAAATCAAGTGCAGAATGCATCCTAAATGCAAGTCTATCATGATAAATGTACTAAAAGAGGGTGCTAAACCTATCAACATGGAAGTGCTTCCATTTTAAGATGATACAGATTTATAAATGGTATTTAAAACTTTTTATAAAAGGGTGGTTGCAATAAGTTGAGTCCCACTTTTGGGCAAAAAATGAAAGTGTTTTCCCTGTTTTTCAAATTTTCTACTGTCAATTGATGTCAAAATTTGAGGCACTTAAAGATTGAATCTCAAAAAATTTGAGTACTATAAAATGTAGTGCTTCGAGTATAATTTTCAAATATGTAATTTATTTCAATACTCAATTGGTAGAAATTGCATTTTAGTAGGCATGTTTAAAAACCACTTTTTCAAAATGTTTGTTTCGGGACCATACCACACACATGTACAACCTCTCTTTTTTGAAGTAAATAAATAAATTTTTGCGAATCCTTACATACCAAAAGGTACCTAAAATACTGAAGATTGATGATAATGTTTTTTCTTTTCTTTATTGAATATTTTTTTAATTAATTTTTAATTGACTATAAAATACATTTTCAAAATATTTGGTGTACAACCACCATAATTTGATGATAACTGACGGAGCTAAACATTCAATTTTTAGTTCAATGAATTCACATCACTTTATATAGGAGATATATGTAGTTTGGTAACTGTATAATTCTAATAGATACGAACTGTATTGTAACTGATAGACAGTTACATGCATCAATGCTATTACACCAACATTCCCCCCCTTAACACATTGATTCTAAAATATATCAAATTTACCTTGCCCTAGGGACCCCCCTTAAGGCTTACATAAAAAAATGTGTTGATTACATAATATGAATACATATGTTGAGGAAATTTTCTTGTTGAAGTTGCAAATCTTGAAACATGCAAGGCTCCATCAAGTTGTCTTGGGACACTTGAAAAGGTCTAGCTTCGAGTTGCATTCTTAAGCTCTCAGTCCCAAACTCTCGAATCACAATATTAAATTATTCAACAATGATCGCTAAGAGATGTGACAAATCTCTATCATTGTCTAGTGATTGCGAAAGGGTATAATTCTTGATCATATACTCTGAAGCTTGCTCGACAACAATCCATATTGAGCGCAATACAAAATCTCAAACTTGTCTCCAAAATGTGTCTTAATAAGACATGTATTCTTCAAACTTGTCAACATTAGAAAGAAAAACAGAATATAAAACCAAAAAATATAAAAAATGCTTCTCATGTTGGACACCATCTCAAAGCGAGAAGTTGACTTGAGATGATGGAAATTCCTCCATCCTCCAATGTTGCCAGCCTCCAAATACGAAGGTTGAAAGTACAAGATTGTGATTAATGGGAGACTGAAAATCATTAACAACCTCTCCATCATCTGATGTGTCCTTATTTTCATTGCATGCAACATTACCTTCTTCAAATTTTTCTTTTAATTTTCCTTTAAGAACATCACTAGCTCTAGTTGTATAAACCCATGTTGTGTGCCCCTTTTTCTTACAATAAAAGAATTTATTGTCTCTTCTATTTTTATTTGACCATTTTTTTAGTAATTTTTGAGTATAATGCCTAGTCTATTTGACGATATTCTTCTATTACTTATTTTCTCCTCTTTTCTTCTATTAGAAGGGCTGAAATCATATCCTCTAGAGTCTACGAATTGAGTTGACTTAGTGTAAAGAAAACATTACTATATTTTGAAGATAAGCTATTTAATAGGATGGCCTTAGCATCATCATCATCAATAGGATCCTTAACCTCTCCAATTTGTCTAATGAGAAACCTTAAATTACTTATATGATTTGACATTGTCATCCCATTTTACATTTTTGAAACTAAACAATTGACCTTTTAGAGAAAACTTTGCATTGACAACTTTTGCTCCAAACAACTTGTTTAGATTATCCCAAATATCGGCAAAAGTGTTATCTAGATCTACATGGTGAAGTTCATAATCTGCAAGAGAAAGACCAATAATAGCCTTGGCTTTATCATCTCTATTGTTCCACTCCAATAATTTATTTGCATATGTGGGTGGTTTTTCTTTTCCACTTAGTATGCCCCATAGGTTTTTATTCATCAATTACATTTGTATTTTTGTTCTCCATGTATAAAAATTGACATTGAGATTTGTATTTTTTGGTTTTCCATTTTGACATTGACCTCCAAATAACAAAATTTTCTTTGAATATCAATATTGGATCTGTGCATACCTTTCTTAAAATTTCCTACAAGCTATTCCATGTCTTTTTATGCTGATGACACTTGTAAATGGACCTTCATGTGTATACTCTATATGTCACTTCCTCGTACCCTCATAATTTTTCAGTGTGTGTATCAATTTAAAAGTATGGATACCATTTTGACTTCTAATGTTACCGTTGATGTTCATGCCATGGGTATTGTTGCCTCTGTATTTTCTCTATATCAAATATATTGAATCTGCATCAAACTCTTGAATGAAGCATGTCTGCTATAGTGTGTTGATTATGTGTTGTTTAAAGAGCCTCAAAATGGAGAAGGAACATGATCACTTCTAAGAAATTCCTTGGTGGTTTCTCATAATGAAAGAGTATTCAATAGACAAATATGTAGATCCAAAAAATCTCTAACAAAATCTACATTCACTGCAAACATGCCATGATGATATTAGAAATGGGAGGCATCCTAAAAAGAAAATACCTCTACAATCCATGCTTATTTATAGTTTTCAAAAATACAACAACTACTACAATAGAAGCATGCTCTCTTTCCTTCTTTCTCAGTGTATAGTCACCATGAAGTTACTACATCTCAAAGATGAGTCATCATCTTCAACATCTTCAAGGTGATTCCATATCCATCAACATCTACCAACACACAGGAGTTTCCATTGCTTGATTTCTTATGTCTCCTTTCACATGTTCAACTAGTAGGAAAAAAGGCATTATCTCTCACTCCATGATCCTTCACAACTCATTGCCTCTACATTTTCTTCTTTCTCTCATACCAAATGATAGAGATAAACATTCGATGTTTTATTCAATGAATTTGCATCACTTTATACAAGAGATATATGTAGTTTGGTAACTGTATAATTATAACTGATACAAATCATATTGTAACCTGATAGATAGTTATATGCATCAATGCTATTACACCAACAATAACTTCAATTTTTTTCAATTTTTTTTTTATCTTGAAGAAAATTCTATGCATATTAATGTCATATAATTCATTTTTCAAAAAATGTAAAATAAAAAAATTTAGAAAAATTTTAGTTAACCTTAGTATTTCAAGTTTAGGTACCACATTGGCTAAATAAATATTGTAAAAATACTAAAATTATTCATATCACTATGAAACTTATATTTTTAGAATATGTAGAATAAGAACTAAAATAGGTTTATGGTTCATCAAAAACTTCATTTGGGAAGGCCTCCAAAAAATTATGACAAGGCAAAAAAATTATATTCCAATGCCTTAGCCATATTTTTGCAAGTCCACGCATAGGATTGGTCACACCAAGCCTATCTCGAACCAAAAACTAAGGGGGAAGTATGGTTCCCGCTTGTAGTTTAGAGAAACGGGCACCCATTTTTTTAAATTAAAAACATAGATGCCCATTTCTCTTTGGACTGTTGAAATAGAAATAGACACCCAATTTCTAAATAGGCATCCATTTCATTTAAATAATAGGTGCCCACTTCTTAAAGATTTGTTGCAGACAAAAAATAGGATAGTGAGCTTGATCTCAATGATTAATGGTTATCAATAAAAAATAATCATTTTTTTGATTGATATGTAGTGTGGAAAGAATAATTCGAATCAACATTCTCTTTTTTTGTCTTGTTTTGGATCTAACATGAAGAGAATCATTTGAATTCAAATTTTGGTGCAAAAATGAGATCAAAGCAATGTACAAAGAGGCAAAGGAAGGTTCTGATAGCTAAGGAGCTTGCAACAAATAAAGGGAAAGATGCAAAATGACAACAAGAAAGAAGAGAAAGAATTCAAAAATTGAATAATGTTGGAGCATCGAGTTCAAAAATTGTTTCAGAAGAGGAACACACTGAAGACACCATGATGGATGTAGAGGTTGAAGAAGAAAATACAATAGAAGCGAATTCACCTGTGTGTCTTCTAATCTAGTATTGGATACAAACATGTCTTCACATCCAAATGTAACTTATTCTGATAAATACCTTGATCATTTGGTAGAAGCAAGTTATAATTTAAATATTTTAGATTTTATTCCTAAAAATAGAGTATCATATTTTATTGCACATAAAACTCTACAAATTAGTAATGTTAATCATAATGATAAATGAACTGAAAGTGAAACACCAATTGAAAGTGAAATTCAAACCCCAATTCAAATTGAAATCAACAATGTAGATGTAGACATAGAAACATCAATTGAGGAAGAAACCCCTTTGAATGATAATGAAATGAATGAACAATTTCAAATCAAAAATGATGTGCTAGAAAATTTGCATGGTTTGGTTTCATGGAGACAAATTATGACATGCACGACTAGATTGTTTAGATAAAAAAAATTAATAAGAAATTTGGGTTTCAATGTAAACTAATGTTACAACTAATTAAAATGACTAAAATGTATAAAGTGATGAAGAGGGTAGGAGTTTATGTGAAATTCAAGAAGAATTATGAGTCTCCAAACAAGTTGTATCAACTATTGCTAGTGTCTTTGACACAATAAAAAAGAAAATTCATTCTAAAGATAGTAATTTGACATGACGAGCAATAGAAACAACTTTAGTAAACAAAACTATTACTCATAAAAGAATGAATACAAACTTAAGTGGATATCTTAATATTCATCATAAAACTTTAGCAAGAGATGTAAAGAGAAGAGTTAACTTTGAAATTGATCTAACAAACCATTTATGGACCTTTAGTGGAAGACTCTCAGGGTGTGACATGAAACTTACTAGTGAAGTCAAAACTTTGATTGAAAATTCTTGGCACGATAATAAAAGAGTATCACCAAATTCCAGAGATGTTCTTAAATTAAGAGTCGGCTCAAAAATTCATGATCCACATCGAAAACACCTTTTGGATATGACTCAAACTGAATTGTATAAAAAATTTGTGGATAATAAGGTGTTAACTATTAGTAGTAGTCAACCCTCTGTGCATAATAAGGTGTTAAATATCAAACATGGTGAGTGAGCGAGCAGGAGTTGGAGGTTTTTGGAATTTGAAAATGGGCGGGATTCTAGGGTTGTGGGCTATGGGCTTTGCTGGTGATGGCTTCCCTGCAGATCTGGACCCTGAGGCTGTAGAGAATAAGGAAGGGGTCCCACGGGAAAAGAAAAAAGATCCAGGAAAGGAAGAAGGGGTGAAGGATGGGAAGACCCAGGGGAGTGATTAGAATGGAAAATCCATCAATCGCCAGTGGTCAACCCTCTTCAGAGTAAAACCTATAGGCAAGTCCTCTTTCCCTTCTATTAAGGATTTTTTTGACAAGGCAAAAGGAAAATATGCCATAGAGATCCCCGATGAGCTGGTTGACCACAATATAGCATCACTGGACCACACCCTTGTTGGTAAATTTTTGGGGTCTAGACCTAACATAGATATTGTTAGGATTTTTGCTAAGAAGAAATGGGATTTAAAGGGCCAAGTCCTTGTCAAAGCTATGGCTAAGGGATTTTTGTCCTTTGAGTTCTCATGTAAGGAGGATTTAGATAAAATCCTTTGTGCAGGTACCTGGTCTATAGGAACGGTAACCCTGGCGTTGCAAAAATGGACTCCTAAGCTAGATCTCAATGACTCTTTCTTTGTCCAAGCTGCAGTGTATGTAAGACTCCCAGAACTTCCTCTGGAATTCTGGTTTGAAGATGTCTTCGATGGAATAGCCAACTCCTTTGGTTCACTTCTCTCGATAGACCCTATGATTGTTGCTAGAAGTCGACTAACCTATGCCAGGATCTACATAGGGGTGGAAGCGAGTCAAGACATGCCAAAAATAATAGTGCTCTAATCCAAATTGGGTACACATGTGCAGAAGCTAGATTATGAAAGTGTCCCTTTTGCTTGTTTCCTCTGTAAGAAATCAGGACACAAAGCTAAATCATGCCCTACATTTCTAAAGTTAGAGAAAGAAAAGTAAGTTATCACTAAAAGAAAGAAAAAATCAAGCAATAATACTTTAGGTGATAATGCTAACCCAACTAGGAAGAAAACTATTTCTCAACATGGTATAGAGGCCAACACTCATAGAGTGTGGAAAAAAAAGGATCAATCAGAGACCACTCCTAAGATCCTTGACCCTAAGGAAGATAAGAATAAATATGTAGAAGGGGAGTCAAGACAACAGGATAACACCAAATAGTTGACTAGCCAAGACAAAATAGAACTTAGAGAGGAGTTCCCCCAACTAGAAGGCATAGACTTGGAAGTTGATATTCAGCAAGACACCACTGAAGAAACTAAAGAAAATTCTTGGAGGAAGGTGGAGACTCGTGCCCTGGGTCTATCTTCATCTCTATCATTTTGGACTCTCTTGAACCACCGTTGGAAGATAGCTTCTCCAGTTCGAGCAAGGACAAACCAAAGGGAATCCCATCTCAAGAATCTCATCCATGCTCTAAGACATAGGAAACTAACAAGGTTCTACAAATGAAAGAACTGTTGGGGACAATCTCCCCAAGGCAACTCACCAAGATGGAGGAGCTCTTTGCAAAATAGAAAGATGTAAAGGAGGGCTGGTCAAAGGTTCAAAATAAGAAGAGAACCAAAAGTAGAGACCCCTCACCAGTTTCTCTTGCAGCAACCAGGAATAGAAACAAAGCAGATGTCAGGGCTAAACTAAAATCCCCTGGTAGAAAGAAAACAAGTCAGATTAGGCAAGAAGAAGCTAGTAAGAATATCATGAATGGGACTCAGAAAACCATCCAAGTAGCCTGCACCCCAAGTAAGCAATGTTAGTCACTTCAAGGAACCCCTATGGGCTCTCTAGCTCACTTAAGTAGGAAGTCACTAGTAACTTCATCAGTAATCCCAAATCTTACATCTTATTTCACCAGGATACTATTACTTAGATGGATAAGTTTGAGGGAATCAACTTGAGGATCTATTTTCAAATTTATTTTATAGTTTTCTACAAAAAAGTTATGGCCATGGATGTGCTTCATAAGAACAACAAAGGTAGTTTTTTCTAGCCTGGTCAATCCAAATTCCATTGAGAGGCCTATGGGATCCTTGGTAAGCTCACCATGGCCCCTGAAATAGGGGTCAATCTTCTTTGGCCGAAAGCTGACTCTTTTATTAAAAGTGCCAACACTATTCAACTTGTCACAGGCCACTTTCATCATGTGTCAAGGTACACCACCTGGGTCACTGACAAGATCACCAATCTAGATGCCAACAAGGAAGCTAACATGAGTTGGATCCATGTCGAAGATCTCTACAATGATGTGGAGGATTCTCATGATGTGGACAGACTCCAAAGTACCGAAGTTATGATTAAAGATAATAATGACAGCAAAGGGGTCTATTGGAGGAGTAAATTCACTAATGACAAGCTAAGGAGGGATAGTAATGTGTCCTCTCCGCACGCTTTCTGGGTATCCCTTCCCAAGAACTACAATTATCTCCAAAGGCATATCTCTAGAAAGCCAATAATTAAGGAAGCTAGAAAGACGAAGAGCATTAAGGTTTCACTAAACGAGAGAGAAACTAGAGCCCAGACTATAGCCATGGTAGGGGAAAGACATAGAAGGGAGCCATAGAATGATAGAAAGAAGTGGAAGAATAGAACTAAAGTATGGAATGCCCTTCAGAAAGGGGAAATCACCACCTTCATTAAAAGACTCCATGGTTACAGAAAGGAGATCACCAAAATTTTTGTAAAAAGCTAGAATGAAAGGATGGTGAAGATAGAGGGAAAGTCCTTCACTATCATAGAGGAGGTGATCTCAAAGGTTATTGGCATCCCCATTGTTGAAAGACAATTCTACAAAGACCGTAAAATTTTAGACAATGTTGTCACTAAGTTTGTTAGAAACGACCAGGAGAAGAAGGCTATCACCAAGATGGGAACTTACTACCAACCTGCGAGTTTGAAGATGAAGTGGTAGTTTGTTCTCAATGTGCTCATTTCTTACATCACTGTAGATACTAGGTTTGATAGAATTCCCACCTACCATTTTGTCTTGTTGAATCACTTTAGGCATAGAAAAAATATTTCCATTCCGTTTTATCTCTACTCCTCTATAAATGAGAATATTAATGGCTTTAGAGAGAAAAACATAGCTAACCCCACCCTGCATGAAGGTTTGTTACTTTTTCTTTATGATTACTTTAAAGCCCAAATTCTAGGTAAGGAAATTGCAAACAAGAAAGCTATTAGCAAAGATTCAGGTTTGAACTACATCCCTTCAGACAACTCTGAGGACAATCTCTCTATGGAAAGTGAGGAAGAAGAGCAGCATAATTTGAAAAAGGGATCGACATCCAAGAAGAGACCTCCAAGTGCTATCAAAATTGAAAACCCCCAAAAAAGTAGGATAGAAAGGAGATTAAACCAGATGACGAGTACAATGAAAATGAGGAAAACGTGGATATTGATGAAGAGGAGGGAAACCAAAAAATAGAAGCCACAAAAATGTCAGATTAGGTCAAAGGGGAAAACCTCAACACCATGAGGGATTTCTTAGGTCACCTCTTTGTTGACCTCACGATTAGTGATAATAACTCCCTTCCTCCTTAGACCCCACCTAGCACAAAAATGAGACTCAAGACCCTGTTTCTGAGGACCTCAAAGATGAACAGGGTAATCCTTCCACTCAGTCTCCTATAAGGCTTGAGACCTCTGAAGATAATTCTAGAGGGGAGTATCACACTACTGGAAAATGGAAAAAGGTTTGGAGGAGCTTCAACATCAACACAATGAAAATGGGGATAATAAGGGAGGTCATTTTCCCCAAAATTATGGAGGATACTAAAGGCAATGTCCACAAGGAAGAGCTAATTGATCCCACTATGGTGGTCCTAAGTGATAAAGCTAGGGAAATGGATTTGGACTTCCTCAACAACACTAAGAACAACATGCTAGATCAATACAGGTCCTTCAAATGACTCTTCCATAAAATTGAAGACCTCAAAGAAAAAATTTAGAGTACTGATGACAAGGATCACTAGACCATAGAGCGAAAGAAAAGCTTGGAGGCTAGGGTCCAACACCTGGAATAAAAAATGATCAGCCTAGAGGAAACCCTAAAGGGTATTCTTGAGAAAAACTTTAACATTCTAAAAGCATCCAATGACAACATAAAGCTTCTAATCAATAAAATGGAAGAAAAAATGGACAACAGGGTTGATAAGAGGACTATGGAGGAAAGGAAGAAGAAGCCCAGTGAGGACCCAGGTAAAAGAACCAGAGCCAGAACAAAGAAAAACAAGGAGAAGGAAGGCTCCCATAGTTCCCAAGACATCTAGAATGTTAAAGAGGCAATAGAGTTGACAGAGGCTCTCAAATGCAATGTTTTTGTCATGCTCAAGAGCCTGGCTTAACTCGTTCCTTAGTGCCTGTCTTTTTATTTTGTTCTGTCTTTCCTTTTTTGTGTGGCAGTTTCATGTCTGGCCTTTCTATGGTCTATCCCTTGGATTGCAAAAACATTAGCTTTGAACTGATCTTGTTTATCTCTTTTTAATTACTCTGTTATGGGTTTCAGGCACCATGTAAAACCTATTTTACTTAATAAAAAACTATTAGTAGTAGTCAAAGATCTTTTGAAAAATGTAAACCATGGTATGTAAGGATTAATGAGGAAAGAGTCACCCATTGTTGCAAAAATCATGTTCAATTTTATTATCATCAGGATATTTTTGGATCAATACATTCTACCATGATAGATAGTCTCAAGTTTCACCTAAATATAATTTGTTGACTAACAATACATAACTTTGACAAAGACATCTTTAGTAAGACCACATAGAATAAATTTTTTCCCCTTTTATCATGTTCTTATTTTTTTCTTCATCAGGATCAGTATGGTATAGTTGAAGGAACAAAATACTTTGAAATGAAAAATTCTCACATTCTGACATCTAAACTTCTCACATTCTGAAATGAAAACTGTAATTGAAGCAATTGTTGTATTGTCATTGATGTCAAACCTTAACTGGTAAGACTGTTGCTACATAGGAAAGTACTATATCTATTTGATTGGTGAGAAGGAGAAAGGCAAGGTTGGTAACAATAGCACCTAAGGAAAGGTTGAATTATCTTGATACTACAATGAGTACTTGATTATGTTGCACAATGATAAGATAATGTATTGTTTATCTTAGTAAGAATGAAGACTAAACTGGTAGGCTTAACCGAATGAAAGAGGAGAAATCTTGTTTAAGCCGAGTGATGTTAGTGTCGATCAAGTTAGTGTATGCTAAGAAAATCCAGTGTTCACCGAACATCAGTTAATTGCTGAGGAAGATAGTGTTAGCCGAGAAAATAGTTTTAGTATTGACCGAGCTTTCTAGTATAGACGGAGAAGTTGAACACAATATTGACCGAGCATTAGTATTTTTATATTTGAAGGGAATTTAGATTTTTGGCCACATCGTTGAATTCTTGAATTATGTAAAACATGTTGACTTTATTTATTAATTGTATGGAAGCATTTAATGCACTGTAAAATGTTTTATTGTAAATCTCTAAGAGATTTAAGATGTTTCTAGAAAAGGAGTTGAAGAACATAAAGCAGGTAGATTAGATGAATTTGACCTAACCCTAAGATCTATGAAGGAGATCAAGCAGCAAAAGATGTATTGACCTAAATGAAGTTTTATTTAGGAAAACCTAAGCATGAGGCAAAAAGAGAGAACAGTGGTGTGTGGATAAAAGATAGAGAATACTAGTGGTGTTATTGACTGTATAAGCAGAGAAGGCTGAAGGAGAAGAGTTATGATTGCTTGAGGAGAATATCAAGCAGATCAGTGATGGAGATGGCAAAGGATCACAGTCAGTAAACTAGTATATGTGTACAGAATTGGATATGATATTTGCAAAGTGAGTTGTATGTTTACAGATCATTATTACTGCTACTTTCTAATCATTGCAACAATCAAAATCCTTTTAACAAAGGTTGACCTAACAGTCATATGTTAAATCCTTTGAACAAGGTTGCATTCTAATGGACTGTATGTAAGTCCTATAACAAGGTGCACTTTTAACAGAGTGGTTTAAATCCTTTAATCGGTTCACACCTGACAATGTGTTTGTAACCTTTGATAGGGTTGGCTTTTAACTGAGCTCACTTCAGAAGAGTGAAAATAATAGTAGCATGTTACAAAGTGGTTTTTCCCAAATTGGGTTTCCACTATAAATCCTAGTGTCAATACTTGTGTGAATGTTTTGATTTGAGTATTTTTTTGTTTTACAAGTTAGATACAATTGGGTAGTGGACTACAATGTTATATGTTTCTATTATGCAATCAGTAATGACCGAGTAGCTGTTGGATGTTAGATCTGATTGGTAGAAAAGTTTTAAAGTTTGTTTTATACATTTGGACCTAAGAATAATTGATTCACCCCCCCTCTATGTTGTTCTAAATCATATTAACAATTGGTATCAGAGCTGTGGTGCTTACTGTTGATAGAGAATAAGTTTGAAGGTACTTGAAGAAAATGATCAAGATGTATAAGAAGGAGGTACCAAAGCTGAATAAGGAGAACTTTTCCACATGGAAAAGTTTGATGAAGTTACATCTGGCTAGTAGTGGAGATTCTATAAAATATTACATTGAAAATGAGTATACCACACTTGTTGCACCCCTGAATGCCAAGGAAATGAAAGCCAAGCAAGAACACAATCAAGCAATGTTGGAGATTGCATCTGCCCTAAGTTATCCAGAATTTGAAGACATCAAAGACTGTAGCACTACAAAGAAAATGTGGGACACCCTTGCAACAATCTATGGCGGTGACATAAATGTGCTAAGAGAAAAAGCCGAGAGCCTAAGAGGTAAATTTGATGAAATGAAAATGCAAGAAGATGAGAATATTGCACAATATTGTTGTAGAATAAAAGAAGTTGTAAATGCTATTAGAGGAGAAAATGGAGCTATTACTAATGAAACTATAATTGGGAAAGTATTGAGAACTCTGTGTCCTATTTATGCTATCAAAATTTCAACAATTCAGGAATCTAGATGTATCCCTAACAACAATCTTACTTTGGAAAGTTTGGTCAGCAAGCTTACTGCTTTTGAACTTTCTAACTATGATAACTTCACTGTTGGTAGTATTGGTAATGTTGAATCTACTTTTAAGTCACAAATGGTTCTAAGTAAGTCAAAGAAGGAGAAAGAGAAATGCATAAGTGAAAGTGAAAGTGACAGCAACACATTTGATGATGAACTTGAGGATATAAAAGCTCTTATGGCTAGAAGATTGAGAAGGGGAAAAGGAAAATACAAAGGTAAACTCCCTATTATATGCTTTTCATGTAATAAATTTGGTCATATAGCTGCTAGATGTCCTAACAAGAATGGCAAGGATGAAGAAAGAGATAACAAGCACAAAGATAGAAGGGATGATAGAAGCTACCAAAGGTACGAGGACTAAAAAGGAAAAGGTAAGAAATCTTGCTACATTGTTGAAGAAGAGACTGACACTGATAGTGATGATTTTAAAATTAAGGTTGTCTATGTTGCAATGAAAGATGAGTCTGATGAGGATGAGAAAAATGCATTGATTTCCTATGTGAACAAGAATGATAAATGGATTATTGACAGTGGTTGTTCACATCACATGACTAGTGACAAGAGTAAGTTTGATACCTTACATCATTATAAAGGTAAAAGTGTAAAATTTGGTAATGATGCACCATGTCCTGTTAGAGGAAAATGATTCATTAAGCTGATTGATAAGATCTCTTGTGAAAATGCATATTGGGTAGAGGGTCTTAATTATAATCTGTTGAGTGTTGCATAGCTTAATAGTACTGGTTACCGAGTGGAATTTTGTCACAAAAGGCTAAAATATTTAATGCCATTGGCAAACTGATCAGAAGTGGAGAGAAGACAAGAGGTAATTTGTTCTATCTTGACCTATCTGAAGAAACTTGTATGATTTCACAACTTGATGATATTTGGTTATGGCATAAGAGGCTATGTCATGTTAACTTTGATAATTTGGTAGAGATTAGTAAGAAAAAGAAAGTGAGAGGTCTACCTAGATTGAAGAAACCTGAGAATGTGATGTGCAAAGAATGTTAGTTAGGAAAGATGACAAAGTCAAGTTTCAAGAGAAAAACCTTTACTTCTGAGAATACTTTAGATTTGGTTCATACTGACCTTTGTGGACCAATGGGTATACAAAGTTATTGTGGAGCTAGATATTTTATTTTTTTTGTTGATGATCATACTAGGATGATGCATGTAAAGTTCTTAAAAGAAAAATCTAATGCTTTTCAATTCTTTAAGTGGTATTTGGCTAAGGTTGAAAAGGAGACAAGAAGAAACCTAAAGTGTATGAGATTTGACCGAGGTGGAGAATTTATATCCAATGAATTTAATCTATTTTGCAATGATAGAGGGATCAAAAGACAGATGTCTGCACTGAGGACACCTCCACAGAATGGCATAGCAGAAAGGAGGAATAGATCTATCTTGGACTGTGCAAGGACATTGTTGATTGAAAAGAATGTGGCACAAAAGTACTGGAAGGAAGCTCTAAGTACAACTGTTTACACTCTTAACCAAGTTCAGATAAAGAAAGGTACAAATCTGACACCTTATGAGTTATGGCATGGGTATGCACCAAATGTAAAATACTTTAGAATCTTTGGAAGAAAATGTTACATACTAAAGGACAATAGGAATGGAAAATTTGATGCTAAAAGTGATTAACGCATATTCTTAGGCTATTCCACAAAAAGTAAAGCTTATAAGTGTTAGAATGCTAACACTAACAAAATTGTGGAAAGTGTGAATGTCAAGATTGATGAGTATGCAGAAAGAAATGAAGCTGATAGTAAAAGAGAACCAAAAGATTGCAGATCTTTTGTGTATGTAGAGGAAGAAGAGGCAAGTGACATACTTGCACCTGATGCTGAGTCTCGGGGAGGCAATGCTAAGCATCAGAAATGCAATGCTAAGCATCAGGAAAATAGTGCCGAGAGAGAAGAACCAGTCGAATGACAAGAGGATGCTTTCAAATATCACGATGAGATTGCCAAGCATTCAAAAGCTAAGTTTGACAATCTTATTGGGGAACTTGATGAATTAGAGGAAAGGAGAGCTGAACCTATTTTGGCAAAATATGTAAGGAGACATCACAAGCCTAAACAAATAATTGGAGACAAAGATACTGAAGTTCTGACTAGAAGAAAGACAAAGGATCCAACATGTTTACTGTGTGAATTTGAGCCTAAGAAAACAAAGGAGGCATTGGAGAATGAAGACTGGATACAAGCAATGAATGAAGAGATAGACCAGATAGAGAAGAATGATACTTGGACTCTGGTACCGAGACCTAAAAAAAATGTCATTGGGACAAAGTGGGTATTCTGAAATAAGTTGAATGAGCATGGTGAAATCACAAGAAACAAAGCTAGGCTGGTATGCAAAGGCTACGCACAAGAAGAAGGAATAGATTATGGGGAGACATTTTCCCCTATAACTAGATTGGAAGGAGTAAGGACTCTTCTTGCATATGCTTCTTATAAAGATTTCAAGGTATACCAAATTGATGTAAAGTCTGCATTTTTAAATGGTATATTAGAAGAAGAAGTGTACATTGAACAGCCAGAAGGTTTTATTGATCCAAACAGAAGACACATGGTTTGCAAATTGAACAAAACATTATATGGATTGAAGCAAGCTCCCAAAGCATGGTATGAGAGATTGCATAACTACTTAATACAGATTGGATTCTCAAGAACAAATGATACAAGAAATCTGTACATGAAGGATGAAGAAGGTAAAAGAATCTTGTTGGCAAAGATTTTTGTTGATGATATTATTTTTGGTGGACAAGATGCCTTGTGTAAGAAATTTTCACATGAAATGCAAACTGAATTTGAAATCAGCATGTTTGGTAAGATTAAATTCTTTGTTGGTTTACAAGTATATCAGATGGAAAAATGAATTTTCATTACATAGTCTAAATATATTCATGAGATACTAAAAAAATTTGGAATGGAAGATTCTAGACCAGTGAGTACTCCTATGGCTACTGGAAAAAAGTTATCTAAGAATGATGAAGCTGCAGAAGTGAACCAAACTTTGTACAGATCTATGATTGGAAAACTACAGTATGTTGTACATAGTAGACCAGATATTGCATTAGCTATTGGGATTGTGGCGAGATTCTCTGCCAATCCTAAGGAAACACACATGATGGTTGTGAAGAGGATAATGAGATACTTGAAAGGAGCTGATGATTATGGGCTATATTACAAAAAGGATGAGAGATTTGAACTGAGAGTTTACACAAATGCTGATTGGGAAAGAAATGTAGATGATAGAAAAAGTACTAGTGGTGGAGCTTTCTTTCTTGGACTGAGATTAGTTTCCTGGACAAGCAAGAAACAAAATTACATTTCCCAATCTACTACTGAAGTTGAGTATGTTGCTGTTGTTGTTAACTGTTCAAATCTAATATGGCTAAAGCAATTGTTGATAGGTATGAAGGAAGAAATCACTAAACCAGCTGTTATCTTCTATGATAACACAAGTCCTATCAGCATCTGTAAGAGTCCAGTAATGCACACAAAGACCAAACACATTGCTATCAAGTATCACTACTTGAGAGAGCTGGTACAGGATAAAGAGGTCGGAATGGAATATGTGAATACAAAAGAGCAATTAGTAGACATATTCACTAAGGCTTTACCTAAAGAAGCACATGAATATATGAGAAGTCAATTAAGGGTCCTTCCCCTAACTGAGGTTGCCTAGTCAAGCTAGGAGCACTGCATCAAATGTACTGCAAAGAATATCTGACAAGTTGATGCAGAAGAAGGTCACACTTTAGGACTGGCCTAGAGTTGTGAAAAGAAGAGCAAAGTCAAGAATGAGTCATAAGCAAGATGACAGAGGGAGAAACAATGTCTACATCTGGAGGATGTATGTATGTTGCTTCTTTGGTATTTTTTTCAAAGAGGGAGATGAACAGATATGACAATCACATGACAGAGATGAAGGATCAAGAAAGAGGAAGAATTGATTTTCTGATGGTCACAGAAGAAGGCTAATAGATTCTGAATCAAAATGAAGCTAAGGATATTACAAAAAATTTTGATTGACAAATAAGTTTTTTTTTTATTGGATTGGTTGGTAATCCATGTGTTATTCATGTGATATCATATGGTGTTGCCATCAATGCCAAAGAGGGAGATTGTTGAAAACTATAATTGAAATTTTTTTTGTATTGTCATTGATGTCAAACCTTAACTGGTAAGGCAGTCGCTACATAGGAAAGTACTATATCTATTTGATTAGTGAGAAGGAGAAAGGCAAGGTTGGTAACAATAGCACCTAAGGAAAGGTTGAGTTATCTTGATACTACAATGAGTACTTGATTATGTTGCATAATGATAAGATAATGTATTGTTTATCTTAGTAAGAATGAAGACTAAACTGGTAGGTTTAACTGAATGAAAGAGGAGAAATCTTGCTTAAGCTGAGTGATGTTAGTGTCAACCAAGTTAGTGTATGCCGAGAAAATCCAGTGTTGACCAAACATCGGTTAATTGCTAAGGAAGACAGTGTTAGCCGAGAAAATAGTTTTAGTATTGACCGAGCTTTCTAGTATAGACCGAGAAGTTGAACACAGTATTGACCGAGTGTCAATATTTTTATATTTGAAGGGAATTCAGATTTTCGGCTGACATCATTGAATTCTTGGATTATGTAAATTGTGTTCACTTTATTTATTAATTGTATGAAAGCATTTAATGCACTATAAAACATTTTATTGTAAATCTCTAAGAGATTTGAGATGTTTCTAGAAAAGAAGTCGAAGAACATAAAGCAGGTAGATTCAATGAATCTGACCTAACCCTAAGATCTACGAAGGAGATCAAGCAGAAAAAGATGTATTGACCTAAATGAAGTTTTATTTAGGAAAACCTAAGCATGAGGCAAAAAGAGAGAAAGAGAGAGAACAATGGTGTGTGGATAGAAGATAGAGTATATTGGTGGTGTTATTGACTATATAAGTAGAGAAGGCTGAAGGAGAAGAGTTATGATTGCTTGAGGAGAATACCGAGCAGATCAGTGATGGAGATGGAAAAGGATCATAGTCAGTAAACCAGTATATGTGTACGGAATTGGATCTGATATTTGCAAAGTGAGTTGTATGTTTATAGATCATTATTACTACTACTTTCTAATCATTTTAATAGTCAAAATCCTTTTAAGAGAGGTTGACCTAATAGTCATATGTTAAATCCTTTGAACAAGGTTGCATTCTAATGGACTCTATGTAAGTCCTATAACAAGGTGCACTTTTAACAGAGTGGTTTAAATCCTTTAACCGGGTCACACCTGACAATGTGTCTGTAACCTTTGATAGGGTAGGCTTTTAACAGAGCTCACTTCAAAAGAGTGAAAATAATAGTAGCATGTTACAAAGTGGTTTTTCCCAAATTGGGTTTCCACTATAAATCCTAGTGTCAATACTTGTGTGAATGTTTTGATTTGAGCATTTCTGTGTTTTACAAGTTAGATACAACTAGGTAGTAGAATGCAATGTTATATGTTTCTATTATGCAATCAATAATGACCGAGTAGCTGTTGGATGTTAGATCTGATTGGTAGAAAAATTTTAAAGTTTTTTTTATACATCTAGACCTGAGAACAACTGATTCACCTCCCCTCTCTATTGTTCTAAATCATATTAACAAGATGCATCAAACAATGGGGTTCTAGTGAGTGAGGCACCTTCAGCCTATGCCATTTTCACTCCCAATATCTAGGAACAATCCCTATAGGAAGACCTAAAGATGGGACCCTATGCTCTGTTGCCACATTTTGGAAGTGAGAATTCTTTGAGGCGGGCGGGGGGGGAGGGGGGGTGAATCAGAGTATTGAGAAATTTTTTCTTCACATAAATTGAACA
Organism: Chamaecyparis obtusa; assembly: GCA_027943335.1. Lineage (NCBI taxonomy): Eukaryota > Viridiplantae > Streptophyta > Pinopsida > Cupressales > Cupressaceae > Chamaecyparis > Chamaecyparis obtusa. The sequence continues at coordinate 80,610 of BSBK01002867.1, forward strand.
ATTGAAATAAATTTTATTATAATCAAATAAAATATTTGTATGAACTAATAAAGAAATTTTTACTACACAAATGAAATATGCACATAAAGATATCAGAGAAACTAAAGAATAGACTCACAAGAAACATGAACACAATATTTTATTGAGCACCAACTCCTTTACATCTTTCTGCAGCTACCATTGTAAGGAACATCAACTCCTTTCCTCTAATGTTCAACTTTTATTACAGGCTATATATATCTGCACACAAGTACATTTATGAACTTGTACTTATGTCCAGATACATATATCATATGAATTTTCCTTCAATATAACTTCATTTTCCACATACAAGTATGGATATTCTCCTTTTTATTCAACACACATCTCTTTGTCTCTTTTATTCGGTGGATATACATACTCCCTTATATAAGGATACATTAAGAATAAGTCTTTCACTATTTTGAATATGAGTTACATCAATTGAAAATTATTTTTATATAACAAACCCTTTGAATAGGGTTAATATTTTGAATATGAAATCAATAACCTTGTGCTAAAAATCATTTCACATCTTGTTCCAGAAGTTAACTGCCAATGAAAATTATTTTTAAAAAAAAAACCTCATGTTTAGAGTAAACAAATTGATTTTCATTTTCAATGAATGTCAGGTCCATTGTCGTGTAAGATTTTTTTCATACTTAGAAGAGGGCAGATGTAAATCACAACTGTCAAAACAACTTTCAAACCAACTGTAACTGGTTACCGCAAACCAAATGTAACTATCGAACAAAAACAATAAGTACATGATTGTTGTAGATGAATAACAACCATCTCTGTCATCTTCAATGTCCATTTTCAATGTATCATCTTTACAGTTTATTTCAAGATGTAGAAGTAAAATGAAACTTTGAATTTTCTTTCTAAAACTGTTTCAAAACCACGAATTAACTTTCTTTGCCAAAGAAAAAAAAAAAAACATCTTTCAATTTGAAGCTTAACCAAGATAAAAATTGCATTGCATACCTGTCAAAGAATGAACCAGTTACCTCTATTATTTACACTGTTTGGAAAAAAAAATCTTTACTGTAGCATCCCATAAAAGAGCTCATTTTTCATTCAAAGTGTTCCATATCAAAAGAAACATAGAACCCATTAGACACTGAAGAAGATGAGAAAAATATGTAGAACTCCATAAAAGAGCTCATTTTTCATTCAAAGTGGCATAACATAAACCGGAAACCCTCTATTCTGTTTAAAACTTCACATTACCTTCCATACTTGGTGTTTTTCAATAATATTACTATCAAAATGTTCTTTGTGCCTTGTAGTCAGTCATACTAAAAAAAACCACAACGAAAGATAACATAATAATTCCCAGATCTCAAACTGAGACATCCATGGCAACAATAGGGTTTTGAAAAATGCCAAACAAAAGTAGAAAATCATATTAACATCAGCACGGTTAAATATTAACATCTCACAATTCATTGTTAACCACTGCCCATAATATGTTGTCGAGATGCCAAACACATTTATCAACATTAATATATTCATTATCATTGTGTTTGCCACTACATCATATCCGTTGTCATATATGCATTGACTTTTTAAAAACATCATTTGCCACCTTTTTCAATTTAAACTGATTTGCATCAAGGATAATCGATCAACAGTTAAAACATACAAAATGAATCCAGAAACATCATGTTAAAATATACAAAGTGAATCCAAAAATATCTCATGAGCTATAGAAAAAACAATATCAACTATAGATCAAATAAAATATTGATGGTCTAGTCTGTTTGGACTCGCTGTGTATGTTCAAGATCATATTTAGTGTTCCTCTTTCAGATGATGGATCACTAAATGCAATCCAAAATGCCTATGTTAAGACATACACAACGAATCCAGCAACAATCTTCAGTTCAACATAAACTATAAAAAATTAATATCAACTATAGATAAAATAAAATAGAGTATGCTCTGTTCTTTAAGGAAAAAAATAGAGTATGGTAAATCTACAGTAACCATAGAAGCAGAGCACAAGCAGATAGTAATCAATTCCAGTTGGCTAACCGTGAGTCCAGAGACACTGTGAGGATCAACAAAAGATGTATGAAACACTCCATACCACCCATCAAATTTCTTTGAGAGTGAATCAGAATCTTCAACATTTATATTACCCACTACTCCCACCACTCTGTTCCTATATCTTGCAAATTCCTAGATGATACAATTGACTCGGAGCGTCTCTCTTTCGAACCGGTGTTACGAAATTGGTGGAAGGGGTATATAGATTACTTCTAGTTTTCATGGAAAATAAAGTGTTGGGGGAAAGTGGAACTGAAAATGAGTTGTGAAATCTCAGAAATCTGCAGTTGTTGGTACTGGTATGTTTTATAATGAGGCTGTCTAATTCATTCTATTATTATGGGCATTCCAATATGTCAATGTATTACATGTAAAGTCAAACAGAAATCTCGTCTATTCTATAATATAATCATCAAAATAGACAAACAATTTCTACATTCAGCAAATGTTGTCATGCATCATTTAATATTTTTCCCAAATTAAAAATTATTTACGTCTAATATGTTTGTCAAACCTTCTAAATGATCGTCACTGACATCTACAAACATGTTATCAAACTTGGAGGGGTACTCTTTATTAAGAGGGGAAGGAATTTTAATTTGTCTTCTTGTTTATTTTTTATTTGGAAGCTTGATTTATGACTACCAAAAGTATCAATATTTTCTTTTTTATCCTCATCCCCATACTATTGCACAAACAACAGTTATACAAACGTATGAAAACAAAAATTCCCTAATTGATCTATCATTCCTCTTCCATATATCCATTGCTGATTAATTATTTTATAATGCTACCTATACAAAATAAATGACTAAAGAGAGGTTACAAGCTGAAAAAAAGAGCATTCATAATTCACTTTATGTTGCATAGGTATAGCTGATAAATAAGCTTAGCTATCTTATTATATTTCACATGAATGCTGACGGCAGCAGCTAGGAGCCACTTGCAAATTTATGTTGGGATCGATTGTAGGAAGATCAAAGGATTGCTCTACAAAAGATAATGTGTACAAAGACTCATAAAAGAATGTTGTACAATTTTCGCAGCAAGATTATGATATTCTGGACAAGTTTGAGATGCCAGCTATATTAATTTTTTTAAAGGAAAGCATACATTCAAATGGATTTATGTCATCAGAGTCTAATATCTAGTTAGCAGAATTTTCATAAAAATAATAACAATAATTTGACTGTGTAAAATTTTAATAAAGTTTAAATTCATGCCTATCTTTTGTGATTTTTGTTTTAAGATAATACGATGGAAATATCTTATCTTATCTTTTACACAAATCAATAAGAGATATTAGAAATTGTTCTATTTTATATTGTTATTTTTTTAAATTAAAATGGAATAAAGATTTGTTATAGTATGGATTATAATATAATAAAATTATAAAATGATAATAAAAATATTTCTGTTTTACATTATGATTTAGTTTACAAAATTAGAAGGAATGTTTATTTTATTTTATCCTATAAATTAGTTAACAAGTGACAATATAGCTTTATTATAGTATGTCTTATAATATAATAAAATTATAAAATAATAATAAAAATATTTCTATTTTACATTGTGATTTAGCTTATAAAATTAGAAGGAATGTTTATTAGCCGATAGACTATTTGTGGGAGCTTTGATCCCTGAAAAATAACTTTTTTACCAGAAAATTGTGAAATGATTATAAATTATTTATAGAAAATTATATTGTTAAAAAAATTATTTAATATTTTTTGATTTGAACTATACCATTCTATTAATTGTTGTAATTTGGTTTGCTTAAAATACTATTATTCCAAAATTGATAATAATAAATGGAGAAAAATAATTCATATGACCAAAATAATCATAATAACCTCATGTAAGACAAATAATACAATAGGAGGACAATTGTAGTATCAAATAGTTTAAGTAGAGTATAGTGACAAAGTATCAAATAGTTTAAATATATGCAAGTATCTAATAGTTTTAGCTTAAAGAAATAAGAAAACTCAGATTAAAATCAAAGATAGGTAAAGAATAAAAAACAAATTGAAATAAAAAAAAACATTTTAAATAACCTATCAACTAAATTAATTGAAAAAACTAATCTAAATTAATAACCAAATCTAATCTAAATTAACAACAAAACTTAATCTAAATTAGAACAAAACCAATCTAAATTACAAACTTTTATAAATTAAAAAGCTAATCTAACCAATAAATAAAACTAATACCAAATCAAAAAATTAAAAGTAATTATAAATCTAAAATTGTTCCCTTATGGATACATCATTTGTGGCTGAATCCAAATCTATCTTGATCTCTACTTGAACAATCCAAGAGAAATCAAAATTACCAAATTAATTTAGAAGTGCCAACCGAATCAAATTAATTGAGAAGTACAAACCCAATGTCTTCAACATTTGACGAACGTGGAAATAATGGTTTCTCCTTTCTATATGCACAAAATTAAAAAAATCATAAAAAATCCACTCAAAGTCACTAAAAATTGCAAACTTAATATATAATTCTTAAATAGAATCTATGTTAAATTCCTAGCTGAGGAGATCAATTTAGGCACTCTTATTAAAAATTATCACATGCATGTCAAACAAATATAACTATTAGAACCATATAAAGAACTAGACTCCCTGGAAACTACATTTGACAATATAAGACACTTGATCAAACCATATTTTTCCCAAAAAAAATAGCAAAAATAATAATAATAAAAATAAAAACCATTTATCTTTATTTTATGCAAACCACAAATTTATATGAGACAATTCCAAAAAATATTCCCAATCAAACATTCATAAGATAAAATTGAATCATAACTTTTGGTAAAATATATTCAATTGCCCAATAGAAAATGGCAAAAAAAATAAAAATAAAAAATAAAAATCATTTATCTATATGCAAACCACAAATTTAAATGAGACAATTCTAAAAAAAACTCCCAATAATTACTCAATATAAAAGTTAAATTATTCTTAAAAAGAGAGAATTAATATTATTACAAATTTAGACTCATATTACCAATCCATGGAAAATTACCTGTAAATGAGGTAGAATATCCAACCAAAATCATCCAAGAATTTTTTTATTTTTTTGAGATCCAAAAATTATCCAAAAATTACTTGATATACATGTGAAAAAAAGCAATGTATGGTATAGAGAACGTAGAAATCTTTCAAGCTTGACAACAATTACTGTCTATAAATCATACACGAAACTCTTATCATGATATCTCAATTATAATTAAAAAGGATGCAAAATACTCGATAGAATCAACAATTCAAAAAAAGTGTCAATCCTCGGTAAATTAAACCAAAAATATTTCCAATAACTATTATATACAAATCAAATTAAAAATATGTTGCAAAATCACCTGAATTTCCCTCGAATCCTCAGACTCAAAAATAATTTACTTATTAGGGCAATAATATTATCAACATCTAAAACCTCCCAAAAATAGCAATGATATGATTTGAAAACAAAAACAAGTGCCTTGTAATAAATTATAATTATAATTTATCAAAAGTAATTTTGAAAATAAAATAATAATTATAATTTATTTTTATATGATGTACAATATTAAGATTTTATAATGGTTATATTTATATAATAATATTATTAATAAGTGTAATATGTAATATATTAAATAATTTTAAATAAAATTAGCATTTTAGTGTGATTTAATTTTAAATATTTTATTATATACTTTTTAGAGGAATTTTATTTTATTTTATTTATAAATTAATAAAAGTATCATAATTTTTTTCAAAATTTTATTTCAATAGTCATAATTGTAAAAATAAAAAAATATAATTATTAAATATAATATTTTAAAATCTAATAATCTATAATCAAAAAATATATAAAATAATTTATATTAAAATAAATATTTATTATTAATAATTCTATTTTAATATATAAACAAAAAAATGTTAGATAGCATTAAAGTAAAATGAAATAACTTCAAAATTAATATATAAATTGCAAGTTAAATAGCTTGTAGTGAAAATAGCAACTGCCTGTTTAGAAGTTAAATAAAAAACTATTAAATATAAATAGTAAACATGGTAAATTTTAATTGGTTCACTGGTGTAATAAGACTTCAAATGATTTTGTCCAATGAGATGATTAAAAATTAATTTCTAGATATTATAAAGTTAAACAATTTGCATGTATGCTTTACAAATGAAAACCTTATAATGAAATATAAAATAGAATTTAATTTGATTGGTGTAGAACAGTTCATTTAATCACTAGTTAAGATTAAAAACTAAAAAATGGATACAATAGTACTTAGCCTACTGGCCAGTACTAATAATTGGAAGGGTTGACAATTTTCTGATGATAAATTTTTAATTTCTAAATTCTTCTTCTTCTTGATTTGGTTTTTTTTAAATTTTGTGAGCATTAATTTGCCAAATAGTTAAATTTATGTGGAAGTTGCATAAAATGTTACAGATCCCTAGCTAATATTATATGTTCCTAATGACATTTTAGTTTTTTACTTTAACATTTATTTATGAGAGAAAGTTGTAGAATCAATGAGAAAATGGTGGCCCTCATAGGGGAGTTATATGATTCCAATTTTTTGGGTCAAGGTAGTGATATTTTTGAGACATTGATGCATGTTACTTTTTTATTTGCTTCTTTTCTTCTAGCATTGGAAATCACTCTTTCGAATGCAAAAATGGAAACAAATATGCAATCACATCTTTTTCTTTGAGGCACAATGCTACTTACAATCCAACAAAATTTCTAAAATAGATTAAAAAATATTATTTATTTTATAGTTCAAATGTAATGTATGACTTTCTTTTTAAGCTTTAAAAATTAAAAAATATTATAATAAAAATAAATTTTAAATTTTATATACATATATAGTAGAAATATTTGTTTTAAAATAAAGAAGAGCAATTATTATAGATTAATTTAAGATGAAATGTTTGATTCTTTTTAATAAATTCACAAATAGTATTATGTTTTGAAGTTGATTTTTTAAAATTTATAATAGAAATATATAGTAGCAATAATGAAAAAATAAAAAAAGTTGTGTTTTTTAAGAATTTATGTAGAAATATTTATAATAGAAATATATCCTTGCAATAAAAAATAAACCTTCTTAAAAATAGAATATGATTAAAACAAAGCTTCTAGTTTTTAAGGATTTAAGAATATATCTCTTTTATGTGATAGGGTTTTAAAGGAATGATTGTATGATAAGTTTTTGAAATTTATAATAAGACATATCTTTAAAAAAACATTCTTTTCAAAAGAGTTTAACAATTTATAATAGAAATATTTCTTTAATAAGATATATCTTCACTTTAAAAAATAAATCATTTTTTAGAAAAAAAAATGATAAAGAAAGAAACTTCACACTAAGAAACATGATATATAATTTCTTTTAATATTGACGGTAAGATTTTAATAATTTAAAATCAATTATTTTGGAAACATCTATTTTAGAGTAAATATTTATTTTACTTTTTATCTTTACAATAAATCAAAAATTAATTCATTAACATACTAAAATACTAACTCTATTTTATTAATGTATTTTTATTCTTCAAAATTTCAAACTAATTTGACAAATATCAAATCTCCTAAAATTGTTAGCGTTTTATCCAATAATTTTCGTTTTCGGGCTAAGCTAAGGAAAACACTTCAGTTTTTCCCCTATTTTTTTTTGTTGGAAATTAAAAAAAAATTCCCAAATCAGAAATAACAACTTACTTGTTTTTCCCGTATCTTATTTATATTTCAGATTTTCCATTCCGCTATATTCATTGAACAAGGGCCTCAATATGGAAAGTTTCTTTTTAAGCTTCATGAAATTTTTGTTATTTCTTATAATTTCTTTGAAGATAAAGCAAAGCTATGACACTCACAAAGATATCATGTCCCTGCCATGCAAGGAGGAGCTCCCATGTGCCAGGTAAAACCCTCTCACTTCACTTCTTTTGTATAACTCATTTCTTTAAGTTGGATTCTCAAGAATATATATGCATACGCTTAGGTATATATTATATTTATTGAGTACAGAACCTTGCAGATTTTTTCAACAGTCTGTCCAAATAAAAAAGGAATCCGCGTCGCAGTATTATATGGAATCCGCATCACAGAATTTGATATAGTACCTTAAAGAAACTGTGTAATCCTTGACAATGTCCCTAAACTAATCAACTTAGTGTCTTGAATGAATGTGAAAGAACAAACATTGCATGTAAACCGTTTGTTTGAATGTCTCAAGAGACGACATCGTTTCAAGGAATGAAATAAAATGAAGGTAGAATAAAACATAAAATAGATCTGTTGAAAAGATACTACAAACGTTCAAGTAATTGCAATTGTCGGGCGTTGAAGCCAATTCTACAACATCTGCATGCAAAACATGGAGGCATGGTCAAAGTACATGAACGATTTGGCAGTGTAGCTATGCATGCAAAATATGGATTCATGGACAGAACACCGAAATCATTTAACAGATGTTACACAGAAATGTCACCTCATGGGATGTAATTGTTACAGACCGAGCACAAATGGAATTTGTTGAAGAGATTTCAATGAATTTCAACAAAAAATTTCAAGCAAAAATGCAGGAGGGAGGTTTATAGCTGAATTCCACTACTCTCAGCCAGTGCTAAAATGGAAGCTTGAAGACAGAGCATCGACATTCGTTGAAGAATAAAGAACAGAGGAGTTTTTATTAGAAGTTGTGGTTGCAAATGTCCTGGCAGGCCCGTGTTAAAAATGTGGAATCGTAATCAAAGCACCTGAAATGCACAAAATTGGTTTGTTGAAGACCATTTAAAAACTCTTAAGAAAATGTAATTTGCAGTCTCTATCTGGCCTGGCAGGACTTTTTGTAATCTAAATTATTGGAATTTTTATGGAAAAGTATGTCATCTGGAATTTTGTGGAGGTAATTTATTGTAGAGGCTAAAACATTCTTTGCAGTATCTTTTTCATTGTGGTAAGTGGCACCTCAAATAATTATTATTTGGATAATCTATATTTAATATAGTCAAAATTTTATACTATTTTAAATCTTAAATTTAATAAGTAAATAAAGATAATTAAAGTTTGTGTAAATATCTTAAATTCATTTTCTTAGAAAATATATAAAATTATGAAATTATTTCTTTGATTAGGTAAAGTTAAGTTTTTAGTGTAATTTGAATTTATTAAGATGTAAATCTAGTAAAGGCCAACAAAGTTCTAAATAGATATAATTAAATAACTCTATATTAATCCAATGTATTTTAACTAGACATGTTTAAATTATTTATATGACTTTGTTGATCACATAATTATCTAATAGCTTTATGAAAATATTTTTTTCTTAATTTTGTAAGATTAAATAATTTTATTTTGTAGCTAATTAATTATAACCTATAACTTATAATTAAAGTAATTTAATTTTTTGTTTTTTATAATTATAGATAATTATTGAATTGTTATAATTATTTATAATAATAAGTAATTTTTTCATTTTAAAGTTGATTAATAATGGTGATTGTAGAGCAACAATTATTTTTTTAAATAAAAGTACCATGTTTTTAAAAATATATTAGTAGATGTATTGAATTTTGAAATAGTTTGTTGAACTTAAAATGTTCCTTTTTAATATATATTTGAAACTATAAAATATAATAATGATAACTTATTTGTTATATATTAAATATTTAGTTATATAATAATAAATATGATGTAGATTGATAATAGCAATATTAATATTTAATAATAGTTATATTTATATAATTATTTTTATTGATAATTATAATACACTAATATACCTAAAATATCAATTAAAACACTCATTAACAAACATTCCAATTACAATATACATAATTAGAATTGAAATAACACAAAATAGAATTACAATATCCATAACTATAATTATACTATTATTTAAAATATATTTCCCAATTTTTTTTAATGTGACCAAATCAAAATAAATGGCTAAATTTATGCAATATAGCAAAAAAGGTGCTATTAAAATTATTGCTTCTCGAAATTTCGTGTATAAGACTCAATTTATTTGAGCCAATCATATCACCAATAAATATTTTTCACAATTTATTAACTTAAAAAATGTGCATGTTAACTATAGAAAATATAAAAAAATTCACACAATCATAAATATATCTAAATTTTATTGGTGGAGATTGGTCAAAAAAATCATTTAATCACTAGTTAAGGCTAACAATCCAAAAAATGATGCAATAGTACTTGCTTAGCCTACTGGCAAATACTAATAAGGTCATCTCGTATAATGCTTGGACAGAGAAGTACCTTCAATTAAATTTTCCCTTATAAAAATGGATAATTATCTTTGCAATGATTGTTTGATGTTTCTAAGGGGCTCGTATCTACCTTTAAGTTAGCTAATGTAGTCTTGATAATCTCTTACCGAGCCACATTAAGAGATCAAAAGGCTCCAATAGCTTAAGGGAAGGTCGATTGTCATTCTCCTAATTCTTAAATTATGACCATTACCATAATTTACAAAGGTTCCAGTGAGCAAGAAAGGTATTTAAAAATATGAAATCTCTTTACAATAAATAATTTTTTTTTGGTTTCTTTAATCATTAAAAACTAATATAGCAATCTTAGTCATGAAGGATAAGTGATGCAAATATCAGGCAAGCTGTTGGAAGATAAAACATAGCAAAATTGAACCTTCTAAGGGAAAAGAGAGGATTTTGAACAACTAAATTATAAAAGATATGTAACAACGACATTGTCATTATTATAAGAAATAATAATGTAAATGAGGGAATGCCCTTATAATTATTATGTAATTTATTTTTTCTTGACTTATGTCCAGGGCAATACTAGAGGTTTTCTTCTTCATTCTTTCCTACCAGTGCCCACATTGAATGGAGATCCAAAATGTAATAAATTTTATGCATAAATAAAATTATTGGCTAAGGCCTTTTATTGATAAAAATGTGTCCTTGCTAGAGGGGAAGAGGGAAAATAAAATTTTATTGATGAGATTTATTATAGTTTATCTCATGGACTTTTCAAGTTTGGTGTCCTTACCGTTTCTTAACTATTTTTTTAGATTTATATGGAGATTGTTATGAGATTTTATATTGTCTTTCCTTCACAAAATTGGTGTTTCACTTATCATTTATTCTCTACAAATATTATGCAATAAACCAATCACAAATTTGACACAAATTTGAACAAATATAACTTACAAGAAAACCTCATGCCCTAAGGATTCTTATCTATTATTTCCAAAATTCCTTCTACATACTATTAATGATCTTCTTTTACATTGTACAAAACATCACTTTCTTGAAAATCAAAACTCCTATCGGCTCATCGTTGCACATGTACAAAAGCGTATAACTGCTAGTTTTATTTTATCCTACAAATTAGTTATCAAGTGACAATATAATTAGCCGATAGTTAGTCGATAGGCTATTTGTGGGAGTTTTGCTCCCCGAAAGTTTAGGAAAATTGTCAGCCTCTTTGCCGTGGGTTTTATTTTTTTGGCTATGGAAACCATTTTAGCTTTTTTCCCTATTACTTTGGAAAGCTACCTTGTTTTTTCCCCATTCTTATGCTTATTTTTTCTTGGAAACTACAAGTTTTTTTAGTATCTTCTATAATCTTGTTTTTTCTTGGAAATTGCAAACAATTGGGAAATTCGGATAGCAAGAAAAATCCAAAGCGACTGAGTAATGAAGATATGTTATTCTAATCTCTTCTTTTCCATTTCATTTTATTAGTGAAGCTCTTTTTTGGGCTAATGACTTCCTATTTTTTTCTACCCTACGTGCCTATGATCAGAGCGTCCGATGACAAATATTTTAGGAAATATGTTCAGTTTAAGTTATCAAAAATCACATATTCATTCATTTTGAATCACTATAAATTCTGGAATCACATATGCATTTCTCAATATTATATTGAGAAATACATATCAAGAACAATCCTTAGGTGACAGTATCGCAAATTTTGATTTGTTTTGGAAAGAAGTAGCATCTTCATATTTGACTATTTTGACTAGCTTTGTGTTTATTTTTTAGTTTAGATTTAGAGTTAGTTTTGATTGCTTTCTAACTTTAGATTGATTCATTTCTAATTTATATTAGTTTTTTCTTTTTTTCTTTTTACATTTTAGATTACTCATTAATTTAGTTTTTTTTTAAGAATTAATTTTTTTAAACTTATTTAGATTAAGTTTGTGTTATCCACATGCAAACTCCTATGCACAAGGCTTGAGGCTTAGATCAAGATTGAGTCTATTTTTTTCTACTGTGCTTTTTATCCACCCATGTAAATTAATAGACAAACCCCACGTTTTGTGAATTGTTATAATTTTCAATTGCATGCACTTTACATAATTAGTTTCTAGTTACTATGTTTTGTATTTTATAATTAATAAATCAAACAATTCTTAGACATAATAATATCAAAATAGAAGATGAAGCCTTCCAAATTCACTATATTGTAGGATTACAATATTCATGATAAATTTCTATATTTTTACATTCAGCTTCTAAAAAGAATTGTGACCAATTTATATTGATTTGTCAAGATTTTTTAGCATCATACCAAGCCTTCTTCTCACCTTCCAGCCAAGCTACACTTTTTTTTTCACATTTCAGTCTTGGTCGTGTTCATTGAATTCTTTTTACATTTCAACCCTTAAAGAACAACTCAATCTAGGACATTATATATCATTTACTTTAAGAAACACATCAATAAATTTCAGAGTTGCATTGTTCATCACGAATCAATAAAGGAAACGGATTTGGCAAAAGAAAACATAAATTAACCAATAATTGTAAAATGTTAAGTAGTTTTTTCCTCAATGAGTAATGTTTTATCTAATCCTTTTTAAGTCTTCCTTAATCCTTATCTTATCCGTCTGTAGTTTTCTTTCTATTGTGAATAATGGACAATAGATACAAGAAGATAAAACACCTATCTCACCTAGCCAAAGCACAAAAATTGGTATCCACCTACCTCGCAGGGAACTTGAGTTGCCTTAAATATCATCCCTATAAAGGATTACTAGTATAGGTATGAGTGTCAACATCAGGGTTCCACTCTTATACATGGTTTTCTATGGCTACCAAAGCACTGAACATGGACACGATCAATTGGAACAACCAATGCGAATAAGATCAGGCAAATAAATTCTCATTTTCATTATCAATGGTTACACTTCCATTATTGGGTTGACATTTTATTTATTGATCTTATGTGCTACCTTTGATAATTTTTGGAGCACTCAAAATTATAGCATTTGAGGGATTTATTGAGTTTTATGAAGAACTTGATCAGAAAAATTTCAATTAAATTTGTAAGCTTATCCTTCATCAAGTTTATACCATATTTTTAACTTAGCATTGTAATAAATACATAGATTTTGATTTCAACTATTTGGAAACTCTTTTTTAAGATTTATGCAGCATATTAAATTGCCGACATTATAATAAATGAATGTTATTTTGTGTTGGTAACATTATAATAAATACATAAGGTTTGATTTTGACTTAACTCCTTTTTCAAATTTATATAACAGATTCTTCTCAAATTTTATATTATCTTTCCTTTACATGATTGAATATTATTTTATATTTTATTTATCATTTTTTTGCTATCAATATTATACAATAAACCAGTGAAAAAATTGACATAGATTTGAATAAATAGTATTTACAAGAAAACCTTGTAAGGATTGTTATATATCATTTCCACAATTCCTTCTACATACCATTAATGATTTACTTTTCAAATTCTACAAAACATATTACTTTCTTCTATATCAAAACTCCTCTCGGCTCATCGTTGCACGTACAAAAGCGTGCAACTGCTAGTTATTTCTATTATTATAGCTCATAAAATTAGAATGAAAGTTTATTTACTTAATTTTATCCTAAAATTATTGAAAATTTATAGTAGAAGTGTTTATATTTTATGATGTGATTTTTCCTAGTTATTTATTCCGCCTATTTTATATCACATATAATATTTATTAACACTAATATTATTATAATATATCTCTTCATTATTTAATATTGCCTCCTAGGTTTGATAATATTGTTAGATGTGTAATGTTTTTAAGTGTGTTATTCCTTTATTAGGCTAAGTATGATAAGTGTCATTTCAAAATATGTACAAAAACAATTATTAGTTGCATTTTTATCCAAGTATATATATGTGGGCATTACATTTTCTTGGTTAAAAAGTATAGGCATTAATTGATGTCTATAAAAAAGCAATGTGGAGGACAAGATTGCTTGAATTGGAATCTATAGAGAAGACTTATGTGAAAATTAGTGAGAACATTTTCACAATTACTAAGTATTATTCATTTCTATTCAATATTGTGATGTAAGAAGTTTAAGAAGTTGTGCATATGAGCAACCTTTTTTGAGGTGTCTTTTGTATAACAAAATCACTTCAATTTGTTAACTATTTCAAGGGAATTTTAAAAAACCTTGTAATAATTTTCATTTCATCCTAATTTGCAAACAAGTTTCTAAAAGGTGCATAATTTTATTTGAATCTTTTTATTATTTCATTGGAAGTGGCTTGATAGGAAAAGAAGGGGAAGTTTTGTTGTTGTTTCAATAGTAATCCAATATTGAGTGGTTGGACAAGACTAGTAAAAATGGCTATATTAATGCATCAAGATTATTCTTTTAATGTTTGACAGTTGATTCATTTGGTGTTTGGATTTCATTGTTAAGATCCACAAATTAGGTTGTCTACTACTCTCACCATTCAAATATATGGAGAATTTTGTAAAAGTCAATATCAATGGTATGCATCTAGGGGGAAGAATGTTTCTTCAACTTCTACATGTGAGGAAAACCTTTGATGGATTGAACAAAGAAATGATAAATATGTTGCCTTTCTCATAACACTATATGGCTATGGAGCTTGATAAATTGGAAATTTATCAATAATTCCTTCTTTCAATGGAAACACTATATCTCTATTACCAATAATTTTACAATCTTTATTGTCCCCTAAATATATCATTCTAAACTAATGTGCTTGATAATTAGTGAAGGCATTTGTACATGAAGTGGATGAAAAGAATCTCCAGAATCTAGAACCCACAAATTTGTAGTTTCACATGTGGACAAAACCAAGATAATATCATCCTTGTCATAGGTTGTATTAGCCTCAATGTTGTGCACCTTATCTTGTTCCTTTTTATAGTTTTGATAATCTTTTTTTAATGTGACCTGATTTTCCACAAAACCAACAATTATTATTTCTACCCTTGGAATTCAATCTTTTAGCATAATTGGATTAGCTTCTATTATAATTTTTCCTCTATCTTGACTCCTTCCTCTATTTTCAGTGCTTACAATAGTTAAGACATCACTAGATAAGAGCTCTTGATTCTTTCTTCTCATATCTTCGCTGAGAAGAGTAGCAGAAAATCATCAAAAACTAATTTATTCTTGTCAAACATTGAAGTGCTAATTGTTGTCACAACTCCATCAGAGTTGCTTGGTAAAGAATATAATAATAGGACAACTTTATTCTCATCACCTCTCATCATACCCACCAAATTTTCTCGATTGATAAGGGTATTAAATTCATTGAGGTGATTTTTCATGATCCCTCATTCCTTCATCTTTACTTTATATAACTTTTTCATGATAAACACTTTTTTTTGCTGATGATGCCATTGCATACATGGCTGTAAGTTTATCCCACAACTCCTTTGTTATCTTCTCATTTGTGACAGTGAAAAGAATGTTACTAAACAATGAAAGGAATATTGCCCCCCTTGTTTTCTTGTCCATCTTTTCTCAATCTTCATCTGCCATCAAATTTGGTTTCTTCAATTTCCCCTATATAGCAAGTGAAAGATCTTGCTTAATTAGAAGTGACTCCATTTGTACCTTCCACCATCTGAAATTTTGACCCGATAATTTCTCTATCTTTGCCTCCATAATTCTACAAACTCTTCAGTGAATTCCCAACCAGCTATACTGCCTAACTTCAATACCAATTGTAAATATTGAAAGAGTGAAGAAATAGAATGAAATGCACAAAATAGAAAAACAAGAACCGAACCAAAAGAAAAACATAACACACAGATTTATAGTAGTTGACCAATTGACTACATTCACTTTCAGCAGGGGAATCCTTTATTATCTCTGTTTCTCAAAATGTACATTACAACAACTTTAGTAAGCTTAAAACTAAACTCAAATAAATAAACAACTTTAACGACTCTTGAACAACTTTCGAAAGAGTAAATAAACATTCATCCAATGGAGGGAAAAAGAGTTGTCAATTGGGCTTCACACACTGAACACTAGGTGCCTCATTTTCTCTTGTTATCTCCTGCCTCCATTTGCTCTCCTATTAATGGAAGCTCCTGCAAATCTCTCATATCAACGTTTCAAATACCAGATGAAGGTTCTAGTTAGAAAGTGGGAATACCCAATCTTCGATTCATATTATCACGATCGCATGTTCAAGATTTTCATTCTAAAATGAAAAGAGGTGGAGGATGCAATTCTTTAGCTCACTGGTGAACATATTCTACTATTTCCTTCCCATGGTTAGTCGACGTTTCTTATAAATTTTCTTGATTTAACACATGCAATCTCATGGCCAAATTTTTCACATTATTACTAAGTATGTGCATGATGAGTTAAATGCAAGCCAATCCCTTGATCATGCAATTTGGGGATATAATTTCTTTGAGAGGACAGTAAAGATTTGCAGCCTATTCAATAGAGAGGTGCACGCAGATAACTTTGCACTTGCTCAGTCTAATGCATGTTTAAAGTGGCGCTTTCTATGAAGGTCCCGATTTTCATACTCAGATCAGCTAGTACTTGCTAAGGTGGAGAAGATTCATAGTCGATCTTGCTCTACCATATGGTACATCCCCATAATATTTGCAAATCAGATCAAAATAAAAGACGAAAACACTATCTAAAATCTCTTAAACTGGTTAAAGTCTTGTGGTCTTTTTCTTGCTTTATACAGCTTATGTTTATAATCTTTTGTATTGCTTCCTCGGTGTTTATATGTGCTGGTTGTCGTAAGCTCTACTCCCTTTCGGCTTGTACAAGGTTAATTTCCTCTCTGTGGGTTGAGTTATGCTTGCAATGTGTTGATAGTGTCCATGGAATTTTTTGAATCTATATATCTATTTCCTATTATATTAATACATATATACGTCTAATGCATTTTTCCAAAAAAAAAATATATGAATATATTTTTCTACAAATCTAAAATGAATGGCTCATTTCACTCAACATCAACAAAAACTAGGTGAAACTACATATCTCAAAAGGATTATCTAATATATATGATTAAAGGTGAGAAATAAGATTTAGAAGTAGGTTATAGATGTGAAAATATATTATTTCATTTCGTAAGTGCTTACAATTTAGGAATGTAATAATAAATTATAAGATAAAGAAAAATAAATCAACATGGTTGCAAGAAGCATTTATTAGTTGAATAGTTATTGTTTAACCTATGGAGCATTTTGTCTTCCAACAAGGTGTATGTTATTTCTAAATGGAAAGGAATATAAAAAATAATAATGTAGATTAACTTCCTCCTCCATCATCAAAATATCTAGATATTATTCGGTCTTTCTATAAATTCAATAAATACATCAGAGGAATAAAAATGAACCAAGAGCTTCAATTTTAATTGTATTCAATGTAACCAAAGCTTCCTTTGAGAAAGTTTTAAACGATGACATCATTCTAAGTTTTCAAATGAAGAGAAATTAGGGGTTAATGGAAATATTCAAGAACAATTATTAGTATCCATAAATAAAACTTTTTATGAGTCACCATATTCTATAAATTATGAGGAGGATGAGATCATTAATAGGAGACAACCTATTGCTCATATGGTTCTCATATCATATTATGAATAAAAGTAGAATCCCCTACCTTCAGGATCAAACAAGATACCAGAAGCTTATACCCTCTTCTTTGGTCTTGTATTGGCTAAACAAGGTGGCTATTGGTTTATACAAGTGGAAGGTGATTCTATGGTTATCATCTCTGCATGTATTAAGAGGGTGTCACACAATTGGAGGCTATCTTATATCCTCCAAAAAATTTGGCAACTCCTAGACTCCTTTGATGAAGTTCTCATCTCACACACCCTATGCAAAGGGAATGCACTTGCCGATTATCTATCAAATATGGGATGTGATGGCTATTCTCTCAATGATATTGATCTGACTCATGTTATAAATAATAATGAAAATCTTCAAAAAGTGATTGCCGAAGATATACAAGCTTGTCGACATCAAGCATGAGCTGAGCAGTACTTTATGTCAGCAAAGATTAATCACTGTTGTGTAAGATCAACAACAAACATCACTCAATTTCAATTTTGGCGGCTCGCATTTTTCGCTCCCACAATCATGGTAACTACTGGAAGGACATCCCAATCGACGCAATCTATTGATCTCCATGTGAT
This sequence comes from Chamaecyparis obtusa, assembly GCA_027943335.1. Lineage (NCBI taxonomy): Eukaryota > Viridiplantae > Streptophyta > Pinopsida > Cupressales > Cupressaceae > Chamaecyparis > Chamaecyparis obtusa. The sequence goes on from BSBK01002867.1 coordinate 99,141, forward strand.
TTTGGCATGTCAATTCTACGGCATAATACACATCATACAATTTATGCACAGTAATGAACACGTTTCATCCCTATGTTTATTGCTAGCATGTGTGATCACTCCAGTGGGGTGCAACTTGATTTTTCTTTGCATGTATAAGAGGATTCACAATTACTATTTATTTATCATCCCTATTTTCATGGAGCGCTGGTTTTATTTATCTCCAGCTATTGTCACCTTCTGCCCTGTTTTCTCTACATTCTGGATTTTTCATTTGCAAAATGCCTAAGATGCATATCCTGTAACTTGATTCACGAAGACCTAATACTGAGGAATTTTAGAGTGTTCCTTCAATCGGAGGTCTCAGAGCATCCTCTTCCTGCATATGTTGATGACAACCTGTTAGATGCAGTCTTCATCAGTCATTCTTCAGTGATCCACAGGGCCATCCGGAGAGTAATAGGTGAGAATGTTCTTCCTCCAAAAGCCCCACAAATTCTCTTTCCATCACATTTGGCTTCAATATTTTTGTCCAATTCCCTTGATGTGATGCAATCAGTGGATTTACTGTTATTAATAGAGAATAAGGTTATCCACCCACAATTTATTGGGGAAAATAAGCTCATGAGGGCCATTCAAAAGTATGACTTGTGGAATGGGGATGCTTTTGTGGGTGGTCTGTTTCCCCGTTATCTGTTGCTAGCTTCTCATGAGCATATGGTGATCCTCACTTGTGCTAAAAAGGCCCTCAAACGTCACAACTATAGGATTTTCAAGAATACATTACAAATTGTGTCTCCGGTTCTTGGATGAAAACTCAAGGTCTCCTTCAGAAGCTTAATGAATGCTTTATTGGACCTGCTTGATACTCCCAACTTGCCTATCCATCCCCCGCAGGTTCAACAAAATCCTACCATTGTAATGGAGGCTCCGCAAGCTTTGTCCCCTATTATAGATCTTAAATTCCCTACAACAGTGTGTATCCAACCCACATGCTCTTAGTCTCTGCCAAAAGCTACATTGCTCCAAGTAACACATCAGTGGTAATCTCACAATGAGGGCTCAGATTCATTGGTTGGTTCAGTTCCTCCTATTTGCTGGGAAGAGGCTCGTCTCCCTTTATGTGGGAATTATGTGGATATGGAGGAATAATTTAATAGTGTGGGGTATTGCAATTTTGTCTGCAATCTAGTTCATACTGAGGTCTCTTGCAAGATGTCAGTTTTGTTAATCTTCAACAGCTCGTATGATATTGTCATCATGTCATGGGAAGATTTTGATTGACTAGTTTGTGCTGACTGTATCAGTTCCTTAGGTGGTTTTGTGTTGTGATCCTTATGGTGCTTGAGATCTTATGTCAGCTTCTCAGATAAATTGCTTTAATCATATTGTTTTTTCTCAGACCCCTAACAGGGAGATTTTGTAGGGTCTTTTTGGGGACTTCTTCGTAATGGACTTATGATTGTAATTATCATTCTAGGGGGTTTTGAGGGTTTCTTTCTACAATCCTCCATGGATTCATGGTTTTTTGAAAACCAAATGTAAAGAACTCTACTATATTATTACATGTATATGACAATGATCCTTGGGTTTCTTCCCGATTCTTCCATGGAGGAGTCTTTTGAATCAGTTAATATAAATATATTTATGGTGGCTTAACTTTTGCTTATATATATATATATATATATATATATATATATATATATATATATATATATATATATATATATAATTTCTTCAAACTTCTAATTTAGCTTGGTATGAGTTGTATAGTTAAATATGACATAGTTTGTGATGTAGACCAAGGCTAGAAGGATCCAATTAAGGATAATTCAGGCTGAGTAGCTTCAGAATTACACAATGGAATACTCAACACAATAGATAACACTAAAATTGTTTCAAGTAATTTGCATTAACATGGCTGACTGTAAGGCCTTCCAGGTTAGGGCCAATTACAAATAGAAACAATTCTGTAAGATCCACAACCAGATCCAATACAATCACTAGCTATTTTAGCTCTGGAGATAATTAGAAGTTGATAGAAACCCTAAGGCAGATCTAAACTTGAGCTCATAAGCCTCCAAGCAATCTCCTTGTTCCCAAGTATGCAAACCACTACCTCTACTATTACAAACTATCAGATAGAAATCTGATTTGCAAGATCATGCAAGATCTTTTCCACAACTTTAGCTTTCAAGCCTCTCAATCTTCCAATTCATCAGTTCCCTAAACATCTTCCCAAGCACCCCTTAAATACTAATCATCAGCCACAAGTCAGCAAGATGAAACCCTAAACTCCCCCAAACAAATATTAAATGCCATACAAGTCGGCTTACAAATTGTATACAAACATTTAATTCAACATGTCAGCCTCTAGATCCACTTAGGAGAATCCAACAAAAGCTACAAATAATAAATGCACCAATTCAGCCCAACAAATCACACAAAACTCTAGTCAGTAAACCAGATGATCATCAGTGAATTAACCGAGTACGCCAAGCATCGTCGAGCACCAGTGTCAACCGAGCACTGCAGGCATGACTGAGTAACACTACCACCGAGCATCAGGGACTATCAAGTTCCTTCAGTGATCGAGCTTCCTTCAATGACTGAGGTCATCGGTCAAGGTTGCAACCGAGTAAAACTAGCCAAAACACAAACACCTATGAAGTTTCACCGAGGACACAGAATACCCCTACCTCAACCTTGGATGCCCCTACATCAGACACCCCAGGTTCCAAAAGATGTTCATATGTGAGAAGAGCATCTTCCAGGATTCAACACATGAACCCCGAACTGGCTCTTCATGTACAAGTCCTCCATCTTCTCTGCTTGCATATTCTTCCACTTCAATTTCCTCTATCTCTTCAAGTCTTTTCTAGACAACATAGAGGTTGGTTCTCCAAACTGATCATTCATTTCTCTAGATCCACCAACTCAACTTGGAAACCAATACTCAAGATTTTCCTATCAAGTGTTATATCCATCAAAGGCATCAGTGAAAACTTCCTGTCATCCTTCTCAACAATAAAGACATTCTTCACACAGTCATAAATAGCTCTACAATCATATTGCCAAGGTCTACCTAGCAATATATCACAATTATTCATCTTCACAATGTCACATAACACAAGATCCTTATACTGGCCAATCTGAACATCAATGAAGCATTGTTCTCTAACTTCCAGAGCATGATCATCTTGTAACTAGCCAATCTGATAAGGATGTGGATGCGTCATTCTATTCATACCAAGTCTCTGAACCATGTCCTTGGCAACAAGGTTATCAGTACTACCACTATCAACAATAACATCACAAATTTTACCTTCAAACTTGTATTGGGTCCTAAACAAGTTACTCCTCTGACAAGGTTCATCCTTTGTATCGAGCAATGTTCACCGAAGCAGCAAGTCCTCTGATTCAGGTTCATTTTGAATGTTCTCATTTACCACAACACTTCATTGGTTAACCTTCTTCTGTGTACACTCAAAAGAATGGTGTCCTTCCTCTCCATAGTTATAGCAAGTACCCTTAAAGATAACTCTACTTGTCTTCTTCTTTGGTTCTATAGGTTTTTGTTCATCTTTTGCATCAGTCAATTTATCCTTCACCGAGTGATCAATTTTCTCCTTCCCTTAGGAATTATTAGGTTGTTTCCTCTTCAACTTATCTTCTGCCTTCATAGCATACTAATAAGCATCTTCAATAGAATCAATCTTCAGCATACCAAGCTCATCCTGAATATTGAATCTCAGACCATTCACATACCAAGCTACCTTTTCCTTACCAAGTTCTCTATGTAAAAACCGAATAGTAAGCTTGTAGAATTCCTCGGTATAATCTTCAACAGACAAATCCTTCTACTTCAGATTCTACAACTTCTTAAAAAAGTCAAGCTCATAGTCAGATGGTATGAACTTAGCTTTCAATTTTGTCACCATCAACCTCCACCGATTGATCTTCATTTCACCTTCATATTCCCTATCTCTTTGTAGTTCTTTCCACCAAAGAGTAGCATGTCCTTTCAACTTAGTTTGTGCTAATCTCACCTGAAGAGGATCTTCAATTTCTTCCAGCTCAAAGAAATCTTCAAGTTCACCAATCCAATCAATCAGATTGTCGAGTTTCAAAGTACCAGAGAAAGTAGAAACTTCCATTTGGTAATTACTAAACTGAGTAGCAGATCTAGGTAACCGAGCAATTTTGTCTTCACCAGATCTATCCCTCTAGTCATCACCACTAGATCTAGCAGGTTCAAAGTATTTAGCAGCTTCTTCATATCCATCCTTAGTACAAATATTCTAAGGTATACCAGTAATAGCTCTCATGATCTTGGCAACCATGTCATTCTTCATCAATTCCATCTCAGATCTAAAATATGATTTCACTTTCTCTATGATCTGGGATTCCACAGTATCACAAAGATTAGAAATAACTCTAGGGTCCAATATTCTTGGAGGCATCCTTAAAGATATGCAAAATAAACCCTCTACAACAAACCCTCACTGACCACCTTGTGACAATTTCCAATTTATATGCAAGTCAAATCATAATCTACAATCTTGCCAACAACTAGGGCACAATTTCACAAGTTCAGTGCTATGGATCTACAATCAAGATCATACAATCTCTTCACCCACAAGATCAACTTCATAAGATCAGCCTTGCTAGGTTATCTTCTACTCCACAAGATCAACTCTCACTCTAATGCCACCTGACGTAGACCAAGGCTAGAAGGATCCAATTAAGGATAGTTCAGGCCGATCAGCTTCAAAATTACATAGTGGAATACTCAACACACTAGATAACACAACAATTGTTTCAAGTAATTTGCATTAACATGCCTTGATATAAGGCCTTTAGATATTTCAACTCTAGAGACAATCAGAAGCTGATGGAAACCCTAAGGAAGATCTAAACTTGAGCTCGCAAGCCTCCAAACAATCTCCTTATTCCCAAGTATGCAAACCACTAGCTCTGCTATTACAAACTATCAAATAGAAATCTGATCTGCAAGATCATCCAAGATCTTTTCCACAACTTCACCAACTTCAACTTTCAAGTCTCTCGGTCTTCCAAGTCATCAATTCCCTAAACATCTTCCCAAGCACCCCTTAAATACTAATCATCAGCCACAAGTCAGCAAGATGAAACCCTAAACTCTCCGCCAAAAATATTAAATGTCATACAAGTTGGCTTACAAATTGTATACAAACATTTAATTCAGAATGTCAACCTCCAAATCCACTTAGGAGAATCCAAAAAAAGATACAAATAGTAAATGCACCAAGTTGGCCCAACAAATCATACAGAACTCTCGTTAGTAAACCAAAACTATCGATCATCATAAAATTAAACAAGTATGCCAAACATCGTTGAGCACTAGTGTCGACCGAGCACTACAGGCATGACTGAGTAACACTTCCATCGAGCATCAAGGACTACTGAATTCCTTCAATGACTGAGCTTCCTTCAATGACCGAGGTCCTCGGTCAAGGCTGCAACTGAGTAAAACCGGCCAAAACACAAACACCTATGCAGTTTCACCGAGGACACAGAATGCCCCTGCCTCAACCTTGGATGCCCCTGCATCAGTTTGTACTAGTCTTCTTGTATCTAAGGAATTGTACCTATAATACAAACATGAATCCACACATCCTATGTCATGCTTTATAGTTGAATCTTGATAGAAATATCACCATTTGACTTTCTATGGAAAATATCTCCTACTTATCAAAGTAAAATCATATGAATACAATATCGTTGATTCGTCATTTAATAGTAGATACTAAGTTTTCATGTCATTAAGTATCTTTCACAAATATTAAATAATTATCCCAATGTGAGACCCACATTATATGTATTCCTAATGTTACTATAGAACACATAAAGTGGAATGGGAATGTTAACTACTAATGATACATGTCCATCTAGGTTCCCTAGGTGCATGACACGCATAATAATAAATAATACATTATTAATATTATGTAAGATGTGAACCTAAACTTTGTATTTCCTTTAACAGTGAGAATTCCATCTTGAGCATATAGATGGCCTTTCTCTTGGCTTGGAGATGAATGGGGTGAAATACATGGTGGTTCTATGCATGCCCTCTAATGTCATTTAGAAAATTTTAACCTTTTCATTGGACTTTCTTCCAGTGGGGTTGCATAGGGAAGAACAAAAGATGAGAACCCTACCTTATTGGAGGGGAGAACAACGAGGGCATACTCAAATATCAATAGAGAAGAGAATGAAAACTCTTAGAATAGTAGCCAATATCCAAATCAATCAAAGTGTATACCTCAAATTTGCTGAGAGAATTATTGGGTGCTCTAGGTACTTTCTTGTAAATCCAAACACAAAGTGCAGAGTGAACGATATTAAAGCCCTATTTATAGCTTCTACTAACATGAACTTCCTCCCATGTGATGGGTGACCCCACAATAGTGGGTTACACCTTTTTTTAGAGATGCTGATTTTTGCTGAAATAACACATTTTTTATAAAATATGATGATTTAAGCCTTGAGAGGTTCCATTTGAAGGATTTAATTACAAATGGTTAGCTCAAATCCTCTTAGATAAAAAATATTGATATAACATCTATACTCCTCATTCATACCTATAATGGAGTCTCCTTTGCACCTATTAAAATGCTGACAAAAAATCACTTCGAATTTATGTTTTAGAAAATCAAATGAATCCATTTGAAAAAACTATCTATGTAGTAAGGTACTACTAAGAAAAATCTTTCCAATTATTATAATGTGAATATATATTAATTTTATTATGACTTTGTATTTTTAGTTTTACTAAACATAGATATTTCACCGTATGTCTACCTCTATGTTTGACGCTTATGAAAAAATAGTAAATGAGAGAAAAAAAAATATATGCCCTAGGTATTGAAGTTGTCTTTCTATAAAAAAAAATAAAAAATGAAATTGGACAAATACAAGACAAGTTATAAGCTATGTAGTCAAGGTATGTCAAAATTACAGTTTAGTCAACTTCAAACATTAATAAAATAAGAAATAATCATGATAATATTGTCAAACCAATTGCATACCCTCCATATGGATGTTATAAAACTAAATTCAAAAGAATCACATTGATATCTATTTTAGGAAAAAAGTTATGCTCTATGAAAACAATGTAACTCTTTGAAAATGACATTTTCAACAACATACAAGTTTTTGTGGGAGAAAGAAAAAACCATTCAAATCAATTCAAAAATAAACATAAAAAATATATTTATAATCTACACAAAAAATCCTAAAAGACTCTAATTTACTTCATCTTCTGATTTCAAATGGTTTAACGACAATATGCATCTGAATCTTCTTCTTTTTTTTCAAAATGTAGAGTTCAATGTTCGTTCAGGCAAAAAAGTGTAACCCAATATTGTGGGTTCACCCTGATATTAAGAATCAATCTTTGGGGTGTTAATTATATTATGACTACCCCAAACCCTCAAAACATTAATTTCTAACTCAATCTCAGATTGGGTTTTTAGGGATTGAGATGTTGAGGCATGTAGGAGTGACAATGACCCCCAAAAGTTTGCCAATGTAAATCTTTGATCTCTCATGTAGGAAAAATAAAAAGGAAGGATAAAGAAGAAAAAGAGGAAGAAAAGGGAAAAGAAAAGAGAATGGGGAAGAGTCTTACTAGCCAAGCATTAAACTATTAGGGAGTCAAGGTCCATTATCTAACTTACCCAGTACAATTGAACTTGAAAGTACAAAGGTGTATCACACTTTTGGCCAACTTATCAGCACAACTAAATTTAAGTATTTCTAACTAAAAATTAGTTTTGGTTAAACATATGGTTTAGCTAGATTCATTCTAGCGAAGTTAGATATGTGTCTCAAATTCTCATATTTGAAGTTTTTATTGAATGCACATTTTTAAAAACTTTGGGTCCAATTACCAGATAAATAAAATTATTTTAGAAAAATTGATGTTTCAACAACTCCTACTCCTTTTACTGATATTATTTTAAAAATACAAAAATACCCTTTTGTAGATCTATAAGTGAACTTTTCTAAAATTATATCTTTTAAATATTTTAGTTATTTTTTCTATTTTATATTTAACTTTTATTGAAAGCACTCATCAACAAAACAAAATTATGGTTGATTATCTTGTCATAGAAAAATAGTAAAATTTATTTAAACTTTTTGGAAAAATAATGGTGTAGTAGAGGAAATAATCTATATCAAGAAGATAAGTCTATTTCAATTTTGGATGTATAGTTAAGATAAAAGGTGACATCAAATGAAAAGAGATATATTTTAGTACACATTTTTTAATTTTATATTTAAATATGCATTTATAAAAATATTGAAAAGTTATATCTATGCATTAAAGTTTCAAGTTATCTATACACAAAAAATTGAATTAAAAAAGAAAAAAAGACTATATAAAGGTTGACAAACGATGCAACTTCCATTTCAACATTTTATCATCGACTAAATTTTAGTTTTTATTTTATTAAAATATATATTTCAATGGTGAAGTTTAATGGTTCTCATTGAGCCCACCAGGGTTCAAATCTCGTAAAGACATCTGATAAGGGATGAGGCCGGGATCATGCCCCGAGTGAATTTGGCGGAATGGAAACCCCTCAGTCCTTGGCTCTCAACCAAAGAGAATGAACTATTCTCAATATATATATATATATATATATATATATATATATATATATATATATATATATATATATATATATATATATATATATATATATATATATATATATATATATATATATATTTCAATAATTTTTTACCAAAATTACAAACATAAAATATATTAAAAATTAATCATTTCATTAGTTTACATCATTTAATAATCGTCAACATATATCCCACTTTTTAGAGATTCAATTCAAAAACTTGAATCAATGTTGTCTATTTCCTTTATAGAAGTGTCACAAAGCTTTGTACCTTTATGGGCTACAATAATAATTAATACCACTTATAGCATAACTTAGACAAAAATTATCTTAAAATATCATTAACAATTTTTTAGCAATATTAAGTGTTATCTTAAATGCAATTTAACCATCACTAATTATATCACATTAGGAAAATTTCATAATTATTTAAATCGAGTTAGTTAAACATCAACCACGATAAAATGACAAAATCACCCAAAACCAAAATAGAGCCATTGGGAAGGGTATTACACCACATAAATTTTAATTGATGTAATCATTATGCTCACTTTCACTTTTTACACAATACACTAGCTAGCAACTCTTAGTGTATTACCCATATACAAATAGTATTTCAGATTATCAAGTAACTAAGTATTTTTAAAAATTATTAGAGATTAAATTTGGTAACATTTTATTTCTTTATAAATGATTTATAAATGGTATTTGACACTTTTTATAAAAGGGTGGCTACAAGAAGTTGAGTCTCGCTTTTGGGCAAAAAGTGGAAGTGTTTTTCATGTTTTTCAAAATTTCTGTCAATTAATGCCAAAATTTGAGGCACTTAAAGATTGAATCTTAAAAAAATTGAGTAATAGAAAATGTAGTGCTCGACGTTATTTTCAAATATGTAATTTATTTCAATACTCACATGGTAGAAATTGCATTTTAGTATGCATGTTTAAAAATCACTTTTTCAAAATGTTTGTTTCAGAACCATACCACACATGTGTATGACCATCCTTTTTTGAAGTAAATAAATAATTTTTTGTGAATCCTTCTACAGGAAGGTACCTAAAACACTAAAGATTGATGATAATATTTTTTTTTTTCTTTAGTGAATATTTTTTAATTAATTTGTAATTGACTATAAAGTACATTTTCAAAACCTTAGAGTGTACAACCACCATAATTTGATGATGACTTCACTTTTTTTCAATTTATTTTTATCTTGAAGGAAATTCTATGTATATTACTGTCATATAATTTATTTTTCAAAAAACATAAAATAAAAAAAGTTATTAAAATTTTAGTTAACCTTAGTATTTCAAGTTTAGGTACCACATTGGCTTAATAAATATTTTAAAAATACTAAAATTACTCATATCACTATGAAATTTATATTTTTAGAATCTTTACAATAAGAACTAAATAGGGTTTTGTTTCATCAAAAAATTCATTCGAGAAGGTCTCTAAAAATTATGACAAGACAAATAATTTATATTCCAATGCCTTAGCCATATTTTTCTAGGTCCAAGCATAGGCTTGGTCCCACCATGCCTATCCTGAACCAAAAACTAAGGGGGCAGTACAGTTCCCACTCGTAGTTTTGAGAAACAGGCACCCATTTTTTGAAATTCAAAAAATGGGTGCCCATTTCCATTTGGACTATTGAAATAGAAATGAACACCTAATTTATAAATGGGTGCCCATTTTATTTAAATAACAGGGGCCCATTTCTCAAAGATCCGTTGTAGACCAAAATAGGGTTGTGGGCCTAATCTCAATGACTAATGATTATCAATAAAAAATAATCATTCTTTTTATTGATATGTACTGTAGAAAGAATAATTTGAATCAACATTCTCTTTTTTTGACTTGTTTTGGATTTGACATGCACAGTATCATTTGAATTCAAATTTTGGGGCAAAAATGGGATCAAAGCAATGTAGAAAGAGGCAAAGGAAGGTTCTGACAGCTCAAGAGCTTGCAGTAAATAAAGAGAAAGTTGCAAAATGACAACAAGAAAGAAGAGAAAGAGTTCAAAAACTAGATAATATTGGAGCATCGAGTTCAATGATTGTTTCAGAAGAGGAGAACATTGAAGACAACATGATGGATGATGAGGTTGAAGAAGAAAATACAATAGAAGAAAATTCAGGTGCATCTTCTAATCTTGTATTGGATATAGGTATGTCTTCATAGCCAAATGTAACTTATTATGATAAATAACTTGATCATTTGGTAGAAGCAAGTTACAATTTAAATATTATAGATTTTATTCCCAAAAATAGAGTAACATATTTTGTTGCACATCGAACTCCACAAATTAGTAATGTTAATCATAATGATAAAGAAATTGAAAGTCAAACCCTAATTGAAAGTGAAATTCAATCCCCAATTCAAATTGAAATCAACAATGTGGATGTAGACATAGAAACACCAATTGAGAAAGAAACCCCTTTGAATGATAATGAAATGATTGAACAATTTCAAATTAAAAATGACATGCTAGACAATCTATGTGGTTTGGTTTCATGCAGACAGATTACGACATGTGCAACTAGATTGTTTAGATAATTTTTTTATAATAAGAAATTTGGGTTTCAATGTCAACTAATGTTACAACTAATTAAAATGACTAAAATGTGTATAGTGATGAAGAGGTTAGGAATTTATGTGAAATACATGAAGAAGGACGAGTCTCTAAAACAAGTTGTACCAACTGTTGTTAGTGTCTTCGACACAATAAAAAAGAAAAGTCATTCTAAAGATAGTTTAATGTGTCTACTGATAAAAGAATGATTACAAACATAAGTGGATATCTTAATATTCATCATAAAACTTTAGCAAGAGATGTAAAGAGAAGAGTTAATTTTGAAAGTGATCTAACAAATCATTTATGGACCTTTAGTGGAAGACTTCTGAGGTCTGATATGAAACTTACTAGTGAAGTAAAAATTTTGATTGAAAATTTTTGGCACGATAATAAAAGAGTATCACTTAATTCTAGAGATGTTCTTAAATTAAGAGACAACTTAAAAATTCATGATCCACATCCAAAACACCTTTTGGATATGACTCAAACTGAATTGTATAAAAAAATTGTGGATAATAAGTTGTTAACTATTAGTATTAGTCAAAGATCTTTTAAAAAATGTAAACCACAGTATGTAAGGATTAACAAGGAAAGAGTCACCCATTGTTACAAAAATCATGTTCAATTTCATTATCATTATGATATTTTTGGATCTATACATTCTACCATGTATACTAATGAAATGTTGCAGGAATGTGGTATAAGTATACCACCTCAAATTGTAAAGGAGTTTATATTAGGTTTATTTTCTAACCTACCTAATGAAAATTTTTATCTTTTGAATGCATGTGTCTCTAGTGTATGTGATGTATGTCACAATCTTGCATTATTAGATGAATGTTTGCATAAAAATATTTCAATTGATTTTGGACAATAATTAGTTGATGTGTACAAAGATTTAAAACTATTGAGTATCCATTGAAGGATGGAAAAGTTGGAAAATAGTGCCATCTAATTACTGAAAAATTTAGTGTTCATGCATTTATGAATGAATTCAAGAGTGAGGTCATACCTAAATATGTGAAACACTCTCAAAATGCTAAATGGCTTGATGGACAATTTCACATATGCAAGAATACATTTCCAATTGGTATTATACTTTCATCCGTTGAATTTATAGAGAACTATACACTTGCACCACAAGATGAGATCCAACCGTAATGTTATAATTTAGTGCAAGTAACCTTTTTTGTTCATATTGTCTATAGGCATGCACCTGATAGTATAGAAGAAGATCAAATTTTTTTGAGAGAGTACCATTTCTATATTAGTGATAATAAATTAAACTCATCAGAGTTTGTTTAGTATTTCTTCAAGACCTTTTATGAGAATTTAAGGGAGAGAAATTCATATAACACATCTAATATGGTCAGATAATTGTACAAGATAATTCAAGAATGCTAGAATATTTTATTGGTTGAGTAGGACACATAAGAAAATTAATATTCAACATATCTAGATTTTTTTTTAGGCTGGAGATGGGAAGGGAAAATAGATGGTGCCAGTGCATGTGTTAAGAGAGCCCTTTGTAAAGAGAAACTCAAATTTGAGGAAAAAACAAAATTTAAAGATGCACGTGCAATTATTGAATGGTGTAAAAAAAGTTTTTGTACAGGATCAAGTCAGAAATCTACAATCAGACTTTTCTTTTGGCTAGTTGAAGAGGAGAATATCCTTTCAAGATATGATTCTGATATAATAAATGGGTCGGCTCAATGGTATTCATTTAGGAGTTATAATTCTAACACTTGGACTATATGGACTAGGGAGCTTGCATGTTTTTGTCAATTTTGTGTTGCAAGTGAATGAGAAGAATGAAAGAGTACATAATGGGTTGAAGAATGACAACATAAATCATTAACACCTAGTGAGACACAAGATCAAGATGATATAAGAAATGAAGACTTGGATCATGCATTAGCATCAAAAGATTATAATTGTATTTAAGACCTCATACAACCTGGTAATTTAATTCAATTTGTAAAAATTTAAATTATATTATTTATATATGTCATATAATTTATGATTGTATTTGAATTAAAAATCTAACAAGCTTTATTTGTGCATGTACTTAATTTTGTTTTGCAGGACATGTGTATGTTGTTGTTGCACCTGCAAATAATGATGAGAAGACTGAGTATTCGCTAACTTGATATGTAGAACCTAAGAAAAGGTTAATATGTCATCAAGTAGATGATCATGGTTTTCAATATCTAATTGGGTCTATTGTGGTAGTTGGTACATGGCTATGAAAATACCTAACAAGAAGGAATGGTTTACCAGATTTTGAAGACTACAAATTAGAAAAGAAGATTATACACTGTTCCCTTTTGGTAGTGACCAAAAATATCAAATTGGAAAGATAAAAAGGGATACCTTATAATAAAATATTATGGAAACTTTTAATGAAAGAGGATGAGGCAATCATAGATACATTGTAGAAAAGAGAGTATTTTGATGGTACATTAGGTTGAATCAAATTTATACATGTATTTTTTTGTTATTTGTCTTATTTTTATATGTTGTTCTATATGTAGATGTCTTAGATTTTAAGTCTCATATGTAGAGCTAGTTACTTTTTTTTCCAAGTGTCAAGTACAACTTGACAACATAGATGATAGTCAACTTGTGCATTTTACAACTTTTTGATAATCAAAGTTGTAATACTAGGTGAGTGCAATTCATTTATTTAACTTTTGTATCTAATATTAAAATTTAAAATAAATGAAAATTGACCTTAAATGAACATTACATTTAAATACATATTTTACGACATTTCAATATTCATTTTTATGATGCAAAACCTCTATAAGAACATAGACATGAACTATTTATGAAGTTTAATGCACACATGTATTCATCCAGTTTTGGTTTTATAAACAACATGAGTTCACTTTTATTCATCTGATTTTGTTTTAAATATAAGTTAAATTCATAATTGTATTCATCTAATTTTGTTCTAAATATTAAACTATGTACATTGGTCCTATGTTTACTAATAGAAAATGATAAGGTTAATTTTACATCCATATTCATAGTTTGAATTAATAGATCTCATTGTTAGATATATGATTTATTTATAGTTAATCAAAATCAATATTACTCACATCTATATTGTTTCATGTCAATTATATACTATTTTTGTTGAAATTAATGATAGTTTTAAAATCAATTACTCTTGTCAATTACATGAAGAAATAGCTACTATTAAAGATCAATTTATGTAATTGATATTTAATTATAACTGATATTAAATGATCATATTACATAAGATCGTATATCTAGATTCAAACCACTATTTAAAAAACCATGAAATAGGATAGAATGTCCATCAATAAGATAAATTACATAACAAGTCCTGGAATAATATGTATCATAATGTCCATCATATCAACTCATGATATATATAATCACACAAAAAAGTCATAGTCTAACAACAAGTTCAAGCAATATGATAAGAAGCCCTGATAATGCAAGTCCTACTCTAACAACAAGTCAAAATAATATGACAAGAATTATTGATAATACAAGTCCAAATAACATGATAACAAGTCTCAATAATATATATAATAGGTGCCATCATAAAATCTACATCATATAAAAAGTGAAAATAATATATGTGATAGGTATAATGTAAATCTTCTCATCGAGTTGATCTATAGTCCTCTTCACTCCATGTGAAGGTGATGGGGATGCATCATGTTGTGTCTTCTCCTGAGTGCCCTCATCCCCCTGTACATTTTTAAAAGATCACATCAGAAGACTATGTGTGTTTAATTCAAATGACTTGCATAATTCACTTAAAAAGTAATTAATATTAATTTGAACATTTAAAATTTTACCACGCATCCATGCTCAGTAATGCCCTTAGTGGGACATAGAGGTCCTCTCTCAGCTACATCAAAAGTGGATGCAGTCAAGTCCTATAAAATCAAACATTACAAACTTTTGATAATTGAGGTATAAATAACAGGTACACAATACACATTACAAAATTAATTTTAATCATGACCTCAAAGGACAATGTGGATGGCTACATTTGGCTTAATCATGTAGCCATACTAAGAGTCATAGTGGTGTCAACCTGGACAACATATATAAAGCATGAATCAAATATAGAGTATATACATAAATTTTAAAGTATATATAACTTGACTATAAATTTATGGAACAAAAACATGTATATTAGGTGTTTGTGACATGTAGCTAATGTCACTAATGAGTTAGGACACAAATGTGATGCAACTTGAGACAATCCAAAATCCTACAATTGTAAAAACAAAAGTATGAATTAAAGTTGTACATAAATTAGTAAGCATATAGACACTTAAAATTAATGAATGAAAAACATACTATGGGTATATGGAGAGGAGTCTCATGACCAGTGGGGAAGAGAATGAATAATTTCCAATCTTAGTGTCACATGAAGCACCCTACAAAATTGCAAAAAATATGTCAAACACATTATCAATTCAAGTTTTAATTGTTTAAAGTTTAAATGTACTTAAATGTATCTAGATCAAAGTGCATACTGTGAACGATGCACTGAGATCTCAAGGTGTGGATGTCATATGATGAAAATCAATGAATGATGTAGTGTCAACCCTCCTCCTCTCACCAAAAAATCCACATGTTATGGTTGATATTTGTATAAATATGGAATTTAATATTGCACTATAAATTATAATTGAATTTACCTCTACGAGATGATCATCATCTGCATAGAGAAAATCAACATATATGATGTGATCTCATCTCAAATAATCTCTAGTGCACCACCATTAGAATCATCATATCCACCATGGGAAGTATCGACACCATCAGGATCACTCTGGGGACCCCTACATATATCCCCACAACTCATGCAAACATGTGCTAAGCTAGGGGCAGCCCTCATCTGGGTCAACTTCTCTAACAAATTTCCTGGAAGGGCACTCAATGAACCAAGAGCAAACTGCACTGCTCGATGATGGATAGGTGTAGGAACTACTAGAATAGGAAGAGAAATAAAAAGGCTCATTATACACATGATTTCTACTTCTATCACTCAATTTGGCCCCTAGCCTATCCTATGGCATACCTCAACCAACCCCCTACAATGCTTTCATGTCAAAGTAATTGGGTTTCCTACCCAATTCAAATTCAGCCATATAATTTTTTTTTTAAATATAGGGGGACCTCATGATTAACATGTCAAGGATTGTCAAATACCATCCACCACCACTCCCAAAAATGCTCAACTATATGTGGGTGCTAACACCATCTAATAAAAATATGTGGCTTCTTGCTAAGTATCTCCTCACCCGTTTCAGGGCTCAAAAAATAACGTTTCATGTCATTTTTTGTAATTTTTAAATCATTGACCTATTTATAAGAGAGTTCATCATCCTAATAGGTACGCATGAACTCCTTCCATGACTAAAAACTATCTAGGTCAAAGTCTAATGTCTGTACAGAATCTATAATGCCTTGCATGCTATCTACAAGGTGTAGTAGCCAAGGAGGTGGATAAGGATCATGCTTAATGGTATTGATGTCTCTCTTAATGTCATGTAGATTTCTCCTAATATTATCTATCAAATCCTTAGGAGTAGGTGGAGGTGGAGGTGGATGTGGAGGGGGTGGAGATAGTGGTGCTTGCTAACCTAAGAGCTCACCAATGTTAAAATTATCCATGGATATAATCTTTATATATATAAAAACATGAAAATTTACAATTAATATATAATTTACTTTTTCCCTTACAAAGAAAGACTTATAATTAATTACAACATAATTTATAAATATAAATTTAAAAATACAAGAGAGAGAGAGAGAGAGAGAGAGAGAGAGAGAGAGAGAGAGCAATTATTTATAATCTAAATTAGAAAAAAAACTTGAAACTAAATAATTCCTCATCTAACTATTTAAAAATAATAATAAACTATAATTTTTAATAAAAAAAGAATAATAAACAAAGAAAAATAATAAAAAACAATGGTATGTGCCAAGAATCAGGAGAAAAATAGCTAAGGGGGTCAGTGGTAGTAGTATAAACAAGCACCTGTACATCCAAAATTGTGATCCCATTTCACAAGTTATGAGAATGACTTGCAAAATGGTTAAAAACAAAAAATCAATACATTTACAAAATGGGCATTCATTTTTTAAAAATTGGGTTCTCATTTAGCTTTGGGCATCTGAAGCTATATGGGCATTCAATTTTTAAATGAGTGCCTATTTTATATATACGGTTTTGGAGTCAAAACTAAACAGGTGCACAATTTTTGAAAAATGGGTGCCCATTTCCTGCATGAATTTTTTTTGGCCATGGACTTACATGGAATAGGCACCCAACTTCCAACATTTACCCAAAATGTTATACCTATCTATTGACCTATTATTAGAAAGAATTTGTTTTTCAAAATCCTTGGGTTCGTATGCAATATTTTTTGCGATTTAAACTATGTATAGTTTTTTATGTCAATGTTTCAAATTACACCTGGTGATTCATCATATTGCTCTCCTAATGATGAATCACTAGGCATGACCTATTTTAGCAATGATGTATCACCAGGTCTAATTTGAAACATTGAGATTAAAAACTATACATAGTTTATCCCAAAAAATCTTGCATACAAACCTTATTATTATTTTAAAATTTGTAAAACATTCTTCATAAATTTTTATTGATGTAATGCTTACACCTACTTTAAATTTTTACAACAAACATTTAGCTAGCCACTCATAGTGTATTACCCAATACAATTTTATAGAACATTCTAAATTTCAATTGATGTAATCCTTACGCCGACTTTAATTTTTTACAATAGACATGCAACTAGCAACTCTTAGTGTATTACCCAATACATATTTATAGAATATTCTACATAAATTAAATTGATGTAATCATTACAACCACTTTAAATTTTTACAATAAACATTTGGTTGGTCACTCTTAATGTATTACCTAATGCAAAAACTTTAAATAAAAATTTATCATTACACTGAATTTTTTAAATAAAAATAGATTTCAATTGATGTAAGCATTATGCCTCGTTTAGAATTTTGCAAAAACCACTCAGTTGGCCACCCTTAATGTATTACCCAATATAAATTTATATAACATTCTATAAAAAAAGATTAAACAAAACTTTATCTAGTCAATTTTTAAATAAAAATATTAAATTCTTTGTTTTTATTTTAGATTATCAAAATATTAAACCTTTATTTAAAAATAGTTAAATTTGTTTACTAGCAATTTATTTATAGATTATAATTTATGAATGGTATTTAACACTTCTTATAAATATTTAATACTGAATTTTTTTAAATAAAAATAGATTTCAATTGATAGTAACTTGTTTCCCATCTGTTATCTTCTGCTTACTTTCTATCCCCCGCATATGTTTTGTTGACCTCCTACCAATGTGATTCTTAGGGGTTCCAACATCTTCTTTAGTCCTTCTCCTAGTGGCCACTCCAGATTGGGATGAGGAACAAAATGAAATTTCCCCCATTTTTTTCTCTCTCCCACCTGATTTTTGAGATAAACCATCCATGTCTTCAATTTTTTCTTCCTATTGTTTCCTATTTTCACTACTCATCTCTTGGCTACTATCAAGATTTTTCTCTTCGAGGAAATAAGATTTTTAAAAAATACGTTTCCTCTAGATCCACAAGGTCACTAGAGGAGTCACCTCCTCAAATGATGGACACTTAGGAATCATTGAAAAATTCCTCCATTTGTTCTCTTTTTCGGGACTGCACTAAACCAACTATGTGTGTGAAAATTGTATCTATTTTGATAAGACACAACACTTCAATAAAACGTTATAGATTAATGATAAGAAATTAAGAAATTAATGAATATATCATCAATCAAGCGATCTACTACCTTCTAAAAGACATGAATATGGTATTCTCAAATTTGACCGAGATCAATGATAATGCAATGTCTAAATGAAGGATTTAAACTGCAAAAATCATTGAAATGAATGCAAGATTAAGCTATGTTTTTATGATTTTGAATGCAATAAAAGAATTAATCCAGATGAAAATGATCTAAGCTTGATAAAAATGAAAATGAAACTAATCTAAGAATGCAAAAAATAGAATTGCATTATAGCAATTTATCTCAATGGATGCACAATCTCTCAAGAACTCGATAGTATAATGTTGTGGTTCTCAAAATTGCACATGATTTGTGAAGAACAGAGGTTGTTTATATAGAAAATCCAGGTTTGGGAACTCATGGAAAAGCAAAGAATCACTCCCTGATTAACTCAAATTGATTGGCAAGTTATCATGGAATTAGAAATAGTCAACTTTTGATGATAATGCAAAATCAACTTTTTAACTCACAATTAGAAGTTGAGATCATGCAAATCTACTTTTTAACTCACAATCACATGTTGAGTTTAGAAACTTAATAGAATGAGTCAAAAATTTGATTTTGAGTTAACTGACCTTCTGCTTTTTGCATAGATAATTATTGATTTATTTAATTTCCATGTGTTTTATTCTCAACCTATTTGATTTAAATCAATTAAATAACTGATTTGTGTGTTAATCAATTATTAAATTAAATTTTATTCAATAATGATATTATCAATTTGACAATTGAACTTTAATCAACTAAATAAATATTTAATCAATTATTTTTATTTTTTGTCAAATAAATGATGTTAATTAAAAATAATTAAATGGCTAGATTAAGTTTAATTAATTAAATATTTAGCCTATTCAATCAATTGCACTTAGGATAAATAATATAAAATCATTTATCGCCAAATAATATTTAAAATTAGAGATAACTAGGATAAATTAGGAATGTTCCCCGATGAAGATTTATGATAGGATCGATTAGGGTTTCAATTGCTTGGCGTGCAGATGTGCCTTGGATTAGGACTTTAGGGTTAATTTCAATCGATTTATTGGTGTAGGAGGTTAATGGTACTGAAGCCCATTTTGGGGGTACTACATTTTGCCCCTCTTTGAATTACTATGGAAAGCACAACGGTTCAAAGATAAATCTATTTGTTGAGACCTAGGCTCAGTTATGTGGTGGAGAAACTGATCTTGATTTGAATTAACTAATTCCAAGACATAAATTGATTGAGAGATTGAAGATGTTGATTCAAGTATTAGTTGACCAAAGAATCAAAGATGGTGTCAACAATAGAAACTCTGAACCTATGATTATGAAGAAGTGATAAAACACCTGATTCTGAACCTATGATTACAAGGAAATTGAATATCCTGACTCCAGACTTGATTGTCCAAAGGAATCAAAAGGATACCAACTCTGAACCCTTTAGTTATGAAGAATCAAGGAAATAACGCATTTGAACTGATGGTTATGAAGAGTTGATGCAGTTTACAAGATTAAGAGAATACCAGATTGATATGGATTTTGATGAATTTGATATGCCCGAAGTGACAAGGACTTTGGTGAGTCAAAAATTAGACTTGGTTGTTGTCTTGATTGCTGAAGAAGATTTGATTGACAAATTTGATTAATGATGTGTAGTACAATGCCCCCTTTTTGATTAAAATTGAAATCTGGCAAGAAAACCAGTTTGAATTGATGTGTATCTTTGTGATCAACTTTAGAATTGGTTGTATACATCTGGGGATGCATTCTGCATTATTTAAAGGTCCTATTGACCAATTTTGACCAATTTTGACCATGGGTTGACCATGTTGAAATTCAAAAAATTTGATGTTAGATGATCAAATAAGTTGAGAATTGGATTTCTGTGATGTTATGAAGATTGATTATGCAAGTAGTCAGTTGTCTTGGATTCAAAATTTTAAATCACAATTTTGACAAATGAAATGATCTCATTTCAATTTTAATCCCAAAAATGGATTCCAGACATTGAAATTAGCTAGGGGTGTTGTTTTCATGTGAATCGGAGCACTTTTGAAAATCAGATCAAAATCTATATAAGGCTGAAAGGGGTCATTTTCAAATCATTTGTGTCGTTTGACTTTGAAGACTTGTAGAGCCCTCTGATAGATAAAATGGTGGTTCTAGTCTCCTCACACCAGTTTGAGCCCTCTCATCGATTGCAGCAACCCCAACAGTACGAGAACCTGGTAAGTCAATGCTTAACTCCTATTTGAATTTGAATTTTGTATGTTTTAGTTGAATTTTTAGGATTTTTTATCCATTTTAGTCATAATTAAATTTTCATTCACAGGTTGTCGTACGACACTTAGGGTAATGTTGTATGGCTATCCAATTCATTCCAATCATCATGTATTTTTGCATAGGGTTTCGTATGGGAGACACCCATCTCTCGTACGACATTTCTTCGCATCCCACAGTGATCATACGACAACATGTCTAGAGTCATTTAAGATTAAATGTCATATGGGTTGTTGTATAGTGTTGTACGACACTTGACACCATTTTTTTAATTTCCTAAATTTTTGTATGAAAAATAGTGAGCATTTTTAGGGTACTTAATGCAATTTTCAAACATTTTGATTGCTCAGTTGGATTTAATGGCATTTAATGCACCTTTTAGAATGCTCAGTTTGTTGATTTGCATTTATTTAGCATTAATTTGGATCACATTACTGATGTCACTTTCCTCTTTCTATGTTTTCATGTTAGGTATCCCAACATACACATTCAAGTCTCACAACCAGCCATGCAGAGGCTATGTATTTAGCTTCCTAATCCCCTCAAAGTACATCTAGCTACATGTGGGTTCGAGCACTTGATAGGTTTGTGTGAGATCAGGGAAAATCATGGCCTTATTATAGCTCTAATCAAGATATTTCATTCAAAGATGCAAACCTTCCTTCTTCCTATAGGGGAGATCATGATTATGCTAGAGGATGTGTACTGCATCCTCAGGATGCCCTTCCATGGTCCCTACCTTGACTACATTAGCTTAGGGAACACATGTCTGTAGGATTTTCAGATGATATTTGGTGCAGATAAGCAGATCACATAGTAGATCCCCTGGGAGACCCTAGTGTAGAGATACGGTCAAACACACAGGTTGGGGTGCATCATTGCAGGGATAATTAGAGGATTTATTATGTCTGACCATCAGCAGAATGGTTTCCTCATGGGTTGGGCACTGATGGTACAGCGGTTGATGGCACATCCTGTAGAGTTTGGGTGGGGTCAGTGCCTACTGGGGCACATATTTTTAGAGATGCATGAGGTTTTTTACCATGAGGGTAAGAACTTCACCAGTGGAATCATAGTCTTACAGATTTGGGCATAGGAGCATATCCCTATTTGCAAGCCCATATGTGGAGATGAGAGGTACCTCAATAGCCTCTGATTTACGAGTATGCTAGATATGTCACCTAGGCCAAGATGGGCTAGACTAAGTATTAACGATGAGTGTTCTAGATGATATGATGGTTGTAGTATGGAGACTGTACTTATAGGTTGAGGCATGACCCATAGCTAGGGCACAGTTTAGGTATTTTTCCAAAGCCGCATTCTTATTGGTTGATCGACCAACATTTTGGAGAGATTCTTGATCACACAAGTGTGGAGGCAGTACGGATTGATATAGGATGCCCTGTAGGAGCTCACCTCATATTCCCAGCAAGTTCATGAGATGGGACTAGGTTGGGATCCATAGATATCCTATACCATATGCATGCAGGAGTATAGCAGCCTTTAGAGCTGAGACTGGGACTATAGGGTGCAGGTGGTAGATGGAGGTGTTATAGATGCTTATTGGGTACATCTAGCAAAGAACCCATTCTATCGATTCTCTAACCCCACAAAGACGATTCCTACTATGGAGGAGGTTGATGATGTGACAGGTGCACCCCATGGCAAGGGTCAGATGATGAGGGATACCTGTATTGTGACAGCACAGAAGACTCCTCCAGTTCAGAGAGTAATTGGTGCCCCAGCACAATAGGTACATGACATTCAACCTGCCCCTAGGCCACGAGTGGTTCCATTGGTGAGGCCCTTAGTTTTGTAGTGTAGGTATACCAAGGGTGAGGGTGGATCATTAGGTGCCATTGGTAGCATCGTAGGAGTAGATGAGGTGCTGGGAGAAGATTAGGATGTTCCCATGGGAGAGGCAAAGGACACACTTGATTTTGACCTAGGAGCTGAGGTAAGATTTTGTATGGTGAGGGGAGAGGTGGTAAGAGGAGAGGAGGTGGTGGGTGGGGAGGAGGATGTAGCAGAGGAGGGGTTGAGACATACCCCACAGGATACCATATGCTAACTCTGCCATCAGATTAGTGATCTCAAAGACCAAAGCCTCTCTAGAGATTAGATTGGCAGAGCAAGATAGACAACTATGAGAGTCACAGGTGGAGACACGTAGTCTAAGAGTGGAGGTGGTCCATCAGACTAGTAAGGGAGCATATTATGTGTCAGCATACTTTTCAACAGTTCCACCTGGTTAGAGAGTGACATATTACTCTTAGTACATGTTAGGCTTAGAGGGAGTGAGGGCACCGCGGGTTAACCCACCACCAGATGTCACAGCCAGAGGAAAAGATGCATCTGGTGCAGAGGATGAGACTAACAGCTAATATGATAGTGTCATCCTTAGTTTTTGACCATTTTTGTTGTATACTATAGCTCATTATAGCTCATTCTCGATGTATTGTACGCACATTGTGCTCTGAGATGTACTATATATTTTTTAGATGTACCTCATGATTAATTTGATATACATATATATATGAGATCTTTGGTTTGACTTCATCACACTTGTTATTTCGATTTATGATGTTGTTTATCATATGATGCAAATGTATGCAATGTTTATTTTAGTTTCAATGTATGTATGATTATGCAGTATGAATGAAATGATGAATGTTATATGGAATATGAAAATGCACTTCTTTATTTATTTATGAAAATGTATGTATAAAATGGATGAATGAAATGATTATGAAAATGTAAATGCAATGATACACATGATGTTTTTTTGCAGGTACATGAAGAATTCAAGTGCTCAGTCGTTGTCAGAAAGGATGTTTAACTCAAGGCAGTGACTGCTTGCTTGTCAGTTGAAGAGACCTTCACATTACCCTTGGTTTAACTCAATGATGTTATATGAGAAATGTGCATGTGAAAATTGTACCTATTTGATAAGACACAACACTTTAGTAAAACATTACAGAATAATGATAAGAAAAATAATTAGTTAACAAATATATCATCAATCAGGTGATCTACTGCCTTCTAAAAGACATGAGTATGGTATTCTCAGATTTAACTGAGATCATTGACAGTGCAATGTCTAAATAAAAGATTTAAAATGTAAAAATGATTGAAATGAATGTAAGATTTTAAGCTATGTTTTTGTGATCTTCAATGCAATAACAAGAATTAATCAAGATGAAAATGATCTAAGATTGATAACAATGAAAATGAACTAATCTAAGAATGCAAAAACTAGAATTGAATGATAGTAATTGAATGATAGCAATTGATCTCAATGGATGTACAATCTCTCAAGAACTCGACAGTATAATGTTGTTGTTCTCAAAATTGCACATGATTTGTGAAGAACTGAGGGTTGTTTATATAGAAAATCCAAGTTTGGGAGCTCATGAAAAAGCCAAAAATCACTCCTTGATTTTTCCATAGATAATTACTGATTTATTTGATTTCCATGTGTTTTATTCTCAACCCATTTGATTTAAATCAATTAAATAATTGATTTGTGGGTTAATCAATTATTAAATCAAATCCATTCAATAATCATAATATCAATTTAAAAATTCAACTTTAATCAATTAAATAAAGATTCAATCGATTATTTTTGAATTTATTATTTATTATCATTTAATAAACAATATTAATAAAGAATAATTTAATTAAATCTAATTAAAATAATTAAATGGCTAGATTAATTTTAATTAATTAAACATTCAACATATTCAATCAATTGTACTTAGGATAAATAATATAAAATCATCTATCGCCAAATAATATTTAATTCGAGATAGTTAGAATAAATTAGGAATATATAGGAATATTCTCCAATGCAGATTTGTGATAGGACCGATTAGGGTTTTAATTGCTTGATGTGCAGATGTGCCTTGGATTAGGACTTTAAGGTTGATTTCAATCGATTTATTGATGGAGGAGGTTAATGGTACTAAAGCCCATTTTTTGGGTATTACATCAAAAACCCATGAAAGAGGAATTTTTATTTGAGATCTGGAGTTCTCGATTATTTCCCCTTCTCTTCTGCTTTCATTTTCCTCAGGAATTCTACCAAAAGAAAGATCTTCCCTTGTAGAGTTTTCAATGACCCTATTCTCTTCTTCTTTCTGGCCTTCCTCAGTCTCTTTGTTTAACATAACCTCTTCATTATATTCTTTATCTTTCCCATTTCTATCTTTACTATATCATCCTTGAGTAAGTTATTATCCTCCAGTTCCCTGCTATCTTTTTCATTCCTTCCATTGGAATTGTTGTGTTCTGACCTAACAAAAGAAACATTGTCTTTTTTCCTTTGCTTTTGTTGGTTCCTTCCATTAATCTCCAACATATATCCTGAAGCTACCTCTCCACTTCCAAACTCTGGTTGTATTCCATCATTATCCATTGCCTTAGGTTTCCAAACTTTCTTTCTCTCAGGTTTCTTGCCCCATGCATCAAGGGTTTTAATATTCATTTTAACCTTCTTAAGGAAACTCTTGGCCTGGTGTCTAGTTTTTTGCAGACAAAACAAGCAAAGGGAAAGGATTCAAACTCAATCTCTTGGCTCCATTTCCCCAACATGGAAATAATATCTATCATTGCAAGGAGATCTATGATCTGATGAACATTGATGTAGATTCTTGCATAGACTAGCCTATTTTTGGCCACCGTCATGGTATCAATAGAAAGAAGCTCTCTAAAGGAAGAGGCCAAACCTTTCAACACATCTTCATTCCAAAACTCCAATGGTAACCTTGGAAAAAACAATTAACCAAGATCTGAAATAAAAAAAGGTGCCATTGAAGTCCATCTTGGGTCCCCATTTCTTTAGTGCAAGAGCTAGCTTCCCAAACATCCAAGGATCTCTGCACAACAAAAAGTCCAAATATTCCTCATTAGGAAACTCAAAAGATAGGAAGCCCTTAGAGAGAGAAAAAATATCCACTTTCCCTTTGAGTTTCCATTTCCTTTTAACCAAAGATCTAATCACCTCAATGTTCTCTCTAGGCCTTAAGAATTTACCTTCCAGAGTGAGCTCCATTACAGAAATAGAATGATTGATTAGGGAGTCAGGGATAAAAATCAAGAACTCGCCTTTAAAGTGAGTCAACTTTGCATTTCACTTTCGGAAAAGAAGACTTTCCACTAGGTTTTTTTTCCAAACAGTGATGACCACTTTTTAGGGGCATCTATGTTCTTTACTTCTTTGAACCCCATAAGAGAGTCATGTGGGCCATTACCCCCATTTTCATCTGGTTCAATGGGAAACCCCCCATTTTATGGGTCCAGTTCAGAATCTTTAGAAGCCTCCATGGACTTCAAAGCATCCTTCCCACATGCATTCCCTTGTTCCTTGCCTTTATTGGGCGTTTGACCTCCTCCACCATCACTGATTTTCCAGCCTCCTCCATAAATGTTGATGTCTATAATAGAAAAATAAATTGAAAATTACAAGATGATTTGCCTGGTTGAAATCCTAGAAGGGATGTATACTACCTCCCCATACGATATGATGGTAAAAGAGGTGTAAACCAAAATATACTATTACGCCATTTAAAAAAAGAACTAAACTGGACTGTCTTGTAAATCTTTGCAAATATCCTAGAGGATCGCTTCACTCTTTTATCTACTTCTCTTAAATTCTCTCTCTCTGCACTAATAGTGTTCTTCCTTTCTCATAGTTTCATCTTTTTTAGCTGATGAACGTGGGGTATAAATTTTAATTCAAGGCATTTTTTTAGCACCCACTATCAAGATTGTGAAAGAGAAGTGTCCAATTATCTTTAGCAACCGCCATTCAATTACACCGTATAAATGAAGTGCAACTTTACACCAGCAAAAAGACCAGGCATCAATCATAATAACTGAAATAAAAATCTAAGCCGTTATTTCATGGTTAAACAAAAAGTAGTTCACTTACCGAAATGTCCAAGGGTGGTTAAATATCCAAGACAACGCCAGACTGGGGATTTTTATCTCCACCACTTTCCCATCCTTTTTCTAGCACTGTTATTTCTTCTACCAATATCTGACATTGAATTTTGGCAGATTTATTTCACATAATAATTATTTTAAATACTGAAAATACTCCAAAAAAATCATTTCTCCATTGCATTGGCTGAGACTAATGTTTAATTTGTCATCCTGAGTTTTGACTGAGACGAAATGGAGCACAAAATAAAATAATATCTACTAACTGCCGCACTGAATCAAATAATATCAACTAAGTGTCTCACTCGATAAGATAAATGACAAGGAGATTTTTCATATGTGTCCTAAGATTTTTAAAGGTGTCTGGTATGTTTTCTTCTCTATTTCTCTTGATTAATATAGTTACAATATCTTCTGTTTTATCGCATCATAAGATTGAAGATAAAATATCAAAACCACTTGGGTACCTTCTAAATATTTGGTTATGAAACCTCATCAAGTTTAATCCAAACTCATGGATTCACACTTCCCTTAGTTGTGGTTGCATGTGTTGTACAAATCTATTTGGGAAGAGAGTGGGAAATTTGATATAGAGAAAACTATCAATATCGTATATATTTATTGGAGAAAAACCTATTTTAGGCCAATTGATAATTTTCTTCATGTGCTCTTCAAGTTCTAATGTTTTCTTCATAGTTTCTAGCTCATAGCATCTATTTGGAAATTTAGACATAAATGATGATGTGCATGTCATGCTATTTTTATTTAGATCTCCGTCAATGTCCATTTCGTCATTTGGTATCACCATGTCTTCATCTCATTCAATGCTATGAAGCATGCTTGAAATATTTGTTCTTATTTCAGGGATTTTCGTTAAATATTCAACATCTATGGTAACATCACTATAGTATGGATCATATTTGACTTTGTATTGCAATATATATAACAAGACTTCTACTCACATAATAGTCATAGTAATGCCCTTGTGTATGCAATCTTCAAACTATAAGCACATCTAATTCTTAAATTCTTCTTGGAAACACCTTTTCATTGTTCTTTATGTCTTGTGAAAAGATTATTGTGTGACTACTATATTTATACTAGTGTCAAAAAGTGTGGGTAACTTGCAATATTGGGTTCACTCTAGCAATGAGTCTTTCTTCCAATTGGGTCAATCTTTTCAACACCAAACGTTGTTCTCCTAGATCCATGTTATCCAATGGTGAGAATTGATGTATGAATTTATCATTTAAGAACCTCTTGCAAGTAGTATTAGATCTTGATGATTGCAAAAGAATGCATAGGTAACATTATTTGCATATAGTTCATATTTTAAAGTTTTCTAACGAGTCTATTTGGTGTCTGAATATTTTTAATGCTACTATAAAGTTTTTGATTAAGTAAAACAGGTTTTGAAGGGGCCCCGAAACCCTATACATTATGGTCAAATAAGATTTTCAATACAACACTCTAAAACGAAACAGATCAAGACCACAACGAGGGTTTTGCTACTATAAATTTAGTATTGGTGTTTGATAATGTTGTGACTTTTGAATCTTTTAATTTTTTGGTGTTTCCATGTGTTACATATTATTGTCAATTGTAATCGCATTGTCCTCATTTATTTACACTTTTTAGACATCTACAAGTAATTATTTTGTCTCTATGACATGCATAGTATTTTTTATTTCTTTTACAATTTGTCTCTCTCTAAATTTCTATTTGTTGAGAACTAACCTCTCTTTTCTCATTGTTATATTCCATCATATGCATTAAAATAAATTGTATGGTAGGATAGATATCAGAAGAAATTTCATAAAATAAAGAAAATAAGAATTTAGAAATAAAATAAGAAATTCTTTATTAAGTTCAAATAATTATGAAGTAAAATAATCTTTAAATTAAGAGGAAAAATATTTCATAAAATTGTTCTATATAATTGATTTCCAAAATTTTGAAAACACATCTTTTGAAAATATCATATAATCCATTTTTTTTTAAAGCATAATTAAAATATAATGTGCATACACATCTGAGCATATGAGGAGAGCTAAAAATTTCCCAAGACCTCTCATTTTAATTTATATTTCATGTCTTATACTTTAATCAAATGTCTACTTTACTCAATTGATTATACCATTCCAAATTTGATTTAAGAATATATAAACATATTTAAATTGAGGATACCAAAATGAGGAATGCAACAAAAAAATCCAAGCTATATGTAATTGGATTTAATCAAACTGTGTCACTTTATAAAGTTGTCAACTTCTAAGTATAAATTTAAGTGAAGATTTTGTAAAACTCTTTTACTTCTAATTCATTAATAACTTTTGATAGTTCCTCATGGTCCTATCAGGAACTCTGATAGGTCCTGCCCTGGATGGTTCATAGTGCATCCAAAATATCTAACACTCTTCTAAAAGAACATGATAACTTATAGTATTGATGAAATAATCTAAACTCAAAATATTTCTATCCAAATGATTTCCACGTCATCCATAACCCCTTACATCTTTGTCAATAAGTATAAATCTCAATGCCCTCAGCTATATGGAAGCATACTCAGTGCACAAAATTTGTGTGATCCATGTCAACCCAAATAGGAAAGGCAAAAAAAAAAGGCTATTTTCCAAACCAATCTTACCTAATCAAGTTTTAGGTCACCATGCCAATTTTACCCCCTCTATATTGCAACAATCTCCATGTAAGAGTTTGTTCCTTGAAAATTATTTTGACAATCTCACCCCAAAAAACAAAAATCACTTGTTCGTATATCCTTGAAGGTATCAAACAATACCAACCCTAAGCCACTCTAATAAGCAATAAATCTACACAAAACATTATAAGGTGATCGTAGTGAAAAAGTGGCAAAAGGTCTAAAATATAGTTGGAATCTAATGGAGTTGAATCAATTGAAATATTGATTTCAAGAGAATGCATCTATACATTAGGCACATCAATTGTTGAGTCAAGTATTACAACAACATCTTTTTAAGACAACCATTAGAATTGTAATAGTAGAATAATGTGCATTGAGATTAAATATGATAGATGGATTGAATAGGAAAAATAATATGGTCATCTACTCCTTGCATGTCTAATCAAGTATTCACTTCAAACTTTTTGAATGAATGTAAAACATTATATTAATATTATATAAAAAATTATATATTTATTTTATATTTATTAAATGTATAAAAAAATTAATAAAGAAAATTTATAAGGCACGTTTAAACATATAGTTAATCATTTTGTTATAAATTTTTTATTCAAACATAAAACCTTTTCAATTTAAACTTAAATTTCTATGGGATTATTTGTGGAACAATATTGAATACTCCAGTTCATGAGCTTATGCATGTGCAATTCATTGGTACTCCCAGATGCATGGCATGGCATGGCATGGCATGACATATGCATAAAATAGACATTCATTTTAGTTTTTTAATTAGACAATGCCACATAATCGCGAGGTTTTAAATTACATATGACCATGTGTGCAGGCACTAGCTACGGTGCAACTTATTTGCACCTAGTCAAACTACCAAACTGAATGCCATGCCCCATCGGCCCCATCAATCCTATGCCATCTGAAAAGGCACCAACAAGATGCAACTTATTTGCACTCGGTCAAACTGCCCAAACTGAATTCCATGCCCCATCTGCCCCATCTAATCCCATGCCATCCGATCCCATCTATCATACACTGCTCAAGAGGTATGGTGGATAGTAGGGAAAAAGGTCAAATTTGAATATGTGCAGCCCTAAGTACCATTTGGAAAAGAAGTTCAAATCATTTACCTTGCGTTACAAATAGTTTTTATTAAAATTTATTATATTCAATAAGTATAAAATTTTAAAAATATGTAAATATCTTATTAAGATTATTTAAAGATTTTTCTTTTTATTAAATCAATATATGAAAATAAATTATTAAAAATTTATAAAAAATTATTTTATACTAGTAATATTATGTATAATTTTTATCTATACAAAGATTACATAGTAATATGAGATTTTAGAGATGTTTCTTTGCCTCCTTTTATAATATAAGAAAAAATAAGAAGTATTAAATAGAATTACTTGAGTAATGTTAGTACTGTGCTAGATTTTGAGGTTTGATCTGGTAAAGGTAACTCTAAGATAGATATTCATAGAAATAAGGGGAAGCGGGATGATGTTGTCTGGACAACTCCTTCTCCTAGATGGATTAAAATTTACTTCGATGGGGATGTGAAGGGTAATCTAGGGATTGCTCGTTGTGGAGGGATTGTTCGAGATGACAAAGGAAATGGAATTATGGTTGTGGCTTGTCCTCTTGGGACTGAAACCAACCATGTGGAAGAAGCTATGGGTCTTTTGCAGTGTCTCAAGCTGGTTGAGAATTCTTATTGTAAAAATGTTTGGATTGAGGGGGATTCTATTAATATCCTTAATTGTCTCAAAAATAAATTCAAACCCTCGTGAACTATCAAATAGATGATAATGGAGGCCAAAAATATTATTAATAATTTTGATAAAGTTTTTATTTCACATGTGTATAGAGAGGCTAATACAGTTGTTGATGCCTTAAAGCCAACATCGTTGTCAAGTCGAACATCATTTTTACTCGGAAAGGTGAGAGTAAACTTAATGCAGATTTAAGTGTTGTTTTAAATTATGACAAGACACACTGCAAGTGTGGGGATTTATCGAATCTTTTGAGAAATGATGAGAAGGCAGCATATTAGTAAGATCATTTTATTTAATCACACAGAAAGGTTTGTCTTTCCCAAGGGCATTATTAATAGACAAGCCTCAAAATCCCTTGTCACCATTTTGTGGGTTGCCACCTCATTTTAGTTTGTCTATGTAATTTCCCTGTGAAATTATCTTGCTATGCTGTGAATTTTAATATGGGTAGGGAATTGAAGTAGAGAGAGCCTCTTAGTTGTGAAAAATTGGAAGGAAGTCAAGTTCTAGGACAAGCTTAGGAAAGGGGGCCTTACTCCTTTCATGGAGAAGCTTCATGGCTTTGATGAAATGGTCACCAAAAAGTTTGTTGAAGGCTGGAAGGAGGGCTCTATGATAATGGAAGGAAAGAAGATTAAGGTTTCTGTGGACCTCATTGCAGAGATTTCCAGCCTAAATTTGAAAGGTATGAATTTTTTCCGCCATAAGAAAGTCTCTGAGAAAGCTGTAAAAAATGTTTCCCAAAAATGAAGAGGAGGCCGAGAAACTTGTAAAATATTCTAGGATATTTTATGATATTGAAATGATTAAATTAATCTGGAGTAAGTTTTTGGTGGAAATTATGGAATACATAACCCTGGACAATAGATATATGAGGGCTCACTCTTACCATTTTGTTTTGTTGAGCCACTTTAGACATAAGAATATGGTTTCTTTTCCCTATTACTTATTGAACTTCCTTAATCAGCATTACTGTGCATAAGAAGAATCCTAGGAAACTTTTTTCATGAAGGGTTGATTCTTTTGATTGCAGAGTACATTAGAGATAAGGTGCTTGAACTATTGTAGCTGGGTCTTCAAGGTAAGACTAATAAAGATAAGGAGTTCACCTTGGGGCCTGGTTCCAGTAAGGGTAAAGTAAAAAGAATTAAGGATGGTGAGGAGAATAATATTCCCTCCTCTTCTAAGAAATAAAAGGTTAGTGAGAAAAATGGCATGGATACTGAGTCTAAATGTGACAGTGAGGAGGATAATTTCCCTATGGAGGGTGTTGTTGGTAATAAAGAGGTGGATAGTGATTGTATGGATGCCAAGGATGATGATGTTAATGAAAATGAGTGGGCTTTTGGTGCAGGTGAGAAAATCCCCAATACTCCAGAAAGCCCTAAGAACCTTTCTCCTATTCCCGAGGAGCCTCTGGATCAGTCTAGTAAGAAAGTTGTTTCCCCAGCTCATAGTGAGAATAAATCCCATAATATGGATACTAGTAGTGGTATGGCAAAAGAATATAAGGTTTTGATCCTCATATACTATGAGTTCTCTACGTATCATGATGTGTCGATATCACTGAGGAATGAGGTGGAAATGGAAAAAATCAGGGTTATGGAATATGAGAATAAGAGCCATGTTCTGGAAGGGGTGAGGGAAATAGAGAAAACTAATAACATCCCTTTGATAACCTATAACCAATTTAATATCTTTAAGGAAAAATTTTGACAATTGAAAGACAATGATTGATGATCACCGAGCTACTAAAGTATATGTAACACAATTAATCAGTTAATGTATTGCCATTGATGTCAACTAGTTTTGACTGTACTTGTCATGATGGTTAAAAACATCTTAAGAAGGAAAATGGTAAAGGAATGAGATATCTACATGAAGATGAGTGGATAAAAAAGATATGGATATGGTATACATTGGGTAACTTATTGATGAGTCTATGGCATTATGTTGATGACTTTATTGTATTACATGATTCTATTATGTATTGAAGATCAGGATTCAACAAGTTTGTGTGGTTTGTAAATGAAGGTTTCTGTATACACTGATAAAGTGTAGTGTATACTAAGTATATTATTAACTGAGAAGGTAATCATCAACACATTCTGGTATTGACTGAGTGAAAGAAATAAAAGGAGTTTACAATAGCTGACTAAAAATGATGAGCTGGATAATTTTTTATGATTTCGAGGTAAAAGATAATATTTGTTATGATGATTAAATGACTAAAAAAATGCAAGGTTGATCAGATGAAGGAGAATGAAACATATTTAATGACACAATTGTCGAAGAAGGTTAAAGCATAAAAATGAACAACAAAGATTAAGAGGCAAAATATATGAATGAAAAGAAAATGATTTATGATGTCTATATTTAAGGAGACATGAGATTCATTATTGAGTCTGGGATTCATGATGTTTCCAAAGAATTCACATGAAAAAGATTTTTTTCATGCAACACTAGTCAAACTAGTTGAAGATAGAACCAGGAAAAACAATAGACAACACCGAGTGTCAGAGAAAGCATATACCGAGAAAAACAGGGTTAGAGGAAATGAAGATGTTGAATTGATTATTGATTAGAGGTATTTTGAGCTTAGCATAGATCTGAAAATCTCCAAATCAAAGTTGTATTTGAATCAGATCATTATTGTATCAGTTTAACCATTGCTACAGATAAATATCTTATCCGAATGGGACTTAACAGTCTTTATATTTCAATATGACATTCAATGAATGTTGATTGTTTTCTTGTTGACCCCATAATGAATGTATGGTCAAAGGATAACTGTTAGTGATAAATTATCTAACTAGGTCACACTTCACGGTGTGTTTTATAACCTTTAATAGGGTTGGCTCCTAATCGAGCTCACTTCAGAAGAGTGAATTACTTTGGGTTACTAGTCCCATGTGGTTTTTCTCCTAACAGGGTTTCCATGTTAAAAATATATGTGTTATATGTGTATGATGTGTTGAATTTTTATTTTACTTTACATATTTTTATAACTAGATAGATTGGTAAACACAGTACTTAATTTACTGGTAATTAGTAGATGAGGAGAAAGGCACAGTTAATATTTTACCAAGTTGATTATTGGATTTTAAATTTGAGTGGGAGATTTCGGATATCCGACATGTTTGGATATTTAATTTTTTTTACTAGCATCGAAAAGAAAAAGGTGATTCTATGGGTCCCTCAGTTCGAGAACCACATTTTTTGCATAGAATATCATGGGATTACAGTTGTAGAAGATAAAAAAATTCATTTTCCACCCTTTTTTTGAAATTTCTCTATTATCAAAGGTTTTTGCATTACCTTTTTGGTCTCACCATAGAGAGTAGTAGTCATCAAAAGCATAAACAAAAGAGGAAACTCACAAATGAAGAGATTGAAGTGTATAGAGAAATGGATAGGGTTTCCCATTGGAGCAAGAGACAAGCTATGTTAAATATTAATGAAGATTTTGGCATAGACCCACCCTTAAATGTACTTTGAAGTGAAGAAGATCATGAATTTGAAATGATTTATGACAATAATATTAAAAATGAGAGTGTAGGGATTGAAGATGAAAATGTAGGTTTTGAAAATGAACATGTAGATGTGGACATTAAAAATGACAATCCACCAATTGAATATAAAGGAATTGACAATGATAATGGTGCACAAGAACCAAATCAACATAACACACCTCCAAATTATATGAGAAATGAAGTCACTTGGGAGGAAGAAAGACAAACTTCAAATTTGAGACTTTCAAGAACAGCAAAATGCTTACTTGAAATTGTTGAGAACATAATGAGCAATTTCAATGGCAATAGATCAGAAAGAACAGTCTGGTTGTGAGTTTCAAAAAATTTTGATCAATTTTTTAGCCACAAGACATTGGTCTAGCAATGTCAAATGTTTTTGAAATTGTTAAAGATGTGGAAGATGAGACATATACTAGTCAAATTAAAGATTAGTGTGAACAAGAAAAAAGAGAGGAATGCAATTATTGTGATAAATATTTTTAGTGCTCTCAATTCTATTGGGAAGACTACCAAGGAAAAAGATAAGAGAGCCTCTAGGAGGGTTATTACAACCTCCTTAGTAAGTCATCATTTGAGAAAGGCTCGTTTGATGAGAAAAACTTGTGTTGACTTGAACCTAAATCGTAAAACTTTGAATAGAGAACTTGCAAGAAGAGAAAAACTTGATGATCCTCTTCATAATGATACATGGGATTATGGTGGGAGACTTTCATGGTGTGATAATAAGCTTACTGATAGTGTGAAGGATCAAATTTAACTATTTTGGAAATCCAACTCAAGAGTGTCACCAAATGTGAAGGATGTTTTGAAGTTGAGAATTAGTATTCGAGACCGCACCCTGCATCCCAAATATTATTTGGAGGTGAGTCAAAAAATGTTGTTCAACAAATTTGGTGAGACATATCCAACATTTCAAATATCACAAAGAGATTTTGAAGCCCTTCAGCCTTTTTTTTATGTGCCTCTTAAGATTTGAAATACTTGTTGCAAATATCATGTGGAGTTTTTAATGCACCATGAACTATTACGATCCCTTCATTCTAATTTTCATACTAGTTAAATGTTGGAGGAGTGTGGTGCAAGTGCTCTTCCAAAATCATCAAGAGACTTGCTAGATAATTTTTTATATCCTAGAGATGATGGATGTTTCTTTTATAGAAAAGATTTCTTAAATGACAAGTGCTCAGAGTGTGGTGGGATAGTGAAGTTTGTTTAATGTTTTCATGAGGGTTGTGAAAATGATTTTTGAAAGAAAATTATCCACAAAAAGGTATATGAAACTGTTAAATATACATTGAAAAGTGGAGGTGAAAGATCTATATGTGATTTGGTTACAAAAGAATGCAATGTAGCTGATTTTATTTCAGATTTTAGGAAGAATCTTTTTTAGAAGTATGAAAGGCATAGTCACAAGTCTCAATGGTTGGATCAACAATTCAATATTTCTAAGAACACTTTCCTGATTGGCACTATTATATTAGTCGTTAACTTTGCAGAGAACTATACATTGCAGCCCCAAAATGAGTTGCAAGCTTAATATTACAATTCTATTTAGGTTGTTATTTTTGTGCACATAACATATAGACATTCCCCTGATAGTAAAGAATATGACAGGAAGATAATCAAAGAGTACCATTTTTATATGAGCGATGATAGATCTCACTCTCACAAGTATGTCCAACATTACTCTGAGAATTTTTTGGAGTGGGTGCGGGAAAATAATATTGCTATGGCTAGACATCTCATTTGGTCAGATACCTACACAGGTCAATTAAAAAATTCTCATATGTTTTTATTGGTTATGTATAACACATGTAGAGAGAGGTGTACCTCATATTTGGAGTTTTTTTTAGGCCAGTCATGGAAAAGGGGAGCATGATGGAGTAGTTGCATGCATAAAGAGAGCTCTAGTTAAGTAGCAATTGAGGATTTTAGGTGTTGAACTCCTTAATGCTCATTCTATTGTTGATTGGTGTACTTCAAAATTGTCACAGGGGGGGACTCTTGATTCAGTGGTGCACAAATTATTTTGGTTGGTTGAGTTGGGCACAATAGGGGATAGGTAGGATTATCAAACTGTGAAATATTCTTCAAAAATGCATTCATTTCAAAGATCAAATACTAATACATGGACCATTTGGACATGAGATTTGTCTTGTTATTATTTGGGGTGTCTTTAGTTTGATTAGGATTAGTGTGAGTTAAGTGAGTGGGTTGATATGTGGTTTCCACATTATCTAACTCATTTATCTATCACACTCTTTGTAATAAATGATGACATAGATTGTTCACATGTCTATGACCATCTTTCAGATCTTATACCACCAAGAAATGTTTTTGCATTGGTTGCACCATAGGGGAATGAGAGATATTAGATTAATGGTTAGTATGTTGTGTACGAGGAAAGCAAAAACTTTCACAATCGACAATAGATGATGATATGTCCACATATCCAACAAGATTGCATGTTTTTGTTGGAACATGGTTGCACACATACATGATTAGAAATAATGGAATTCTTGCATTTGAAGACTATGAGAAGCACAAAACCATTCTCATGTATTCACGCCTTGTTATAGAAGCCAATGTTAAGTTGTTGAAACATCAAGGAAAACCAAAGAAAAAGGAACTTTGGAATATTAGTACTACTGGTCATGAAGCAATATTGAATACCCTCAAGCAAAGAGATGACCCTCCAGGCACACTTCGGTAGGTAATTTCAACTCAATGCAAGGTTTTCCATGTTTATTACAATTACTTCAATAAATTAATTGTAGTTTTCTGCTTTATTTGTTTGAGCCAATAAACTTGGTTTTGTATGTGGATTTTAAGTGCAGTTGGATACATATATGATATATATAGAAGACTGAGGTGTGCATTTAATTAGCCCATCTTTTATGACGATAAACTTTACTATGCATTAGCTAGTCATGTTATTTGGTTTGTTTAGTTACTTATACATTCATAATCATTTTGTCAACCTAAAAATAAATTATTTTCTCTATTAAATTTTCTTGTGCCTTCCAACTGCAGGGATTGGAATGTAGATGTCGTCGAATACCATTTGTTAAACTTATACACTTTAGGAGCTGAAATAACACTTATTTTTTACATATAGTTGTGTATCTAAGATTTTGAGTAATTCTATATCTCAGACTTTTGATAACATTAATATATTTATTCATAATATGTTGTATCAATGATATACAATGAATTTGTATGATATATAATGTGCATATTTAGATTCCATAGTTTGTATATAAAAATAACAATCAACTCTAATGTGCATATTTAGATGCCAAATTTGGTATATAAAAACAACAACCAACTGTAATGTGCATAATTAGATGCCAAATTTTGTATATAAAAATAGCAATCAACTATAGTGTGCATATCTAGATGCAAAATTTTGTATATATAAACAAAAATGAGCTTCATCATGAGTATTAGATGTAAAATTTGAAATATAAAAGTACCCATGGGTTGATTTGCAAATATTAAGAGCCCAAGTTTTGTATATCCTAATTTGTACCATTTGATTATAAATACATATTTAATTTTGTATCCTTACATTTGTATCATCTTAATGCCATGTAAAGTGCAAAAATTGTGAATCCTTACTATGAATTTTGTATGATCCTTATATTTGTTTCATCTTAATTTTGCATCCTTACATTTGTATTGTCTTAAATCCATGTACATTTGTATCACCAAATGATGCAATAGTTGGACTCATTGAATCAAAATTGGTCATATGTGTCCAAAGTAAAATGGTGATTCCCTAAGGTAAAGGGATAGTGTTGAAGGATTACATCATGGCACTGAATGGTCTATGCCATTAGCTCCGGTTTGGCGTGTAAATGCTAGTGACAACTTTGTTTCTTCCATAAAGTCACTAGAACATTTGCGATCATGTCGAACCAAAGTGTACCCAAGGTGCACTAAGCACCATTGGGAAGTGATCTTTTGAGGCTCAGTTCAAAGTTGCACCACTGGGTTTCTTCCAAATTGTTCATCCTAGCACCAAATGGTCTTGTCCATTAGCTCTAGTTGGGTGGGTAAACACTAGTGACAACCTTGTTTGACCATGGAATCACTAGAATGTTCACGATCATGCTGGACCCAAATGTCCCCAAGGTGCACTAAGCATGATTGGGAAGTGTTCTTCCAAGGCTCATATCTCATACATCGTGAGAGGTATTGATAAACTGTGAGATGATAAAGGACCATGTTTCTGAGGCCTACAATAACCTATCTCCATTTTGGGAGATTCAATTTCTTTTGAATTTGGCATGTCAATCTTGCTTGACGCCAAAATTTATAGTGAGGGTAAGTTCAAAGTTGCACCAATGGGTTTCTTTCAAACCGTTCATCCTGGCACTGAATGGTCTACACCAATAGCTCTATTTGGGCAAGTAAACACTAGTGAAAGCCTTTTTTTGACCATAGGGTCACTAGAACGTCTATGACCATGCCAGACTAAAGTGTCCTGATTGAGCAGTGATCTTTTGAGGCTCATATCTCAGACCCCGTAAGAGGTATCAATGAACCATGAGATGCTGAAAGACTATTTTTCTTAGGCCTACAATGATGTCTCTCCATTCTAGGAGATTCTAATTTTTTTGAATTTGGCATGCCAATCACGCTTGATGCGGAAACTTGCAGTGAGGGTCAGTTGAAAGTTGCACCACTGGATTTCTTCCAAACCATTCATCTTGGCTCCAAATGATCTGTGCCATTAGCTCTGGTTTGGTAGAAAAATGCTAGTGACAACCTCTTTTAAACTATGGAGTTCTTAGCCCATTTTCCTGAAAATTACAAAATCCAATGAAAATGGTCTATTCCTACAAAACCCTAAGGAAGTTTCCTTGTCCTACTACAACTTGTTTTGGTCAGTGAAGAAAATTTATGATGTTATATGGCTTGCACCCTTAGCCTGGGATAGTTCAAGATGTGTTCAAGCTCTAGTTAAGAGCACATGTTCTGAAATGCAAAAACTAGAGAGATATTGCAGTTTGAAGGTATGAGAAATAGGTCCTTTTCTCTGAATAAGGGTTTCAAAATTTGTTTAAGTCTAGAAAAACCCTAGCCAAATCTATTTCTTCATTACTTTTTTGGGCCACTTAATTCCCCATTCTACACATGCTTTATTTTCTATCCTGGGTAGTTAAGTATTTGATTCAGTGATTCAGCAAATGTAGTATTCATGTATTCTCCCAATCTTGGCATTTATGTATCTGGCATTCAACAATCCAGCAGGCGGTCAAGTTTTGCAGTTGTCGTTGAATCTCTAAATGAAATGGCTAAGGCTTTAATCATTTAGTGGATTGACTTGGACCGTTGATGTTGATCAAGATCAATAGATGCAGGCATGTATTCTCCTAATGAAACCCAGAGTAAAGAAATGATCCAGTGACTTAGTGAGAACCATGGATGGTGAACAGGATCAATAGTTGGCGCTTCATCTCATGATTTATTTGGGGTTAAGTGAAAGATCTGGTGAATTGGGGAATAAAGGCTATCTTGTGTTCTCCAAATGTAACCGGGGTTAAGAGAAATGTTCTGAGATCTAGCGAATGCTTCAGTTGTGTGATCTCGTGATTAAGCATGAGTTAAGACAAGAGTCTAGAGAACATGAGATTCATTTTGTAGTTGGTTCTCATGATATAGTCATGGTTAGTAAGAGTATCTAGAGAATGTGAGAATAGATCTTAGTTGCTTCTCTAAATACAACCTTAGGTCAAGAAAAGGTTATGAGATTATAGGAATTCCTTTGTTCGTATGATCTCCAGACATGACTCAGGTTAAATAAAAGATCTAGCGACCACGCAAAGTCTTCAATTGCATGTTCACCAGGTTGAGATGAGTTAAGTTAAAGGGTTTTGAGACTCATTGTGGAGTGTTGGATGAAGACAAGATCAATGGTTGGTCCCTTGGTCGCCTGATCTCCAAATCTAATCGTAGTTAAGGGCTTGTCATGGTTAAAAGATAAAGACAGTGCAGGTCCAAGTTGATCAAACGGTGGTCATGTTTCCCCAAAGGGAAGATGTAGGGAGATTAAAAGATGCGGCATTGTGACACTTGTTGATGCATTGAAAAATAAGCATCTCTGTCAGGTGGGACCTATTACCTTGGTTTTATCTACCATCTGATTGTGAAGATCTAATGATGTGTGTTCACTAGGCTCGATCACTAAAGAAGTTAAGATATTTTCATCTATCCTTTAATCTAATGGTCGGCATGATGTTGCAAAGGAAAGGTGCTCGAAGGTTAGTCATTATGGCATTGTGACAACCGTTCAATTTGGTTTAAGTGAAAGACAAATGATGTAGTGGGTCTGGGTGCCAGGTGTTGCACATGTGCTCAATTTTGATTGGTCTCTAATTGATGATGATGTGGTCAGATAATTTTAAAATCCAAATTGATTGTTATGTAGATTTATGTGAGCCACACGATGGGCCAGGAAAGAGATAAATCAATGGCCATGTTTTAAACCTGAACCTGTTGGCTGTTGCTTCCAGTATTTGAAATGATTAAAGGTTTTTCTTGCAAGGGTTTGTTTCAGTGAGCCATAAATGACAAAGCCAGATCAAATTTATTTATTGCAAGGTAGGTTACAAGGAAAGGGAGATGACACATGGAAAATCTTGGTGCATTCTGAGTTAAAAGTGCAGGAAATAAACTGAAAAACATATTTAAATGATTTACATAGTCTTCACTATAGTCTAAATGAAATGTTTTATTATATAATTTCTAAGAAGCATTCACAGGAGGGTTTCTTGGAAGGCAGAATGTGATCATTTCTGGGAGAGGAATGGAATCAAATCAGTTGGAAATGATTGCAAACATGTTGGGAAGTTGGAGAAGATCAGTTTGAAGGTCAAATTTGGAGGAGAAGTTAGAGATATTTTGTGCAAAGAATTGACAACTGTCAATTGGCTGGAGTTAGTTTCATTTTCCTATCTCTTTGATTTTCTTCATTGTTGAAAAGGATGATCGAATTGTCACCATGGAGGTAGTATTCGAGCTTTTGAGCCCTTGTTTTTAAGGTTTTAAGGTTTTCTTAATTGTATTGAACTAGATATTTTTGAATGAAAAGCAGTGGAATCTCAATCTTTTATTGGTGATGTCTTCATATGTATTGAATTGAATTCTTGTGTATTAGTTTGTAAGGAACTCTAATATCTTGGTTACAAGGTGACTATGAATCTATGTTCTTAGTTTCCCTCAAGGAGGGAATAAATATTTGGCACAATTCTAAGAATTTAACAGTGTATGTGAATTTGATGTTTGGGTAGAGGAGTGAGAGAATGATTTGTAAGGAATTTCATTTGGGTTTTATTTATTTGGAATCATACGATTTCTAGGGATTTACTTTTATCTGACTCTATTGCCCAATTGATAAGGCATTGGTCACTGCTTTTATTTGCAATCTTTCATCATCAAATCTAAAAAATTAATGAGCATTTACTTTCTGTTGAAGAGCATGTAATGTCAATAGTTTGTATTTGCAGAATACAATGCAGTTAGTGATTCTTTGAAGAGTGAATCATAGGTTAGCCTATCTGAGTCTTGAACTCAAAGAGAAGAAGGATTTATCCTTGTCACTTATGCCATTTTCCTAGTCCTTACAACACTTATGCAATAGGGATCATGTATAAGACTGGTTGAGTGTTGAGTCCCATTTCTTATGGTTCTAAGAACTATCCACTATCTTTGTATGCATAGTAAAGGTTATGTCAAAGATAAGTTATCATAAATATAGATTCATGTTTCATTTAGGTACACCCGCCTGAGTGTGTGGAGCTTAAAGTGTAGAGGGATTATATCCTTGTTAATTAGTCTTTTTCTTGCTAGAATCAGGAGTGTAGGAATCATAGAGTTCCAATTAAGCATTCGGGGCTTGTGTTAGGATCCTGCAAGAAAATGAACTAACAAAATGGTGACTCTACTGGGGAAGAAATAAAGGACAACAAGTTTAAGATGATTATTTCCTTTCTTTGCTAAATCATCCTAGAGTTTGGTCCAGTTTGATTATAGAGTCAAGTTATTTTCAAAAATTGTTATATTATCTCACCGAGTGTGAGTGGTGACTCTGAATCTCTGTTTGATTAGTGTGATTTTGTAATATGAAAATGTAATATATTTTTTGATCCTGACAAACAGTTGCATCCTGCGAAGTTATCTTGTGTTTGCTGGTAAAGAAGGTTCAGACTTGAGAAAATGTTGTCAGCTAATTCAGAATTGGTCCTCTACAAAGAGGTGGTGACTCTACCATAGTTTGAAAGCTGATTTGAAGGAGACTTCAGATTAGTGTTTTGCACTAGCAACAACATTTCCAAGTAATCTTTTATCAAAGTAAAAATAGTCCCTAAATAGGTGAGAAAGTCACTAGTGAAAAGGGAAATTAATCTTGAAAGTTTGAGTCATATTTCTGATATAGAAGATTCGGTTGCTAAAGAGTATCAGAAATATATTGGGGTTTAATGAAGTTAATGGTTGCATGAATTTGAATAAAATTATTGTCATGAGAACAAGCAGTATTGTCTTGTCAGTATTTTGAAATGGATTTTCCAGCTATGATAGATCAAGAAGATGTTTCTAGATTTGAAAATT
The DNA here is from genome assembly GCA_027943335.1 of Chamaecyparis obtusa. Lineage (NCBI taxonomy): Eukaryota > Viridiplantae > Streptophyta > Pinopsida > Cupressales > Cupressaceae > Chamaecyparis > Chamaecyparis obtusa. The sequence goes on from BSBK01002867.1 coordinate 143,064, forward strand.
ATCAGTCAGATTTAGAAAATTATAATGATGAACTTCATTTGATAAATAAAAGAATCTAGCATAATTTTATTCAGATTTTAAGATGTGCAATTGGAGAAAGGAAAGAAGAGTCTACACTGTCATATTACAATAAATTTCTTGTTGCATGTAGTGAACTTCCTGTGGGTCTTGATTTTCAAGAATCCCAATATGATGAAATGTTTCTAGAACTTGGTATGCCTAAATTAGTCAGTTGGATTGCATCATTCAGAAATGAAGCACTAGAAAATGTTAAAGAATGGATGGATTCATTTGTAGATGTTGAATCTAGTTGTGCTGAGGATGTTGAATCTTGTGATGTTGATAGTGTTGGTTATTATGCTAATGATGAAATATATGAATGTCAAGGAATAGAAGATGAATTTATAGTTGATAGTGATTCCCTTGAGTTTGTAGATTTTCCTTTTTCTCATCATGATGATAGTGGTTCCTTGTTTCAGCTTGATGATGTTTTGTGTGAACATGAAGAATATGATTATAATGTAGATGATAGTTCCTACAGTGATTACTTTGCACAAAGTATTGTGAGACAAGTGATTTCAGCCCCTGTTTCAGAGGGGGAAGATATTTGCAGCACTAGCAGTGAAACCAAAGAGATGGAGTGTCAAGTTTAGTGCTTACTAGGTAGTGAGAAAATTTCAAAACTCTTGGAGAATGAGTTTTAGAGGTGTACTCCCAAATTTGTTTCTAAAATTCCATGCCCGGTAAATATAAGTTTTGACAAAGATGATTCAAGTGATGCAATGATGTGTGAAACATTTATGGATGTCCTTTCTCCCATTTTTTATATGCAAATAGATAGTACATATCATTGTGATGAATTTGATAATGTTATATTTGATGAGTATGATGATGTATGTACTAGTGTGGGTTCAAATTTTTAAGAGGATAATGTCAGTGGCTCTTATTTACATTTTGATGATAGAAATTGTGTTAAGTCTACATGGGTTTTCTCAGATTTGCAAATGACTAATGAGTTAGTCACTGAGAGTGCTTGTTCCTTTCTAGAAGATGCTGATGTAATTTGTGATCAGCAAGTTGTTTCCAATTTGATGCAATCAAAAAAAAAATTTGAGAGGTTCTATGTTAGTTTGCAAAGTGATGAGATAGAAATGGTTTATTCTTTTTTGTAAACTAATGATTAGTATGATGATGTTTCCAACCATGAAGTTTAGTTGGAGTGTTTCCTTTTTCAGCATGGCAGTGAATATGAAGAGTGTGATGTTTTAATGTCACACAATGATTAGCATTCATGGCAGTTTGGTGGCTTTGTCCTACCAAATAGTGGTGAGTGTGTTGATTACCTTTTATGTGATATGCTAAAAATGGATCCTATTGTTTCTGACAAGGTGGATGCAAGATGTAATTTCAGTTTGCCTCTGCTATATGGAGATGAAAATCATTTGTTCAATAGGGGTCAAAATAGATTAGAGTTTTGAGGATTTGAGCCTTTTTGTAAATATTGTAAGTCCTTGTATAGTTGCTTTCCTTTCAGTTGTGTATGTCTTTTCTTTCAATAAGAGGGTTCCCTGTTCCAAGAGTTGTGAAAACCTAGTTTGGTCTTCTTTGGTTGGTCTTCTATACCAAGAGATTTTGAATTATTGCTATGCCTACAAGAGGCATACATTCCTAGTTAGAGCCAGTGTTAGCCCATTTTCCTGAAAAATGAAAAATCCAATGAAAATGGTCTATTCCTGCAAAACCGTAAGGAAGTTGCCTTGTCCTAATACAACTTGTTTTGGTCAGTGAAGAAAATTTATGATGTTCTATGGCTTGCTCAGTTAGCTTAGGATAGTTCAAGATGTGTTCAAGCTCCAGTTAAGAGAGCATGTGTTGAAATACAAAAACCAGAGAGATATTGCAATTTGAAGGTCTGAGAAATAGGTCTTTTCCATGAATAAGGGTTTCAAAATTTGTCTAAGTCCAGAAAAACCCTAGCCAAATCTATTTCTTCATTAATTTTTTGGGCCACTTAAGTCCCCATTCTGCACATGCTTTATTTTCTAGCTCGGGCAGTTAAGTCTTTCATTCGGTGATTCAACGAATGCAGTGTTTGCATATTCTCCCAATTATGGCGGTTATGTATCTAGCATCCAGCGATCCAGTAGACAGTCAAGTTTTGCATTTGTCACTGAATCTCCAAATGAAATGGCTAAGGCTTTAAACATTTAGTGAATTGACTTGGACCGTTGATATTGATCTTGATCAAAAAATGGCATGTATTCTTTGAATGAAACCCAAAGTAAATAAATGATCCAACGACTTAGCAAGGACTATGGATGGTTAATAGGATCAATGGCTAGCACTTCATCTCATGATTTATCTCAGGTTTGGTGAAATATCTGGCGACTTGGAAAATAAAGGGTATCTCACATTCTCCAAATGTAACTAGGGTTAAGAGAAATTTTCCAAGATCTAGTGAATGCTTCAGTCGTGTGATCTCGTGATTAAGCATGAGTTAAGGAAAGAGTCTAGAGAACATGAGATTCATTTAGTTGTTGGTTCTCGTGATATAGCCATGATTAGTAAAAGGATCTGGAAAATATGAGAATAGGTCTTATTCGCTTCTTCTCTGAAAACAACCTTAGGTCAAGCAAAGGTTATGAGATTACGTGAATGCCTTTGTTCACGTGATCTCCAGACATGACTCAAGTTAAATAAAAGATTCAGTGACCATGCGAAGTCTTCAGTCGCGTAATCGCCAGGTTGAGATTAGTTAAGTTAGAGGGTTTTGAGACTCATTGTGGAATGTTGGATGAAGACAAGATCGGTGGCTAGTGCTTATTCTCTGAATCAAACCATGGGTTAGCTAAATTTTTTAGTGACTACGATATTTTCTTGGTCACATGATCTCCGAATCTAATCGTAGTTAAGGGCTTGTCGTGGTTAAAAGATAAAGACAGTGCAGTTCCAAGTTCATTGATAGGTGGTTGTGTTTTTGTAAAGGAAAGATGCAGGTAGATTAACCAATGTGGCATTGCTACAACCTTTGATGCATCGACAACTAAGCATCTTTGTTAGGTGGGACAGGTTACCTTGGTTTTATCTACCATCCAATTGTGAAGATCTAACGATGTGTGTTCACTAGGCCCGATCACTAAAGAAGTTAAGATATTATCATCTATCCTTCAATCTAATGGTCGACGTGATGCCGCAAAGGAAAGGTGCTTGAAGGTTAGTCATTGTGGCATTGTGACAACTATTCGATCTAGTTTAAGTAAAAGACAAATGATGCAGTGGGTCCGGGTACCAGGTGTTGTAGATGTGATCCATTTTGATTGGTCTCCAATTGATGATGATGTGGTCAGATAATTTTAAGAGGCAAATTGACTATTATGTTGATTTATGTGAGTGACACAATGTTTTGGGAAAGAGATGAATCGATGACCATGTTTTGAACCTGAACCTATTGGTCGTTGCTTCCAATATTTGAAATTATTAAGTGTTTTTCTTGCTAGGGTTTGTTGCAGTGAGCTAGAAATGACAAAGCTAGATAAATTTATTTTCCAAGGAATGTTACGGGACAAGGGAGATGACACATGGAGAAATCTGGTGCATTCTGAGTTAAAAGTGCAAGAAATAAAGTGAGAGGCAAATTTAAATGAATTACATAGTCTTCTCTATACTCTAAATGAAATGTTTTATTATACAATTTCTGAGAAGCATTCATGGGAGGGATTATTGGAAGGAAGAATGTGATCATTTCTGGGAGAGGAATAGAATCAAAATAGTTGGAAATGATTGTAGGCATGTTGGGAAGTTGGAGAAGATTAGTTTGAAGATCAAATTTGGAGAAGTTAGAGATATTTTATGCAAAGAATTGGTAGTTTTCAGTTGGCTGGAGCTGCTTTCATTTTCCTATATCTCTAATTTTCTTCATTGTTGAAAATGATGATGAAATTGTCACTGCAGAGGTAGTATTCTAGCTTTTGAGCCCTTGTTTTTGAGGTTTTCAGGTTTTCTTAATTGTACTGAGCCATATATTTTTCAATGAAAAGCACTGGAATCCCAATATTTTATTGGTGATGTCTTCATATGTATTACATTGAATTCTTGTGTATTATTTTGTAAGGAACTCTAATATCCTAGTGACAAGGTGACTGTGAATCTATGTTCTTAGTTTCTCTCAAGGAGGGAATAAATCTTTGGAACAATTATAAGAATTTAATAGTGTATGTGAATCTGATGTTTGGGTAGAGGAGTGAGACAATGATTTTTAAGGTATTTCATTTGGGTTTTATTTGTTTGGAATCATAGGATTTCTAGGGATTTACTTTTATCTGACTTTGTTTCCCAATTGATAAGGCACTGGTCACTACTTGTCTTTGCAATCTTTCATCATCAAATCTAAAAAATCAATGAACGTTTACTTTCTATTGAAGAGCATGTAATGTCAATAGTTTGTATTTGTAGAATACAATGCAATTAGTGATTCTTTGAAGAATGAATCATAGGTTAGCCTGCCTAAGTCTTGAACTCAAAGAGAAGAAGGATTTATCCTTGTCACCTATGCCATTTTCCTAGTCCTTAGAACACTTATGCCATAGGGATCATGTATAAGACTGGTTGAGTGTTGAGTCCCATATCTTATGGTTCTGAGAACTATCCACTATCTTTGTATGCGTAGTAATGGTTATGTCAAAGATAAGTTATCATAAATGTAGATTCATGTTTGATTTAGGTACACCCACCTGAGTGTGTGGAGCTCAAAGTGTAGAAGGATTTTATCCTTGTTAATTAGTCTTTTTCTTTCTAGAATCAAGAGTTTAGGAATCATAGAGTTCCAATTAAGTATTCAGGGCTTGTGTTAGGATCCTACAAGAAACTAAACTAACATGAGTCACTAGAATGTTCATGACCATGCTAGACCAAAGTGTCCCCAAGGTGCACTAAGCACGATTGGACAATGATCTTTCAAGCCTTGTATCTCAAACCTCGTGAGAGGTATTAGAAAATTGTAAGATGCTACAGGACCATGTTTTTGAGGCCTACAATATCCTCTCTCCATTCTGGGAGATTCAAATTTGTTTGAATTTGGCATGCCAATCTTGCTTGATGCCAAAACTTGTAGTGCTGGTCGATGGAAAGTTGCACCACTAGGTTTCTTCCAAACAATTCATCCTAGCACCAAATGGTGTAAGCCATTAGCTCTGTTTGGGTTCTTAAATTCTTGTGAAAACCTCTTTTTGACCACAAAGTCACTACAACATTCACGACCATGCCGGACAAAAGTGTCCCCAAGGTGCACTAAGCATGATTGGGAAGAAATCTTTTCAGGCTCATATCATGGACCACGTGAGAGGTATCACAAAACATAAGATGCTAAAAGACCATGGTTCTGATGCCTAAAATAACCTCTCTCCATTTTGGGATATTCAAATTCATTTGAATTTGTCATGCCAATCTCTCTTGATGCCAAAACTTGCAGTGAGGGTCAGTTGAAATTTGCACCATTGGGTTTCTTCCAAACCATTCATCCTGGTACTGAATGGTCTACACCATTATCTCCCATTGGATGAGTAAACACTAGTGACAACCTTGTTTCGAACACAAAGTCACTAGAACATTCATGATCATGCCGGACCAAAGTGTCCTCAAGGTGCACTAACCACCATTGGGTATGTCGGTAAGCATTCTTGTGTGTTAAGAGGCAAAGGGGGACCATTCCTAGGGTAAACCTACCCAACCAAATGTGATGGAAGCATTAGTTTCTTCCCATAATGAATAGATTTTTTTTCTCCAAGGGAGATAGGGAGATGACCTTAAAGGGTCATTGGCAAATGTAAAGAGACCAAGGATGGTCATTTAAATGTGTTTTAAACATGTTTGTAATGTTTTGATGATCATTGTGTAACATTGATAAAGACCCAAAAGGTCAACATTGATTGTAATGTGACCAATAGAGCCATTAAAATGATGTAAATGCACTAAATGTGCTAAAATGGTGTAATAGTGCCTTATTGGCAAAATAAGCCTTAAGGGTCGGTTTGTGCCCATTGTAGACAATTTTAGAGTTAGTTGTTGTCAGTTTCCAAGAGTCCATTGGGGGGATCTATTCTATTGGGGTCCATGAGGATGTTTTAGATCCATTAGGAGGATCTAGAGAGATTTGCAAGAGTCTTTTTGAACAAACCCTAGTGTAGAGACCCTAGAAAGGAGGGTTTGGTACATATAATGATAGGTTATTATTTTCTCAATAACAATTTGACAAAATCTTGATGTAGAATCATCATTCCATGAATGTGCTTACTTATTCTCATGGAATGATGTATCTTTGACATGTATAATAGAGTTCTAACATGATACATTACAGAAGAGTTGATTGACAAGGTGATCATCAAATTTGTGAAGTGAACTTTGAAGCATTTACTTGCTTGAGAGAATCAGATACACATGAATACAATGTGTCACATAAATAATGAATTCACTTAAATAATGAATTACACATTTGAACACACATAAAACATAAATCATACACATAAATTTTCTTAATTCATGAAGCATACATGTAGCACATATATTATAAAGCATACACAAGAATTCACTTAATTCATGCATGTAGCCCATACACATGAATTTAGGTTATGAAAAATGTACTTGAATATACATGAATATACTTAAGGCATAAATCCTACACATTATTACATACACACAAGCATATTTACATACTAACAATGAACAAATGAACACACAATTAACAAATTGGATCGAATATCAAGTTTCATATATATCAAAATGAACAATAATCATGTACATATTTACAAAATCAACATATCTAGATACAATATGGGACACACCATCTCAAAATGTTTCATATGGAATCTCAAAATAATAAGTTCAAATACAAATGTTTCTAGGACATCCTATTCTAATGGTGGATCATCAAAATGCAGCCTCTTTTAAGTACTCTTTGGATCTGATGGACCGTTCATTCAAACACAAAAGTGAAACCTCAAGTTAGATTACTTAATTTATATGGTTTCAACAAATAAAAAATCAAAAATCAAAATCATAGTCAATAATAATAAATAAATAAATTTAAAATTGAACTCTCATGTACCTCGCCTCTTGGTCTCCTCATGCGGACAAGAGACCTAATATATGTCCTTGGTAGCAAAGGGACAATGCCACCAATTTTGACTCCAACCTGAATATGTTTGTGAACATGAGATTGATCTACAAGTTGTACTATTTGATGCTAAATCCTTGGTAGAAAATATGTGTTTACAAAATAATTGAATTAACATTAAAACTTACCTTTGTTGAACTTTCTTCATGAAATTTTGGTTGAATCATCAATGATACAAACCCTTGGCATTGTACCTCCCTCACACTAGGGGTGACCTAAAAAACTAAAATGGATACTTCATACAATGATGAGTTGATCATATTATATATACTTGATAGTAAAATACACAAAAATAAATTTAGAAATATACATACCATGGGGCTATCACTGTGAATTGAGATACCTGTGACTCTATCATGGCAAAAGCATCTCATGACATCATTAGACACCACCCTCTATCAAATAAACCATGTAAATTAAAAATGAGTACGCACAACTAAAAAGTATACATGTATGCCTAAACAATCTAAAATACTTAATTAACTTCCCCTTGTCAATGCTAGATGCCTGAACCCCCTCACAATGCCCCCCAGTGGCAATTGGTGACACCTGCATCAGTATGTAATAAGATGATCATAAAAATTAGAAAACACATGTATATACTATTATAATAAAAGAAAACCAATCAGTACACTAAAATATATGTACCGTGGAAGTGTCAAGGCCAAATGAAATGGCTGAAAGTGTTGACCCCTCCACCTGTTCCATCTCCTCCTCTTTCATCAACTGAAAATAAATGAAACACATAAAAACATATCTAATCAATCACTATAAGAAAATTCTACTAAAAATATGCACATTTAAAATTAAATACAATGTAACAAGTGAATTGTTTACTCTTACCGTAACAGTAGGAGCCCATGGATCTATATGCCCCTGATGCACATCTTCATGAGGTGCTTCAGTGCCTATAGTGTGTTGTGTATTATCTTCCACCTTGAAGATGTAGTTATATGCATCACTATCATTTAGGGGACCTAAGTACATATTCTTGCACATAATGCAAGTGTGAGGCACACAAGCATGTGAGCTCATGGAGGATGTGGAAGGGCCAAAAGCATCAACACGAGGAGGCAACAATGTCACACTCTATGTAACTAGTAGATCACTCAAGGTGTGAATGTGTCGAATAGTTTGTGAGATGACCTCAACAATAATATCAAGATGTTGCATTGAAGGAGGTGGTGAAATCTCAGAAGGGGGGACATATGTATGAGATTTCACCTAGTGTGCCTATGGCCTATCCTCAGGAGTGCCTAAGCCTACACCCTGGTTCAATCTCGTGCTCCAATAATTTACCTTATGCCTGAGCACAAATTCAACATACAATTTTATTATGAAATAGAATGGGACATCCAAATTTTTGTGGGGTGGACTATCAAAAACCATCCACCAGCGGTCCCAAAAGTTGGCACATATTGCATCATTTGTGCACCATTTAATTGACAACATGGGTATTTTAGGGTCCACTTTTAAACCCATTTTGGGATCCACAAAAAGATTACATATGTCATGGTTTTTTATATTTAAGTTCATAACTTGATCATATTCAAGCCCATCGTCAAATTGGGTGTGCATGGAATCGTACCAAAGAAGTGCAACATTATGTTGTTATGTAAGTTTCTCCATGTTTTCAATAATGGAGTTGAATGTGGAAAACATAGGGCACAACGTGGGGATATTGACATATGTGCTCTGATATCCTCTAAGTTGATTTAGATTGTCTCCTATGAGATCCTCTAAATGTCGAGGGTTTGAGACTGGTTGGTCTTCTGAAGGTGGGGGATTGTTTGAAGGTGGTTCTGGATTATTTATAGAATTATTGGGAGTTTTTTTCTGATTGGTTTGAGTCCATGTCTGATTTCAATTAAAACCAAAACACTAAAATTATAACCAATTTAAAAAAACAATAAAGAATATCATTTAAACCCTAGTTTGTATTAAAAAATATTACAAATTTCAATTAAAAAACTATAAAAATAATAAAAACAATAAAAAATTAAAAATTTAACTTACCTTTCTATTTGGAGCAAATCAGATTTCAGATTGTTTCTGATATGTGAAATCTTTGGTTGTGTTCAACGTTTTCATAATGAAAATATTGAACACGACTGTGGGCTACAAATATAATTTACTGGCGAAAATTAGATATTTGATATAACATTGGATATCTGATAATATCGGATATCCGATTAGGCTTGTGCTTTGTATTTTTTCTTGGCCAAGTTTATTGATACCCAAGCCTACTAAAAAGTCAACAAAAAGTTCATTTTTTCACATTGTCACTTTTTGGCATACCATGATCCTACACATACCCACTCCTTAAGGATTCTTCTTGAATATAGTTCACCCTCTTTTCTCCACCTTAGGATGTTGAACTTTTCTCAGGTCACCTATATGTCAGATGCCCACTTGGATGAAAATTATAACATTTCATGGAAGAGAAGTAGGATCCTCTTCCTTCTCTACTTGATCTCCCTCTATAGTTTCTTCTTGATCCTCTACCCCTATAATTGTAACCACCTCTTTTGATGGTGACTTCCCCTTTCTACTCTATGAGCTTAGTCTCACCTTGACTTATTTATTCTGAAGTTCTCCCTCCAAAACTACCTCTATGACCTCTACTATCTCTCCCTCTGCCTCTACCTTATCTGTTTGACTCATGTCTCTTAATGAGATTCTCTTCTATCTTGAGAGATAACTAATAACATTAATAGATTGTTTTTGGGCTCAAGAAAATTATCTCTTCTTAGATGTTCCCCCTTAGGCCATTCAGATACCTAGACACCTTTAGGCTTTCCTCCTCCATCACATGTGATCTAAGACATGGTTTATGGAACTCCTCTATATACACACTCACTTCAAGGTCTTTTTACCTCAAGTTTTATCTCTTCTTATGTAGTTGCACCTCATAATCATCTGATAGGTTGGTGTCTCTAATTTTTTCAACCACACCTTTCCAATTGGTAATAGGGTGCTTTCCCTCTTTTACTCTTTCATCTTGGAAATCATGTAAGGAAAGCTCCCCTCATCCTTGATTTTTTGACTTTGACTTTTTGGGCTTCACTAATGTCTTCACATTCAAAATGGTTCTCCATGTCTTCAATCCATTCCATAACTATCTCTGCTTCCATCTTTCCACTAAAGAGCTAGTGTTCCTTCCAAAGACTTGCCACTCATGGATTTTAATTATCTCAAGAATGGTTATTCTTCTAAAATAGGGTCTAGTTTAGGGACTTTGTCTTCCTCTTCCAACTCTTTACCCTTGTCTTCCACCTCTCTAACTTTTTCTCTAACCAATTCAGTCTCACTCTCCACTATACCAAGTTTGTTTTCTATCTCTGCTAGCCTTTCTCTACAGAGTCTATTCTCCTCCTCTTGTTCTTCCACCTTCTTGGCCTACTTATAATTTTTCACCATCCTTGAAGAGTCTATTGACTCGGTTCAATACAACATCAATTATCCTCTAGCCCAATCTTTTGAGGCTTTGATACCAATCTGATAGAATCACACTAGGTTTTCAACTATCCTGTCAAGACCACTTAGCTTTCCAACTCCCCAACTACTTGATCAGGGCTTCAATAAGGTACCTCCTTGTCTCTTAAGTACTTTCTCAATATTCTCACATAGAGAAAACTATTCTCATTCTCCTAGGTAACCTATCAATGTTCAAGTATTCCTTCTCTTCTCATTTTATCTTCCTTTCTTCCAAGTGTACTCTACCTCCAAAGAAAGTGGTGAGTCTTTCAAGGGTGTGGAGATAATCAAATACTTGTCTTTATTAAATTATTGACATATTTCATCAAGATATTTCCAACACTTTCTTATTCTCATCAAATTCTTTATTTTGGCCTTGTAGCCCTAGAGCCCCCAATTAGGTCTCATAATCTAGGTTTTTAGGCTTTTCTGCAAATGGCTCCTGAAGGACCTCCCAAAAAAATTGAATGGATTATTTGGTCATTTAGGAAACCCTAAGATATTTTGTGGGTCTTGGGTTCCTAAGCATCTGTACAATACCCTAACTAAACTAGGAGGGTTTAGTGAAGGTTTTAGTGGCTTCTAGGAGCTTACTGTTCATAGTAAGGTTATGATTACTAAATGGATTGGTCAAGCCTCTAGATTTTCATCAGAGATTTGTTTCATCTCCATTCTCATGCCCAAAGTCTTGGATTTCATCTTCATAGTTACCCCTACAAGAAAACTTATAATTCACCTCCTTGTTCCTAGTCGCGCAATGATTGTGCTTGCCTAGGGAAAGATTGCAAAAATGGCCAAGCTCATTTCTAGACCTCCTAGTTGGCTATAAGGGTCGTTGCAAGAAGTTGAGTCACACTTTTGGGAAAAAAGTGGAAGTGTTTTCCCTATTTTTGAAAATTTATGTCAATTGATGTCGAAATTTGAGGCACTTAAAGATTGAATCTTGAAAAATTTCAGTAGTATAAAATTTATTGCTCAAAGTCCACTTTTCAAATACATAATTTATTTCAATACCCACATGGTATAAATTGAATTTTAGTAGGCATGTTTAAAACCACTTTTTCAAGATGCATGTTTAAGGACCACACCACACACGTGTATGGCCACCCTTTTTTGAAGTAAATAAATATATTTTTGTGAATCCTTCTATGGAAAGGTACCTAAAACACTGAATATTGATGAGAATATTTTATCTTTTTTTTCTATTGAATATTTTTTTAATTAATTTTTAATTGACTATAAAGTACATTTTTGAAACCTCTCGTGTACGACCACCATAATTCAATGACAACTTCATTTTTTTTCAATTTTTTAAATTTGAAGGATATTCTATGTAAATTGATGTCATCAAACTCATTTTTCAAAAAATGTAAAATTAAAAAAAATATTAAAATTTTAGTTAGCCTTAGTATTTCAAGTTTAGGTACCACATTGGCTTAATAAATATTGTAAAAACATTAAAATTTCTCATATCACTATAAAAATTTTATTTTTATAATATGCAAAATAAGAACTAAAATAGGTTTTTATTTCATTGAAAAATTCATTCGGGAAGGTGCCCAAAAATTATGGCAATGCAGAAATTTTATATTGTAATGCCTTAGCCATATTTTTGTAGGACCAAGCATAGGCTTGGTCCCACCAAGCCTTTCCCAAACAAAAAACCAATGTAGCAGGTATGGTTCCCACTCTTAGTTTTACAAAATAGGCACCCATTTTGTGAAATTCAAAAATCGAGCACCTATTTTGTGAAATTCAAAAAATGAGTGCCCATTTTGGTTTGAACCGTTGAATAGGAAACGAGCACCTGATTTAAAAACTAGCACCCGTTTCATTTAAATATAATGGGTTCCCATTTTAGGAGTTGTTGCAACCAAAAAACAACATTGTTGGCCTAATCTCAATGATTGACAAGTATTCAATCATTTTTTTAATGATCTGTATTGAAAATATAATATTTTTATCAACATTCTCTTTTTTGTCTTGTTTTAGATCTGACTTGAAGATAATCATTTGAATTCAAATTTTGGTGCAAACATGAGATCAAAGTAATGCAGAAAGAGGCTAATGAAGGTTATAACAACTAAGGAGGTTGCAACAAATAGATACGAGGCAAAATGACAATGGGAAAGAAGAGAAAGAATTCAAAAACTGAATAATTTTGGAGCATCAAGTTCAATAATTATTTCAGAAGAGGAGAACACTGAAGAAACCATGATGGATGCAGAGGTTGAAGAAGAAAATTAAGGTGCATCATGTCTAATCTAGTATTGGATATAGGTATGTCTTCACAGCCAAATGTAACTTATTTTGATAAAGAAGTTCATCATTTGCTAGAAGCATGTTACAATATAAATGATTTAAATTTTATTTCTAGAAATATAGTAATAAATTTTATTGCACATAAAATTCCAAAAATTATTAATGTTAATCATAATGATAAAGGAATTGAAAGTCAAACCCTAATTGAAATTAAAAATAAAAAACCAATTCAAATTGAAATCAACAATGTGGATGTAGACATAGGAACACTAATTGAGAAAAAAACTCCTTTGAATTATAATGAAATGAATGAAATTTTTCAAATAAAAAGTGATGTGCTAGACAATCTACATGGTTTGGTTTCATGGAGATAGATTAGGACACACATGAACAGATTATTTAGATAATTTTTTATAATAATAAATTTGGGTTTCAATGTCAATTAATGTTACAATTAATTAAAATGTCTAAAATGTGAAAAGTGATGAAGAGGTTAGGGATTGATGTGAAATCCAAGAAGAAGGATGAGTCTCTAAAATAATTTGTATCAATTGTTGGTAGTGCCTTTAACACAATTGGAAATAAAAGTCATTCGAAAGATAGTAATGTGGCATGGTGAGAAATAACCACAACTTTAGGAACCAAAACTAATACTAATAAAAGAATGATTTCAAACATAAGTGGATATCTTAACATTCATTGTAAAACTTTAACAAGAGATGTAAAGAGAAGAGTTAACTTTGACATTGATCTGGGAAACCATTTATGGACCTTCAGTGGCAAGCTCCCGAGGTCTGACATGAAACTTATTGGTGAAGTCAAAACTTTGATTGAAATTTTTTGGCACAATAATACACGAGTATCCCCTAATGCCACAGGTGTTCTTAAATTAAGATTTGGTTCAAAACTTTGTGATCCACATCCAAAACACTTTTTGGATATGACTCAAACTAAATTGTATAAAAAAATTGTGGATGATAAGGTGTTAATTGTTAGTATTAGTCAAAGATCTTTTGAAAAATGTAAACCATGGTATGTAAGGATTAGCAACAAAAGAAGCACCTCTTGTTGCAAAATTCATATTCAATTTCATTATCATTATGATATTTTTTGATCTATATGTTCTACCATGCATACTAATGAAATGTTGTAGGAATGTCATATAAATATACAACCTAAAACTGTAAAGTAGTTTATATGAAGTTTGTTTTGTAACTCATCAAATGAGCAATTTTATCTTTTGAATGCATGTGTTTCTGGTGTATGTGATGTATGTGGAAATATTACATTATTAGATGAAAGTTTTCATGAAAATATTTTAATTGATTTATGCCAACAATTAGTTGATGTACAAAGATTTAAAACTATTGAGTATCTATTGAAGGATGGAAAGGTTGGAAAATGGTGTGATCTAATAGCTAGAAAACTTAGTGCTCATGCCTTTTGTATTGTCGAAAAATGTAAGCGCTTCATTTAGGACCTCTTTAGCCCTCCAAGTAAGTGGTTTGGGTCATGTCAAATGTCTTGGATGGGTATTTGACTTGGATCTGGCTTTTTCCCCCTATTTTGCTTCTCTTTCCATCTATTTCTAACCTGTTTCTAGCACTTGATCCTCAGAAATTGAGATCCTTGACCTCAGGGTCAAGGTTGATCTTTTGGGTCAAGGTTGACCTCGACCTTGAACTAGGTCAAGGTTGACCTCAAACTTGACCTAGGTCAGAGTCAACCTAGACCCTAACCCTGGGTTTAGATTTCAAGTTCTAGAAGTTTCCAGATGTCGAGCTTCAGAAAATTTATTTTCCTGCTTCTAGGTTGGCTATTTCGGGCTTCAAAATGGTAAACTCTTAAATGATATTTAAATTGGGTCCACTTCCAAGAGTAAAGGCTTAAATTGGAAATTAATTCTCCTATGTAGGCCTCTCTAGAATTTTGTGCCCTAGACTTGTATAAAAGGAAGCCTTCCTCTCTCATTTTGACATCCATCTTTCATATCTCTCAAGCAAGCGAAATAAAAAAATCAAGAAAGAAAGAAATAAGGAGAAGGAAAGAATTAAAGAATTCATTCATCTTCAAGCATTAAATATACAATTCATCAAGGAGATCCATTGATAGCCATTGAAGGATTCAATCTCTATGGAGCCCCTTTGTTGAAGTTTTCTCCATCCATTTCCATCCAAGCTTCTTCCTATTCCAAGATCCATTCAAGATTGGTGTTGAATATCTAATGAAATTGATTTGAGACATCCTACATGCAATTATACATTCATTTGAAGCATCCATACTTGTGGATTCAAGGATTTGAATCCTCCACAAGGGTTTCAACATAGGCAAGGTAAATTATTTCTTTTACTTTGTTTATGACTGCAATTTCAATTGAATTTGAAGGTTAATTCCTATATTGAGGTTTGACCAAGGAAAACCCCTTCCCCACAACAAAAAAAACCATTTTTATTCTAGGTACAAGTGTAGGACAATGAATTGTGAATAAGGTCTGAGTACCCTTTTCAAAAAACTTTCGGGATCTGGGAACAGATTTTTGGTCAGAACAGTGCAGATCAAGGTCGACATAAAGAGGTAAGATTGTGCCCCAGGGTAAGATCTTAACCCTATTTTGGGTTAAGGTGGACCTTTCTTAGAAAAGCAGAAGGTTTCTAATTTTTCTCTATTTATGTGTTTCCAGGCTAAATTTGGTTGCAAAAATTCTTGAAACTGAGTATAGACACCAGAAAACAACATTTTCCAAATCTATCATATTTTGAGGTTGATATTTGTCTTCAAATTCAATTAAGGTTTCAATACATATTTTCATAACATAATATAAGATTTTCTCCTTTCTTCATATTCTCCATCGATTGATTCATTTATGTATTGACCATTTTCTTGTGGTTAATCAATTTGGATCTTTCTGTTGGGAATTTGGGGTTAAGAAGATCTTATCTTTCCCAATCCTATACATTACATACACACACATTTTCATATACATTTCCATTTTATTACATTATATTTTTGGTGAACCTGCAATAGACAACTCTTTCTTTTATGGTGTTATATCTTGCATGTATTAGCCTTCTTTTATATGTTTGCATTTGCATTTCATATAAAACAAAAATACAAAAATATTTCTTTGTCCATGCTTTGTGTTTTCCTAGTTTAGCTCATTTTCATTGCATTGGTATATGATCTTTACTACCTCTAGTCCTACTTATAATATTCTAGTTAGACAAAGTCATAGACTTATGGGTGCCTTTGATCCTGAGTCTTCCTCTCCTTTCCTTGGGATCCCAAATGACAACTTGATTATTCATGATTCCAATCCTACTATGGAGCATAATTATTCTCACTCATCTCATGATGAGGATGATGCTTTAAGAGTTCCTCCTGAACAAGTCCAAAAACTTTCAACTGAACATGATAAAATGGGAAATTGGCTTACTCAAGAAAACCATTATCAAGGTTTTATTCAAGCTATAGATGCTCTTAAGAAATTCCTTCATGATAGTGATCAACGTGTTGATCTCTTGCATGGTATTACTCATCTTTTGGATTTAAATGTTAAACTTTTAGCTCAAGATTTAGGATTCACTCCTCCTGTCACTAGTGTGGAACTTTCTTCCATTCCTTTACCTAGAATTCCTACTTATACTCCTCCTTTGGTGACTATGTTGGTTCCCTCTCTTCCTATGAGTGTTCCTCCTGTGTCCCTACCTACTTCAAAACCTTCTTATCATAATTTTCCTTTTACTTATTCCAATCCTCTTCCAACTGTGGTTCCAAGTGTTCCCCCAGTTGTGTCTTCCATTCCTGCCACTTCATACACTTTACCTAGTGTTTCTAGTGTCTCTATGCCTCCTATTTCATCTAATGATTCAATAGTCACTAGTCTGGCTCAAACCATGTCCTCTTTACAACAAAAACTTGCATCTTTAACTCAATCCAAGTTTAGAATTCCTACATGTGACATGGAAAGTCCTTTATCCCTAGACATTATTCGAGCTCTTGTTCCTTAGCACGCCAATATGCCTCATCTTGAGAATTACAATGGTACAGGAGACCCTGTTACTCATGTTAAAACATTCCAAATCCTTTTTAGTGGCTATGCTCATGACCATAGGATTTTAGCCAAGTTGTTTGCTAGAACTTTTCATGATAAGGCCTTGCAATGGTATTGTTCCTTGCCTCCTTATTCTATTGACTCTTTTCCAAAACTTGCTAATGCCTTTATTCAACAATTTCAAAATAACATTGGTCTGCAAGTGTCCTTAACTGATTTGATGCATTATAAAGAAAATACTAAAGAAAAATTAACTGAATTTATTGGTAGATTTAAGTATTTGCATGCTCATATTTCTTATCATGTTCCTGATATTAATATTCAGCGTATGTTTATTTCAAATTTACAAAAGGATATTAAAGATAAGATTGTGCTTACTGAATTTACCTCTTTTCAACAAATTTGTGCAGTGCTTCATCATTATCAATTACAAGTGAGTCAATTTGAGAGAAACAATCCAATGGCTCATGTCCCAGTTGATAAGAGTGATGCTGCTCTAAATCTAGACAAGTTTTAAAAACCTAACAACTATGTCAAGATAAATTAACAAGTGAATGCAATTTCTGATCAAGTTGATGTTGCATCCCACAATGCCACTTCTGCATCCACTACTTTTTGGTTGAATCGTATGTTTACTCCTCTTTCAGAGTCTTTACATTCTATTATGAATAAATTATTGACTACTAACATGATTACTTTACCTCCTATTCGACCTCTTTTACCTACTATGGTGGCATCAAAATCCTTTGATCCCAAAGCCTTTTGTCAATACCATCATCAGAATGGCCATGATACTGAGAGGTGTTATTCTTTGAAACATAAGGTTCAATATTTAATTGATTCTAACACTTTATCTATTGATAATTTTTATGGTAGTGGGAACAAATGTGTCTCTCCCCCTAATCAAAATCTCCAAATCTATACAAATCCTTTTCCTACACATGATACTAATACCATTGTTCAACCATCTTCTGTGGATATTATTTATGATTCAAAGATGGATGATCTCAATCATATTGTCAACCATGTGGAGCATGTTTTTTGTCTCAACCTGTATCTCCACCCTAGCCTCAATCTCAACCTAAACCTCAAGTTCCACCTCAACCTAAGCCTAAATCAAAACCTCAACCTAAACCTCAAAAATAACTTTAGAATAAAAGACCTCGGGAACTCTTAATTACCTTGGATGATTCTGAGACTATTAAAGCTCCTAATGGTCCCCTCTACATTTATGCTAGGATTTTTAAGATACCTACACATGGTTTTCTAGTTGATCCTACATCATTAGTCAATGTTATTAATGAATACAATATTTTTATGAAAAACCTACAACGTGATTCTTACAATACATCAGATGTGTTGATTCAAACTTTTAATGGTTTTCTTTATCCATCATTTGGTTCTATTAACTTGCTTGTTGAACTTTGTGGTAAAGTTGTAGACACTACCTTTCTTGTTGTGCCTACTTCTGATCAGTTTCAAGTTAAGTTAGGTTTACCTTGGTTGAATGTCATGCATCTCATTGCTTCTCCTATCCATAGGTTTCTTAAATTCATTCATGATGAAGAAGTAAAGATGATTAATCATAGTTTGTATCAACCTTCTAGGCCCATGGATTGTGCTATACTTGACTTCTTTTGGCCTTCATTACCTAATTCATGTCCTTCTCGACTTGATAACCTTTTTTGATCATATCAAGACTATAAACATTGCAAGATTATTGATTTAAGCATGCCTCAAATGGATCTTAACCATGGTATTTTTCCTACACCTTCCATACCCATTTTATCTATGGCTTCTAGTTCTGTTAACCAAGCTCCTGGTGTTTCTTTTCAACCTACTAACAATCTTACTAATCCTCAAATAGAACCTATGAAGGAACCAATTATTATCCCTCCTAGTTCTCAACATATTTCAAACAAGACAAAATGTAATCAATCTGCCAATGAATGTCATAAGAAGCATCAGACTCAAGCTAAGGCATGTGCCTCTATTATTCAAAGTTCTTTACCTTCTTTTGACCAGCCTATGCCTGATGTGTTATAAGAAGTTAATGTTAACAAAGATGTTAAGATGCATGATTATGATGATTCTATTCATATCTTAGATCCTATTTCAATTAATCCAGATGAAGAAGATACTCTTGGTAATACTAATGATGTTAATGATGAATATGAAACTATTGAGATTGATATTTATTTACCTAATATGCTTTCATCACAATTCATAATTATACCTAGTATCAAACATTACGATTCTCAAGAGGATCCTTGTTTGGAACTGCCTATCATTCCTACTATGTTGGATATAGTCCCTCTTGTGAGTTTTCCACCTTCCCAAAATGATATAGATTGAGATGAGGAGAGTAGGAAATGCACTTGATGGGCTTGTCCTTTATGGTAGCTTTTTGTCTGTTTTCTTGTTGTATTGTGCTTCTCCCGTGATGTGTTTCCTAATTGTTTTTTAGATTATTTTATACAACCCTTGTTACTTTGTTAGTGAAAGGTGATAAAGAAATCGAACCTATTGTACAATTCCTCTATATGTATCTCTATTCTTCTATATGTTTTTTTCATGTTATGTTGTGTTTGTTCTATTGTTCATAAATGTTTTCCTTGTGTAGTCCACTTGGATTTGTGACTTGGTAGCACTGAATCTTTTTGGTCTCCATGTTGTGGTCCAAAAAGACTCTTCTTCGTAACTCTTATGTGTTCTTTCCTCCATTGTGATTGTAGTTCTACTTTCTTTTGGGAATGATGTCAATTCATTTGCAATAATATCATATATATATATATATATATATATATATATATATATATATATATATATATATATATATATATATATATATATATATATATATATATATATATATATATATATATATATATATATATATATATTATCTTATGATCATACTGACCCCACGGTAGGTAGATCCCTTCTATGTTCTTTATATGTTTATGTGGTATTTTCCTTGGTTTGTCTTCGTTTGGAGGCATCTCGTAGTGGAAACATAATAAGTGGAGTTTTTTAATGTTTATGTTAAAGCTATTGCTCCTATTAAAGTATTAGAAATGACTTTAACATGGTGGCATATGCTCTGCTCACTTTTTTCACACATGTACTTTCAATACATATATTTTTCAAGACACTTTTCTCCCTTTATGGATTAGCAACTAATCCTTAAAGAATGGATTTTCATCTTATAGGATCTCTTGATCCCTCCAGTTTCAATTTTCAAAATTTTGATCCCTTAAGGTCAGAGGTGTCCTTAAGACTGGATCTCTTTTTTTTTGGCTTTTCTCTTTTGGAATAGGATATTCCTAAGAGTGAATCCTTGATGGGTTGAATAGTGAGTAGCCACATTCACTAGGTAGTTCAATTCCATCTTTCTAGTTGCATTGTTTCCTTGTGTGGTTCACAATGGGACATAAGTTCTCATTGGGTGAGATAACCACTCCCTCTTCTCTCTCTTTTCTAGAGATGTCTCTCTTATTATAATCTTACAGTTGATGATGACTTGAGTCTTTGGGGGCTTGAGGATTCCTTTGTCCCTTTCATTTCAATAAGATTATCTTTTTCATTGTGATCTACTTTACCAAGAGTTTACATTGAGTCCATACTCTTGCTAAAGTGGGGGCTAAATGTGTCATCATAAAATGGAAGCACTTCCATTTAGGACTAGTTTATCCCTTCGAGTAAGTGTTCTAGGGTCATGTCAAATGCCTTGAATGGGTCTTTGACTTGGATCTGGCTTTTTCCCCTGCTCCGCTTCTCTTTCCATCTATTTCCAGCCTATTTTTGGCACCTGATCCTAAGAAATTGAGATCCTCAACCTCAGCGACAAGGTTGACCTTATGGTTCAAGGTCAACCTCGATCCTAACCCTAGGTCCATATTTTAACTTCCAGAAGTTTACAGATGTCGAGCTTCAGAAAGTTTATTTTTCCGCTTTTGGGTAGGCTGTTTTAGGCTTCAAAATGGTAAAATCTTAAATGATATTTAAATTAGGTCCACTTCCAAGAGTAAAGGCTTAAATTGGAATTTAATTCTCCTATGTAGGCCTCTCTAGAAGTTTGTGCCCTAGACTTGTATAAAAGGAAGCCTTCCTGTCTCATTTTGACATCCATCTTTCATATCTCTCAAGCAAGTGAAATCAAGAAATCAAGAAAGAAAGAAACAAGTAGAAGGAAAGCATTCAAGAATTTAATATCCAATTCATCAAGGTATTCCATTGGTAGCCATTAAAGGATTCAATCTCTATGGAGCCCCTTTGTTGAAGATTTCTCCATCCATTTCCATTCAAGCTTCTTCCTATTCCAAGATCCATTCAAGATTGGTGTTGAAGATCTAATGAAATTGATTTGAGACATCCTACATGAAATTCTACATTCATTTGGAGCATCCATACTTGTGGATTCAAGGATTTGAATCCTCCACAAGGGTTTCAACATAGGCAAGGTGAAATTTTTCATTTACTTTGTTTATGACTGCAATTTCAATTCAATTTCAAGGTTAAGTACTAAATTGGGGCTTGACCAAGGCAAACCCCTCCCCCCCAACAAAAAAAACTATTTTTCTTGTAGGTACAAGTGTGGGACAGCGAATCACAGATCAGATATGAGTACCTTTTTCGACAAACTTTTAGGATCTGTGAACAATTTTTTTGTCAAAATAGTGCAGGTCAAGGTCAACATAAAGGGGTAAGATTGTGCCCTAGGGTAAGATCATTCCCTTGTTTTGGGTCAAGGTTGACCTTTCTTAGAAAAGCAGAAGGTTTCTGGGTTTTCTCTTTTTCTATGTTTCTAGGCCAGATCCAGTAGCAAAATTTCTCGAAATTGAGTATAGACACCAAAAAATAGCATTTTCCAGATGTGTCATATTTTGAGGTTAGTATTTGTCTTTAAATTATATTAATGTTTCAATACATCTTTCCATAATGAAATATAAGATTTTCTCCTTTCTTCATATTCTCCACCAATTGATTCATTTATGTATTGACCATTTTCTTGTGGTTAATCAATTTGGATCTTTCCGTTGGGAATTTGGGGTTAAGAAGAAGATCTTATCTTTCCCAATCCTATACATTACATACACACACATTTTCATATACATTTCCATTTTCTTACATTACACCTTTATGAATGAATTCAAGAGTAAGGTCGTACCTAAATATGTGAAACACTCTCAAAATTCTAGATGGCTTGATGGACAATTTCTCATTTGCAAGTCATACATTTCCAATTGGTAGTATACTTTTAGTCATTGACTTTGCAAATAACTACATGCTTGCACCACAAGATGAGATCCAACTACAATTTTATAATTCAGTCCAAGTAACATTTTTTGTTCATATTGTCTATAGGCATGCACTTGATAGTACAAAAGAAGATCAAAAAATATTGAGAGAGTACCATTTCTATATGAGTGTTAATAAATTGCACTCATCAGAGTTTGTCTAGTATTTCCATAAGACCTTTTATGAAAATTTAAGGGAGAGAGAAATTCATATAACACAACATCTAATATGGTCAGATAATTGCACATGGCAATTCAAGAATGCTAGAATATTTTATTGGTTGAGTACGACACATAAGAAAATAAATATCCAACCTAACTAGAGTTTTTTTGAGGCTGCACATGGGAAGGGAGAACATGATGGTGTCACTTCATGTGTTAAGAGAGCCCTTTGTAGAGATAAACTCAAATTCGAGGAAAAATAAAAATTGAAAGATGCGCGTGCAATTGTTGAATGTTGTAAAAAAAGTTTGTCTATAGGATCAAGTCAGAACTCTACAATCAAACATTTTTCTGGCTAGTTGAAGAGAAGAATATCCTTTCAAGATATGATTATGATACAATCAATGGATCGGCTAAATGACATTCATCTAGGAGTTCTAATTCTAACACTTGGACTATATGGACTTGGGACCTTGCATGTTTTTTTCAATTTTGTATTGTAGGTGAATGGGAAGAATGCGAGAATACAAAATGGGTTGAAGAATGGCAATAAAAATCCTTAACACCTAGTGAGACACAAGTTCAAGATGATATAATAAATGAAGACCTGGATCATGCATTTTCATCAAAAGATTATGATCGTGGTTAAGACCTCATACAACCTAGTAATTTAATTCAATTTAGTGTAAAACTTTAAATTATATTAGTTACATGCATATGTCTTATAATTTATGATTATATTTGAATTATAAATATTTAAACAAGTTTTATTTGTGCATGTACTTAATTTTGTTTTGCAGGACATGTGTATGCTATTGTTGCACCTAAGGATAATGAAGAGCAACCAGAGTATTGGTTAGCTTGATGTGTAGAACATAAGAAAAAGTTGATATGTCATCAAGTAGATGATGAAGGTTTTCGGTATCCAATTGGGTCTATTGTAGTATTTGGTACATGGCTACACAAATACCTAACAAGAAAGAATGGTTTACCAACTTTTGAAGACTACCAATCAGAAAAGAAGATTATGCAGTATTCTCCCTTGGTAGTGGGAACAAATATCAAATTGGAAAGATACAATGGGAGACCTGCTAATAAAATATTATGGAATATTTTGATGGAAGAGCATGAGGAAATCATAGACGCGTTGCAGAAAAGAGATGATGTTGATGGTAGATTAGGTTGAATCAAATTTATACATGTAAGTTTTTGTTCAATTTGTCTTATTTTTATATGTTTTTCTATATAAATATCCATGTCTTCTTTCAAGTGTCATATAAATTATAATTTAGAGATAGATTTGAAATAAATTAAAATTGACTTTAAATGAACTTTACATCTAAATACATGTATTTTCTAACATTTCAACATTTATTTTTATGATGCAGGATGTCTGGAAGAACATAGACTTGAACTATTTATGCAGTTCAATTTACACTTGTATTCATCCAATTTTGGTTTTGTAAACAGTTCATGAACTCAATTTTATTCATCCACTTTTGTTTTAAATATTTAAGTTAAATTCATAGTTGTATTCACCTAATTTTGTTCTAAATATTTAACCATGCACATTGGTCAGATTATGTTCACTAATAGATTATCATAGAGTTATTTGTGTATCAATATTGATTGTTCAAATTAATACATCTCATTGTTAGGTAGATGTTTTCTTATAGTTAATGAAATTCAAGTGATATTACTTATAACATCTATATTTATCCAATTTTGGTTTTGTAAACAGTTCATGACCTCACTTTTATACATCGAATTTGGTTTTAAAAATATAAGTTAAATTCATAGTTGTATTCACCTAATTTTGTTCTAAATATTAACTATATTTACATTGGTCTTATGTGAACAAGTTTATATATTATGATAGAGTTATTTGTACATCCATATTCATTGTTCAAATTAATAGATCTTATTGTTAGATAGATGGTTTTTTATAGTTAATCAAAGTCAATATTACTTGTAACATCGATATTGTTCTTGTCAATTACATTAATTAATAGATCTCATTGTTAGATAGATGGTTTTTTTAAGTTAATCAAAGTCAATATTACTTGTAACATCTATATTGTTCTTGTTAATTACACATGAATTAATAGATCTCATTGTTAGATGGATGGTTTTTTTATGTAATTGATATTAAATGGTCATATTACATAAGCTCATATATCTACATTCAAACCACTATTTGAAAAAATCATGAAATCGGATTAAAATTCCATGAATAAGATAAATAGCATAACAAGTCCTAGAATAATACGCATCATAATATCCATCATATCAACTCATGATATATATAATCACATGAAAAAGTCCTACTCTAACAAAAATTCCAAGTAATATGATAACAAGTCCTACTCTAACAACAAGTAAAAATAACATGACAAGAAGTCATCATAACACAAGTCCAAATAACATGATAACAAGTTTCGATAACACACACACACACACACACACACAGAGATATATATATATATATATATATATATATATATATATATATATATATATATATATATATATATATATATATATATATATATATATATATATATATATATATATATATATATATATATATATATATATATATATATATATATATATATATATATATATATATATATATATATATAAAACATGTGCCATCATAAAATTTCCATGATATAAAAAGTGAAAATAATGTGTGACAAGTATAATCTAACTCTAGTAATCTAGCTGATTTGCAATCCTCTTCACTCCACGTGAAGGTGACTGCAATGCACTATCATGTTGTGTCTTCTCCTGAGTGCCTTCATCCTCCTGTATTTTTTTTAAAGATCTCATCAAAAGACTATTAAAAAATTCACTTAAAAAATAATAAATATAAATTTAAACATTTAAAATTTTACCATCCGTCCATGCTCGATAATTCCCTCAGCAGGACATGGAGGCCCTCTCTTAGCTAGATTAGAAGTGGATGCACTCAAGTCCTGTAAAAGTAAAAATTAAAAAAAATTAATACTTCAGGTACAAAAGATCTAGATACACAATGTTAATATTAATTTGAACATTTAAAATTATACCATGCATCTACGCTCACTAATGCCCTCAGTGGGACATGCAGGTCCTCTCTCAGCTACATCAAAAGTGGATGCAGTCAAGTCAAGTAAAAACAAATAGTACAAAATTTTAATAATTTAGGTGTAAAAGATCTAGATACACAATGGACATTGAAAAATTACTTTTAATCATGACCTCAAAGGAAAATGTCGATGGCTACATTTGGATTAATCTTGTAGCCATGCCAAGAATCATGGTGGTATTGACCTGAACAACATATATAATACATGAATCAAACTTATAGTATATACATAAATTATAAAGTATATATAACTTGACTATAAATTTATCAAATAACAACATGTACATTACTTGTGTGTGACACGTAGCTAATGTCATCGATGAGTCAGGACATAAATGTGCTTGCACAACATGAGACAATCCTAAATCCTAAAATTGCAAAAAAATAAGTATGCATCAAAGTTGTACATAAATTAGTAATATATAAACACTTAAAATTAATGAATGAAAAAAATACTACAGGTATATGCGGCTGAATCTCAGTGACTGGTGGGGTAGAGAATGAAGAACTACCAATCTCATTGTTACATGAGAGACCCTACAAAATCACAAAAATATGTCAAACACATTATCAATTAAAGTTTATTTTGTTTAAAGTTTAAATGTATCAAGATCAAAGTACATATCGTGAATGCGGCACCAAGATCTCAAGGTGTGGATGTCATATGGTGATGGCTAATGAATAATGGAGGGTCAACCCTCCTATGTTCACCAAAAAAACCACATGTTATGGTTTATAATTATATAAATATGAAATGGAATATTGCACTATAAATTATAATTAAATTTACCTCTACGGGATTTGTTGGAGCTCAAAAAATGCAATCTATATTTTTGAGTCCATATTGGAAAAATTGTCCAAGTGTTGGAATTAGTCCTTTGAAAATAATTAAAGATGCTTAGTTTGAGGCATTGAAAATGGAGCCTATAGAATTTCATGAGAAGTCACTTGTATAGGGTGTTTATCACCTCTCATTTGATGTTTGTAATAGGTTTTAGGTCCTGGGTTTCAGTTTTTGCATGTTTTTGAAGTGGTCATTTAAAGATGTTTCCTAAAATCTACATTTAGTGTGTTTCCTGATTTTCACTAAGTGGCTCACTTTGGAGGTCTGTATCTTTTTCCCTGTGATTGATCATTGCATGCCAGTTATTGCGTCATGTTGTAGGCATGAGAGTGACTCATATTTCCAATTTTTAGCTCCTCATATGCCCGTTTGACCTATTTTCCAGTGTTATTCCATTTGCAGATTGTTAAAATTCTCTGAGTCTGCCTTATCTAATTTTCCAAGTAGCCTACTTTGAAGCTTTGAAAATTTGTGCCCAATTCAAGGTCCAAGGTACTTGAGAGTTGTTCCATATTGTAAACCTGGAAGGCTACTTGTCTAATGATTTTCAAGTCCCTGCCATTCCGTTTAATCACTTTTCCTGGCCAATTCAAAACCCAGTTTATGCACTTTTTCACTGTTTTAATCTTGAATATTTCTAACTAGCTGACTTTGGCATTTTATTGTGATCGACATTTTGACTTTTTGAGGAAGCTAGTTATGGATCCGTGTTCCTTGTGTGAGGGTGAATCAATGCTCAAGTTGCCAGTCCCTGGAAGTTTCAATGGGTGAGCTTTTGAAGCCAGTTCTGGAGGAGATTTTTGCAGATTTACAGTGTAAACAAAATCATTTTGCAGAGTTGCTATTTTCAAAGGGTTATAGTTTCATGTTAGATGGTTATTTTGGGATCCCAATTGTGGATCTACACTCGTTGTGTGAGAGTCTTTATCAAAAAGTGGGAGTGGAGACTCGGGTTTTGTTTTGCCTTTTGTTCAAAGTCATTTCCAGAACTAGTTTCCACTATGTTTACAAGTGTTCTTGCAGATGTAATAAATGGTCAACTTTGGAGACCAAAATCTCTCTCCTCAGGAAGCATTAAGAAAATTTGTCTTGCAAGGTACTGATAAATGTGAAGGCAGCCAAGTGGTGGCTGTGTAGATGTTTCTGTGGAGTTTGGGGAAGCATGTTTTGTCCCCAGTGCAAGGAAATGAACAAATTAAAATTTGCCAATGTAAATGATAAGAGGGGCATCATGCAATGCAAAAAGGGAATCCAACATGTGATGGAGGAACATTTTAAAGAAAGGGGGATGCTAGACCATTGCTTAGGAAAGATGAATCAATAGATTTTGCAAACACGAATTTGCAAGAGACAGAAAAATAGTCATATTGCGAGGGATATAACTTTTAATTCAACTGTTGGATCGGGCTAAATTTTGGATATGTTGTCACAAATCTAGTTCTCTAGATTTTGACTAGAGAGATTTTCCAAATTCATTCTAGTTCAGTTGATGTAGTCGACTGAGTGCAGAACTATCTAAACTACCCATAACAACCTCAAAAACATTATCCCACATTCACTGGGATTGGGGAGTTTTTAGTATTTATATATAAAGGTGCTCAAGCATAATGTAAAGAAAGTGAAAGAGAGACTATGGCTGTCTCTTACCCTTGTGGGCCCACATAAATGTGTGCAACAACTAGCAGTAAGAGATAATATTTTGACAAGTCATTTAAAAACTTCCAAAAGTTTAATCCCACATTGCTCCTAGTTTAAGCATTTCAAGTGTATAAATGGAATGCTCCTGACATAATGAAATAGATCAAAGAGCTGGAGGCTATGCTCATGAGAGCTCTTGGAGGTGCCTTAGGATTCATGTCAGTGGGCCCACAGGTAAGAATATTTTGCACATAGTTGATGGTGTGATGACTGGATAAGATGGACATGTGGTAGCTAGTCTCTGAATCTCCAAATGAGCTCATGGTTAGTACAAAAATCTAGAGATTAAGAGAATGAGGCCAGTTGCCATTTCTCTAGATGTTAACTATGGTTAAGGTTCCATTCTGAGATTCAAAGACTGAAGGGATTCGCCCAATCGCTAGATGTGACCCAAAGTTAGAAAATGGATTCAGAGATCATGAGAATAGGCCATTCGCTTGATCTCCAAATATAACTAGAGTTAAATGATCAATCTGGAGATTTAGAGAATGAGTGCATTCGCCCATTCTCTAGATAGACCCAGAGTTAGAAAATGGATCTAGAGATTCAGAGAAAAAGCCATTTGCCCATTCTCTAGATGTGACCATGGTCAAAATAGGAATTTAGAGATTTGGAGAATAGTGTGGTCTTCGAATCTCCAAATCAGAGGTCAAGGCTAGGGTTACTCCAGGAAGCCAATCAAATCATGACACTTGTCACATCCTAGTGGTTTCTATGGTAAAAATGCATAAATAGTATAAAAAGGCCAAAATTAAAAGATTCAGAAACATTTAAAATTGTGACATAGTTTGCACTATAGGATTTAATTCAAAAATTTTAATGATGAACATGCTCACAAAAAAAGGGTCTAGAGATTCATGTTTTATCAAAATATGGACATGTTATATGTTTTCAGAAATGACAGGAGATAAGGAATCTGAAGGAAATCATTATTTTTAGTTTCAGAGTAGTGGGGGAGAGAAGTATGGGTTTGAATTCCAAGATCAAAATCAGAATCAATTTGGGAAATGATTGCATAAGGTGGATCAATCTCAAGAATCAGTTGTAGATCAAAGTTGAGAGGAATATTTGAGATATTTTGGTGCTAAATGGATAGCTGTCAGTTTTGTGTAACTGACCTTCATCTGCTATATCTTTGATTTTCTTCTCAATTGTAAAGGATGTTGAAAATTTTACTGTGAGGAGAAGGCTTGGACTCCATTGTTGTTTTTATTAGGAATGTTTGTCAGATTTGGAATGTATTGACATATTGAAATTCTACTGGAATAGATTGGAATTCCCTTGCATGTTTTTCGTTGTCTTACTATTTGAATTTTATAGGTTTTGTATAATGAGTCTATAAGGAAGTTTTGGTATACCATTTACAAGGTATTTGTGAAATCAGTCTTTAGTTCCTTTCAAGGAAAGGGTAAAGTCTTTAGATTAATTTCTGAGAGCTCAGGATCTTTGCAAGAATATGATGATTGGATGTGTTTAAAAGAGGATGACTTGTAAGGCAATTCATTTGGGTTCTTTTTGTATTTTACTTAGAAGATTTATGTAGATATATGTTTTTCTATCTGACTCTCTACCCTAGGATAAGGCACTGGTCTATCCTTAATTTGCAGAGATTTCATCATCACAAAACTTAAAAGATTATTTACTTTTCATGTATGTTTGAAAGAGCTGATAAGGTTAGGTTTGTGTCAAGGATATAAACCAGTATTGTAATACTTTAAAGAAGTAGATCTGAGATAGGTACACCCACCTATAGCCAAGAGCTCAAAGTGAAGAAGGACTTGATCCTTGCTAATTATTCCTTTCTTGTGTGAATCAGGAGTCTAGGAATCAGAGAGTTCTATCTAAGCACTCAGGGCTATGTTTTAGGATTTAGCAAGAAAATGTACTTACAAATTGGTGACTCTACTGGGGAAGAAATAAAGGAGAAAAAATTTAAGATGCTCAATTCCTTGCTTGGTTGAATCATCCCAGATTCTGGTTAAGTGATCATAGAGTCAAGTTATTTTCAAAAAATTGTTATATTATCTCTCTAAATGGGAGTGGCAACTCTGAATCTCTGTTTGATCAATGTTTTGTAAAGAAATTGCAATGTATACATATTCCTGACAAACAGTGCATCCTGTGAAGTGTTTTGTGTTTGCTGATAAAGATGGTACAAGGTTGAGAAAGGTTCTCAGCTGTTTCAGTTTGTCCTCTGCAAAGAGGTGGCAACTCTACAAATGATTGGAAGGTGATTTGGAGAAAAGCTTCAAATCAATGTTTTGTAGCAATCACAACATTCCTAGGTATTTGATTTTCATATCAAGTTGTTTCATGAAAATCATGTGAAAAATTATTTCCCTATTTAGTTATTTTAAGCACTAAGTGAAAGGGAAGAACTGGTGTTTTGCATACAAGAATTTGAGTACATTTATTTGTTGTGTTTTGGTGTATGCAAATGATTTTTCAAGGGGATATGTCAGTTCTACTATGGATAAAATTTGCATAGTATGTATGCTTGAGTTTTTATGTAAGGTTGTGGTTACTTGTAAAAGAAAGTAGAAATGTCCTCTGAATATTCCCAGCCTTGTGTATCTCTGAATATAGTGATGTCTCAAAGAGTATCCGAGCTAGGAGATAGAAGAGGTTTGAAATGTTATTCACCTCTAGACTTTGAAGGTATTCCTGGTTACCCAAATGTGATACCCCTGGAAATTAGAAAATACTTGCCCAAATTCAATGGGGGAAAAGATGAATCAGCTGAGAAACATTTAAGTGCATTCATGGACCTGATTGAGGATTTTGATATCAGCCATGAAGATGTGATTACGAGATTGTTTGTACACTCACTAGTAGGAAGTGCTAGGGAGTGGTTTTCATTTCTGTCCTACCATTCTGTCTATTCTTGGAGGAGTTTTGAATCAGAATTTATTGAAACATATGGAGAATTCATTTGTGAGTATAGTCTATTAGTTGATCTTGCTGGCATTCATATAGGAAAAGATGAATTAGTGAATGATTTCAATCTCAAATTTGGGACAACACTAAAGAGAATTCCTAAGAAATGTAGGCCTCATGATGCATTGTCACTAGTTATTTACTTGGTTGCATTTAATAGTAAGATGGGTTACTTTCTGAGAGACAAGGAATCACAAAGTCTTCATCATGCTTTTTAGTTGGCATCAGATATAGAAAGGATGGGAAGGTTCGGATTGCCAAAGCTTCATGGTGCTAAAAATACAAGATTGCATGAGATGGCTTTCCCAAATGTTGCCACTAATTCAGTGATTCTAGTAAATAATGAAAATCTTAGTGAGTGTCATGATCCAGTTGGTGTAATGTCAACTAATGGAAATCAGGTTGAGCCTTCAAAATTGCTTCAAACTTTTGAGCCTGATGTTGTTTGCAATGTGCATAGTCTGCCCCAAGTTTAGAATAATGATAAGTCAGCTGATTTGGGGGAAAATGAATTCTCAGCAATGATAGTTCAAGAGCATAATGATGAAGTTGATGTGGAAAATAGTGATTACTTTAGATGTCTTGCAAGTGATCTTTGTGATCACTTATTTGATAAATGTATTGATCTCTTGAGCCTAAGGTAGTGCCTTCTCTCTCTAATTTGTAGCAAGAGGTTTGTTATTAAAATGATTTTCATATTCTATAATTTGAGGTATTTGGTGTTTGTGAAAGTGATGGTGTCAAGTCTGAGATACATTCAATTTGTGATGATGAGTCAATCTCATCATTTCCAAATTCTTCCATTGATTTGGCAAATTTTGAATATGAAACTGAAAGTTTTTTAAGTGAGGACTTGATTGAAAGCATAGAAGTTGATTTGCTTTCAGATTTGTGTGAACCAGTTTATGAAAGTTTCCATGAAAGCATTTATTATGACTATAAGATTGACATTGATTTTGATTCTTCACCTAAAATGGAGGTCAGCTTGTTTGATGTTGACATTGATGTTTGTGATATTGTTAGTGATAATGAGGCAATGTATTGTCAAACATAGATTAGCAATATTGACAGTGTTCCCTATGATAGTGATTTGTGCTTGGAAAACATGTGCCAAGATGAGGATGTATGTAATGGGCTGCCAGTTGATTTATTCATGCCAAGTTTTGAAATGTTTCATGAAGAAATGGATGAAGTTTCAAGTCCTAGAAATGATTAGCTTTTTCAGCCAGAGGTATGTGTGTTCCCTCAGGATTGTGATGAGATGAATCATGGTGTTTTGTTTTCAAAAGAAGCTGAAAAGAATCAGGAAGAATGTATAAATTATCAGGTAGATTTTGAGTCTTTTGTTTTCCCGATTCAGCATGTCAATGTTTTTCAGAATGAGTTAGAATTGAAGCCACAAGTTGTGGTTCATGGTGATTTATTTGAACATTCACATGAATTACAAGAGGTTGAGTTTCATAAGTTTTATTTTGATGTTCAAGCAATTATTGAAGAAAGCCAGCATGTGTCCAACCTTATGCTTGAATCAGAATGTTTTTCTCCTCAACTAGTTATAAGTTTTGAAGAGTGTGACATTACTATGTTGCACAATGATCAATATTTTCAGAATTCTAGTGGTTTTCAAATGCTAAATGATAGTGAAGATACTAGTTATTTTCTTTATGGTATGCTAAAGTTTTATGTCAATGTGATTGATCTTGTCAGCAGGAGAAGTGCTTTTAGGTTACCTTGGATTTGTGCAAATCAGAATTATATCTTTGATAGAGGTAAATGTTGACTCATGCTGACAAAGTTTTGAAGTCCTTTGTAAATATTTGTAAATTTTGTAAAGTTTCTTTGTTTCAGTTGTTCGGTAGTTGGTTTAGGGGTTCCTCGTTCAGAGTTTTGAGAAAGGATGTGAAAAAAGAAAATTGATTTTCTTTGGGTGATCTGTTGTACCAAATATTCTAGATCCTCTACATGCTTGCATGGGGCACACATCCCTAGTCAGAGCCACTGTTGGAGCTCAAAAAATGTAGTCTATATTTTTGAGTCCATATTGCAAAAATTGTCCAAGTGTTGGAATTAGTCCTTTGAAAATCATTAAAGATGCTTAGTTTGAGGCACTGAAAATGGAGCCTATTGAATTTCTTTAGAAGTCACTTGTATAGGGTGTCTATCACCTATCATTTGATGTTTGTAATAGGTTTTAGGTCCTAGGTTTCAGTTTCTGCATGTTTTTGAAGTGGTCATTTAAAGATGTTTCCTAAAATCTGCATTTAGTGTGTTTCCTGATTTTCACTGAGTGGCTCACTTTGGAGGTCTATATCTTTTTCCCTATTATTGATCATTGCATGTTGGTTATTGCGTCATGCTGTAGGCATGAGAGTGAGTCATCTTGCCAATTTTTAGCCCATCATGTGCCTGTTTGACCTGTTTGCCAGTGCCATTCCATTTGCAAATTGTTAAAATTCTCTGAGTTTGCCTTATCCAGTTTTCTGAGTAGCCTACTTCGAAGCTTTGTAATTTGTGCCATGTGCAAGGTCTGACATAATTGAGAGTTGTTTCATATTGTAAACCTAGAAGACTATTTTTTTTATGATTTTCAAGTCCCTGCCATTCCGTTTAATCACTTTTCCTGGCCAATTCAAAACCCAGTTTATGCACTTTTTCACTGTTTTAATCCTCAATATTTCTAACTCACTGACTTTGGCATTTTATTGTGATTAGTATTTTGACTTTATGAGGAAGCTATTTATGGATTCGTGTTCCTTGTGTCAGGGTGAATCAATGCTCAAGTTTTCAGTCCCTGGAAGTTTCAATGGGTGAGCTTTTGAAGCTAGTTCTGAAGGAGATTTTTGCAGATTTGTAGTGTAAATGAAATCATTTTGCAGAGTTGCTATTTTTAGAGCATTATATTTTCATGTTAGATGGCTATTTTTGGATGCCAATTGTGTATCTTCACTCATTTTGTGAGAATTTTTTATCAAAAAGTGGGAGTGGAGACTCGGGGTTTTGTTTTGCCTTTTGTTCAAAGTCATTTCCAGAACTAGTTTCCACTATGTTTACAAGTGTTTTTGCAGATGTAATAAATGGTCAACTTTGCATATCAAAATCTCTCTCCTTAGGAAGCATCATGAAAGTTTGTCTTGCAAGGTACTGATAAATGTGAAGGCATCCAAGTGGTGGCCGTGTAGATGTTTGCGTGGAGTTTGGGGGAGCATGTTTTGTCCCCAGTGCAAGGAAATGAACAAATTAAAATCTCCCAACGTAAGTGATAAGAGGGGCCTCACACAATGCAAAAGGGGAAGCCAAAATGTGATGGAGGCACATTTTAAAGAAAGGGAGATGATGGACCATTGTTTAGGAAAGATGAATCAATAGATTTTGCAAACACGAATTTGCAAGAGACGGAAAAACAATCATATTGCGGGGTGTATAACTTTCAATTCAACCATTGGATGGGGCTAAATTTTGGATATGTTGTCACAAATCTAGCTCTCTAGATTCTAACTGACATGATTTTTCAAATTCATTCTCATTTACGAGATATAGTCGACTGAGTGTAGGACTATCTAAACTGCCCATAACAACCTTAGAAACATTATACCACATTCACTGGGATTGGGGAGTTTTAGTATTTATATACAAAGGCACTCAAGCATAATGTAAAGAAAGTGAAAGAGAGACTGTGGCTATTTCTTGCCCTTGTGGGCCCCCATAAATGTGTGCGCCAGCTGGCCGTAAGAGACAATATTTTGACAAGTCATTTAAAAACCTCCAAAAGTTTAATCCCACATTGCTCCCAGTTTCGGCATTTCAAGTGTTTATATGGAATGTTCCTCACATAATGAAATAGATCAAAGAGTTGGAGGCTATGCTCATGTGAGCTCTTGGAGGTGCCTTGAGATTCATGCTGGTGGGCCCACAGGTAAGAATATTTTGCAGATAGTTGATGGCGCAATGACTGGACAAGATGGACACGTGGTGGCTAGTCTCCAAATCTCCAAATGAGCTCGTGGTTAGTACAAAAATTTGGAGATTAAGAGAATGAGGCCAGTCACCAATTCTCTAGATGTTAACTATGGTTAAGGTTCCATTTCGAGATTCAGAGACTGAACGGATTAGCCCAATCGCTAGATGTGACCCAGAGTTAGAAAATGGATTCAGAGATCATGAGAATAGGCCATTCGCTTGATCTCCAAATATAACTGGAGTTAAATGTTCAATGTGGAGATTCAGAGAATGAGTGCATTCACTCATTCTCTAGATAGACCCAGAGTTAGAAAATGGATCTAGAGATTCAGAGACAAAGCCATTCACCCATTCTCTAGATGTGACCATGGTTAGAATAGGAATTTAGAGATTTGGAGAATAGTGTGGTCGCTGAATCTCCAAATCAGAGGTCAATGCTAGGGTTACTCCGGGCAGCCAATCAAATCATGACACTTGTCACATCCTGGTGGTTTCTATGGTAAAAATGCATAAATAGTAAGATTCAGAAAGATTTAAAATTGTGACATAGTTTGCACTATAGGATTAAATTCAAAAATTTAAATGATGAACATGCTCATGGAAAAAGAGCCTGGAGATTCATTTTTTATCAGAATATGGACATGTTATATGTTTTTGAAAATGGCATGAGATAAGGAATCTGAAGGAAATGATTATTTTCAGTTTCAGAGTAGTGGGGGAGAGAAATATGGGTTTGAATTCTGAGATTTGAATTAGAATCAGTTTAGGAAATGATTGCAGAAGGTGGATCAATTTGAAGAATTAGTTGCAGATCAAATTTGAGAGGAATATTTGAGATATTTTGGTGCTAAATGGACAGCTGTCAGTTTTGTGTAATTGACCTTCATCTGCTATATCTTTGATTTTCTTCTCAATTGTAAAGGATGTTGAAAATTTTACTATGAGGAGAAGGCTTGGACTCCATTGTTCTTTTTCTTAGGAATGTTTGTCAAATTTGAAATGTATTGACACAGTGAAATTCTACTGGAATAGATTGGAATTCCCTTGCATGTTTTTGGTTGTCTTCCTATTTGAATTATGTAGCTTTTGTATATTGAGTCTGTAAGGTAGTTTTGGTATACCATTTACAAGGTATCTATGAAATCAATCTTAAGTTCCTTTCAAGGAAAGGGTAAAGTCTTTAGATTAATTTCTGAGAGCTTGGGATCTTTGCAAGGATCTGAGGATTGGATGTGTTTAAGAGAGGATGAATTGTGAGGCAATTCATTTGGGTTCTATTTGTATTTTACTTAGAAGATTTATGTAGATATATGTTTTTCTGTCTGACTCTCTGCCCTAGGATAAGGCCCTAGTCTATCCTCAATTTTCAAGGATTTTAAAAGATTATTTACTTTTCATGTATGTTTGAAAGAGTTGATAAGGTTAGGTTTATGTCAAGGATATAAACCAGTATTATAATGCTTTGAAAAAGTAGATCTGAGATAGGTACACCCGCCTGTAGCCAAGAGCTCAAAGTGAAGAAGGATTTGGTCCTTGTTAATTAGTCTTTTATTGTGAGAATCAGGAGTCTAGGAATCAGCAAGTTCTATCTAAGCACTCAAGGCTGTGTTTTAGGATTCAACAAGAAAATGTACTAACAGGATGATCATCGTCTGCATTGAGAAAATCAACAAATAATGTGATATCATCTCCAACATTACCATGTGCGCCACCATCATCATCAACATATCCACCATGGGAAGCATCAAGATCAATTTGGGGACCCCTACATATATCCCCACAACTCGTGCAAATATGTGCTATGCTGGGGGTAACCCTCACCTAGGTCAAGTATTGTAAAAAACTGCCTGTAGGGACACTCAATGAACCAAGAGCTAACTGCACTGCTCGATGATGGATAGGTGTAGCAACTACTAGAGCAAGAAGAGGAATAAGGGGCTCATTAGCACATGATTTATAGTTCTGTCTCTCAATTTGGCCCATGTCCTTTCCTGTGGCATGCCTCAACCAACCCCCTAGAATGATCTCATGTCAAAGTATTTGGGTTTCCTACCCAGTTCAAGTTCAGCCCATATTTTTTTTATAAATAAAGGGGACCTTATGATTAGCATGTGATGGATGGTCAAATACCATCCACCACTGTTCAAAAAAATACTCCACTAAACCAAGGTGTCGACACCATCTAATAGAAATACGTGGCTTCTTGCCAAGTATCTCTTCACCCGTTTTAAGGTTCAAAAAATAATGCGTCATATCCCTTTTTATAATTTTTAAATTATTGACCTCTTTATAAGAGAGGTTGTTAATATAATATGCATGCATAGTCTCCCTCCCTGACTAAAAACTATCAAGCTCGGAGTCTAATGTATGTACAAAATCTACTATGCCTTGCATGCTATCTGCAAGGTGTAGTAGCTAGGGAGATGGATGGGGATCATGCCTAATAGTATTGTCTCTCAACTCCCTAGGTGGAGGTGGTGCTTGTTGACCTAAAATCTCATCATTGTTAAAATCATCTATTTTTATAATCTGCATACATATTAAAACATGAAAATTTACAATTAACATACAACTTACATTTTACCTTACAAAGAAAGACTTAAATAATTAATTACTTGACATAAAATTTAAAAATACAATAGAGAGAGAGAGAGGAGAGATAAATAATTAATTACTTCACATAAATTAAAAATTAACAAATAATTTAAACATTTTACCACACACACACACACACACACACACAGAGATTTAAATAAAATTAATTACTTGTAATAATTCAATATTTTACCTTAGAGAGAGAGACTTAAATAAAATTTATTACTTGTCATAACTTAAAAATTAACATATAATTTAAACATTTTATAGGTTACAAAGACAATCAAGACAAATGTTCAAATGTTTTTTTTAAGAATGTACACCTAAGGTTAAAAAAGATTCCAAGTAAATTTTAATGTTTTTAAATCTCTATGTTTTGAAAGGTTTTGATTAGGAACGTGTTTTAACATTAGAGAGAGAGAGAGAGAGAGGTTATATATAATACAACCTATATTTTTAGATTTTTAATTTAGGAATGAAACTATATGCACCTTAGAGAGGGACCAATACCCAACTTAAAGATATTCATGAAATATGAAATCTATGTTTTTGGTATTTTGACTTTTTCAGGGATTTTGAATTTACAAACTAATAATGTGCAACCTATTGATTTTTTAGGAATTTTGAAATCCAACTTAGGTATGACAATACAATAGAGTAAAATGAGACACTATAAAGTGAAAATTATGTTTTTAAGTTTTCAAACTTTGAAAATCTCAGGAATGAAAATCTAAAGGAGAGACAAATGAAATCTATGTTTTTTGTATTTTGACTTTTTCAAGGATTTTGGTATATATATAACAAGTGAAAAACAACCTATAATTTCAAGTTGTTTAACCCTTTTGAAATCCGAAACATGTGTCACATTCTATGCTTTGCCTACTACAAGATTTTTTTTTTCAATTTTGTAAAGTTTAGAATTAGTTAAGGTTGTCAGACATGAGAGTTTTTTTATTCTGAATAAGTTGTAGTAGAAAATTCATAATTAATTATTTATTTGGGAAAAAATTGTAAAACAATATGCGTCACATCCGGGCATGAGTCTATTACTTATATCTATAATCTTGTGAAAATATATCATCATTTGATTGTGATTAAGGTGGTCAAACATACACGTACTTTTTATCTTTTTCGTGAAATTTTCATACTACTGCATTAAAATCTAAATTTTTGAACAATTAGATTAATTTTTTTCAGACAAGGGATAGTATTTTAGAAACTACATTCAATTTCCTACATATTCTATTCTTACAACATTTTCACATAAGGTTGATAAGATGTTCAATGTTTTACATCAAGTTGACTAACCTTGATTTTCTAATTTTTCATTGCCACTTAAGGCCATAGTTTGGTATACCATGATCCTGCACATACCCATATATTAGCAACCTCCATAGAAACCATCCCCTGACTACTTAGGTCAAAATCTAGCACAATACACTTCATTTCCATCTGCCCAGTGAAGTCCTTGATATTCTGAATGGAGGAAGAAATGTTTTGGTCACTGTCATGTAGAATTTTCTTTAACGTATATTCATAAAGCTTCATATACTCTGGGATTTTTCCACATTTTTCTTCCAGAATATTTCTAGCTTTGATTTCCTCTTCTAGTCGAGCTTCCAGCCTACCAATCTTATGCATGAGCCCATGGACCTCATTATAAATTCATTGGTCCAAAGCAAGAGATAAATTAGGTTTATATTTGGCCTTTTTAAGGAACTCTAGACTCGACAGGTAGGCATCAATATGTTCAATATCACTCTTCTTACTAGAATCCTTAGGGTTAGCCACTATATTATCCAATAGAGTCTTATCATGATTAGAGAGAGAAATTGTGGAATTAGAAGAAGGGTAATCCACAATATTTATGTTCAGATTCATACCAAGGCCAGAGAAACAAAGCTTTTTCCTTTTGCCTTCAGTTTCCTTGGCTATATTCTTCTATTTGGAGGAGATGCTATTATCTACATTCACCAGAGGGGGAGGGTTTCTAACACCAATTTTTCCCTTTTTCAAGGAAGAGGAAGCATTAGCATCAAAGTCATCAGTCTCCATCCCCTTGGCATCTTTCGACCATAAATTCATATTCTCTTCATCTTCATTCATTTCCTCTGAACTCTTGACCAAGTCATCCCTAGTCTCCATGCCATTATCATTGTCATCCAGAGTGATCCTCCCTCTCTTACCTATCGATCGTAAAGGAGATTTCCATTTCTTCCCGCTAGATGTTTTTGTTGGCAAGTTGACTATACTAATGTATATGACTAAGATTTAGTGTTGTCATTATGGAAACAAAGTCATATGCAGTTTTGGAGTCAGCGCACTTACTCATAAGATTAGAATTTGGCTAAGTATGGAAAACTGGGTAGTTAGTGAAGCACCTAAGGAAAAAAGCATCAGCGCATGTGTGTATGACCAAACTATGGCATTTGCCTTGAAGATAAGCTTTTGAGTATGTATTCATGCTAAGTCTAAGAACGCATGATCAAATGAGTTAGTATGAAGAAGTTACAGCCAGTTGAAGTGACAATGATAGTGAGTGGCAGAACAAAACAGAGTATGGAGCCGACTGTTAGTATTTTGGTTAGCAGTTATAATATTGTTTTGTAAAGGCTATGTGCCTATTTTAAATGGGTTGTAGAATTTTTAATATCATTATATGTAAACACGCTTGATCATTCATTTGGAAGCATTGTATGTAATTAGTTATAGGCTGACCTAGTGAATAGTTTTGTTTGCTCATATAAATAAGACATGCGCCTTTGTATTTGAGTATGTCATGAGATATAGAGTTGATAGAAGATGATAAGAAGCATGCAAAGAGAATTCAGTATGATATAGACCTTTACAAGAGGTTAAAGCATTAGTGCGCATAAGGAGTTGATCAGACAAATAGTGTCACAATAGTTCACCATTGTAGATATAGTGTGTATCTTATACTCATAAGGTTGTAGCCTTCACTATTTGAGCAGTGAGCTCTAAGATAGTGTTTCCTCACCCCTAACAGGGTTAATTGTAAAAGACCCCTAACAGGGTCTGACCCTTTACAAGGTCATTGTACTTAAGCATTGTAATGACAACTCCTAACAGGGCTAAGGAACATTAATAGGTTCATAATACACAAGTACAATTATTAGTGGGTATTAATTCCCACTGGGGCTTTTCCTTTGGCCAAGGTTTCTCCATAATCATGTAGTACCCCACACCTAGTCCGATTTTATAAATATTATGATTACATTAGGATGATAGATTATATGTTCAGGAATCATTGATGCTTATGATTTTACTGACCCCATACTTGCATGTGTATGGTTGATGTGTCTATTTTATATTTCTGTTTGGCGTGCCCAATATGGTTGAGGGATGGATTCATAGTTACTTGCTTGTGAGACCCACATGATTGGCTGATCCCCGCCATTGTCTATTATATATTTATATATGTATTTACATGCAAGTTTTGTATGCAAGTTTGCAAGTACTGGGCATCAACTTCCCTGAATTGTCAAGATGAGCGTGCCCTATCGCAATATCTCAAATGGTAAGAGAGGGGAGGTAATACACAAATCCAAAACCCTAACCTAAGCCCATTTGTCCTAGGATTGGAGAAGTATTAGTTGACTACCCTACCCAAATTTGTCTAGTTGACAAGAATTTGTGGATCCCTTTCTAGTGATTGCTTAGTTTTATGTTGTTTGACTTTAGTTGATTTATTTCTTATGTGGGTGATTTTCTATGATTTATTGATTAATGATTATAGTTGGGATTTAATATTAATCATGTTCCTAAGTTTATTTGAGAAAATTTAATTAAAAGTTAAATAATTGAATATTTGGATTTAATTGATTATTTAATTGAAATTGAATTTAATTATGTTTGTGTACATTATTAAATAATTAAATATTTAATTGCATGGTTTTAGGATGCTTTAAATATTTAATCTATTTAATACATATTTTAATTATAACATGTGCATTAATATTAATTGAAAATTGAATTATGTTTAAAAAGTAATCAACTTATTTTTAAAAGTCAAAGTTGAGTTGTGCATGAAAAGTGTTTTTAATTATTTAATTGTGATTTATTCTCAATTTCTGATTTGAAGTTAATGTGTGAGTTATCTATTGAGTTATCTTTAGGGTTGTATGTGTATGCACCCTAAAATGGTCACCTAGACTTTGGGCCCCCATTCAACAATTTATCAGATCCCTAAATTAGTATTTTCAAAAATCAACATTTTATCAATCATATCAATTTTCTTGATCAAATCCTATTTTATCATTTTTCGATTATTCCTTGGGCTAACCATTTTATCCTAAAGTCTTTATTTATTAAAAGGAATATTTCCTCCCCTTTTATTAAATAAAAAGCCCCCACCTTTTCCTCTTATCCTAAGTTGCACAAATAAAGCATTATTCTTATTTTATAAAAAGAAGAAAAGCACTTTTTGTCTCATATGGACACAAAAGTCAACTCTTATTTTCTCATTAGAGGATATTTGTGCACATGGATTGCTCCTCTTTGATGCTCCACCCTTGATTAAATTTTTTGCCTCTTAATGTCCATCGTCTGTTGATCCTCATTTCCTATAAAAGAAGAGCTCTCTTCCTCAATTTCATATGCATTTTTTAATACTAATGTTATGTTGCAGGTTTTCTAGGTCACTTTGGAGCTTTTGAAGATTTGGAGCATTCTTGGCTTACATTTTTCATGCTTTCATAGTTTATCTCTTTCATTCTAGTTCCATTATCATGGCATTCATAGTATAGATTTCTGTTATGCTTTAGATTACTTCATCTAGTCTAATTAGGAAGGATTTGTAACACTTGCATCTTTCCTTTCATAGTTTAGTTTGTACTTTCATTTCCATAGCTTAGCTTGCACCTGTCATTTCAAGCTTGCATATTCATCTCAATCTAGTTTGCATTTGCATTTCATAGTGATTCTTGGGGATATTGGGATTCTTTCCCTTGTCTTCATTTGAATCTCTCATTGTGTGGTTGACTAGCAAGGTCATTAGCTTAATAGCTCTAGCTAAGAGCAAATTTTAAATAATCTTGCAACTCCATACATAGAGAGCTCTAGGTCGCTTTCTAAGGTTTCCTATTCATGGATTCCTTTGGATATAATGACTTAGAGAAGTGAACCATTTGAGTGTGTACATTATGAAATGGGGAATTGCATTCATTTGAAGATTAGACAAGTTTTGGAGGAGGATTTTAGGAGAGCTTGTGTTTTGGATTTTGGAGAATTTTTCTTGTTGTGGTTGCTTGTTGTTTTGGCTTCATTGTGTGTTTGGAATTTTGGGTGTGGCATTCTTCATGGATCCAGATCTGCAGGTTGGATCAATCTTTAGAGAAATTCTGGTCTTTAGATCTTCATAGGTTTTCTATTTCAGTTTTTGGTGTTGGATTCGAGGTAGGCTTTGAAATCTTGCCTGTTAGTTATATTATGCATCTGTCTGGCTTTCTTTACTTGTGCAAGTTTTAGTTTATTTCAATAGATAGATCTATCTTTGTTTGGATTTTGGGTATCTAGGAAAACCTAGTTAAATTGATTTTATGTATTTATTAAATTTTAGCATAGTAGTGCTATGCTGGCAAAATTTCATTGAGAGCTTATATATAGTTTTACTACAAAATGAATTATTAAATCTGGACTATAGTCTGACTATAGGGTTTGAAAAATAAATTTGTCTATTAGAGAGAAAATCAATTGTTACAGGAAAACAAAACCCAATTTGGGTATAAAAGTCAATTATGGATATTATATGTTATCTTGGTTTAAAAAAAATACTTATTGGAAAAATTCTACAGTCCTATAAATTGGACAGTCAAATTAAAAGAGGCCAATAAGACATACAATTATATTCCAATCTGGACTATGCGTAAAAATTATCCTATGATTTTATTAATTCCGAAAATTATTTTCTTAGGATAAGAAAAATATTCATAAATTAAAAAATATATATATTTTATCAAACTGCATTGGTTTGATTTTAAAAAAATGTGAACCTTGCATGGGGTCGTGTGTAGCCCCTAGAGGGACTGTCGCAGGGGCCCTAATGGGTGTTGCGTGCAGCCCACCGAGGGGGATTGTCACGATGGTACCAAGGAGGTACCTGTTAGCGGTACCTTTGGGGAGGGAGCCATGGGCGCCCCCCAAAAGGTTTGTTTCTTTTTATTTTTATTTTTTTAAAATTATATTTTATTTAATGTAAATTTGTTTTAAAAACTTAGTTTAATTTAATTTTTATTTTATTTATTAATTTCATTTCATTTATTAATTAAGTTTAATAAATTGTTTATTATTTAGTTTAGATTTATTTTATTAATTAAAATTTTATTTAATAATTAAAGTTTACTTAAGATAATTATTAATTTAGTTTA
This sequence comes from Chamaecyparis obtusa, assembly GCA_027943335.1. NCBI lineage: Eukaryota > Viridiplantae > Streptophyta > Pinopsida > Cupressales > Cupressaceae > Chamaecyparis > Chamaecyparis obtusa. Next base: position 187,034 of record BSBK01002867.1, read on the forward strand.
ATTTAGACAAATTTATTAATTTATTTTTGGTTTAAATTGCTAAATGATAGACTTTATTTTTGTTATTTGGTTGATAGACTTTCATTTTATAGATTTGTTAATTATGATGAGTTGATCGTAAGATTGATCATAGATTAAATTGTATGTTTAACTATAGATTTATGTGTATGTATGTAAATCTATATTGGTTAAGGTGAATTATTTATTTCTAATTTCATGATGATCATAACGAACGAGTTAATCCTTCATTATAAGATCTTTATATTTATATAGTAGTTTTATAGACAATCTTACATCATTGGGCTAATTTTTAAATGACCATGTTTTGGAATTGAAGTGCATCTACTGAAATTGGGCTTTTTACTCTGCTGAATTCATAGAATGTATATATGAAATATTCTTTCATTATGGTGTTGTATTAATGTTTATGATTAGTTTATCTCAGTAGATTTATGTAATTCTATACTTAAATTCAATTATGTTCAATATGAAAATTAAAGTTCTTATGAAATTAGATTTCAGTTTGCTATGATGCAAATGTGTATTCATCATTCTTGGAGTGTCTTCTTTTGCTTATTGTGTTATCAGGCACTAGATGACCTAGGGGGAAAACAGAGGCCGAGTTACGAGTGGTGCAGAAGCACCCTTTTAAGGGCTCCTACCATTGAAAGTTTTTTTGTGATTTTCTTTAGTATGAAGCCTTTTAATTAAAATAAGAGCCATGAGCTCAGTGTTTGTTTAGGTCCTAGGTTGGGTCCTAAGTTCACAGTCTAGCTTAGCCAGTTGTAGATGCTCAGGGACTCAGTGGATGATGTCATCCTAATGTCACCTAGCCTTAGGTTTGATAAAGGTTTTAAAGTATGGGTCTATGGTGATTTAGCACATGTGTGCTTTGATTTTGGCCTGTGTGTGGCATAGAAATGTGGAAAGAGCAAAAATTGCTCAAGCAACAAAAGTTGCTCAAAAAGTTGCATAGCAACTTTTCAAAGTTGCTTAGCAACTTTTCTTATTATAGGTTAGAATCCTAACCCAATGGCTAAGAGCCCTAACCAAACCCATACCCCGAGGATAAGACCATCAATTCTTGGAAAAACCTGAATCTAGGGGTTGGATGTCAAACTGTACGACTTTGAGAAAGAATTTTCAGATTGTGACTATTTTTCATGTGCCAGTTTGCACATAGTGAATGAAGAATGAAGGATAATGGTTGAATCTTATTGATTATTGTGTTTTGGATCTTTCTTACTATATATTATTTTATTTCCAATTCATAGCTTAGCTTTATCTTCAATTTTGTACAAGGTTTTGTAAATAGTTGTGAGTTACTATCTCCCTGGCCAGTTTTAACTGGTTTGTAAATATGGGCTCGTAGTTCCTATCCCCACCATGGAAACTCCATGAAACCATGGGATATGTAATTTTATTCCCTAAACATATTTTCATTTCAAGAAAGGCCCTAGAATATGCAAGGAACCATTTTTGAGACCAAGCCCTAGGCGAGCCTGGACTGTGCCCAGCTAGGTAAGGTCAGCGTTGTGAAGGTTCTCAAAAGAAAGGGTGAAGATTATAGAAGAAATAATTTGGAGGATTGCAAGAAGGATTAAAGAAGCTTCATTGGTTAGAAGGAGAGGCTTCCACCAATCTAGACAAGGTGGTTAAACAAACAAACCAGTCATGTGACCCTGCCAAGCTCAAAAACACCTAGAAACCCTCATTTCTGGTTAGGGCACTGTACCATTACTTGGGGTCCTGAAACCTTGAAAATCCTTGAGAGTTAGGGATTTTAATGGGAGTATATTTGGAAGAATATCCAATATTTGGTGAAGGTTGTAGGTGTAAGTCCTACAAATTCAGAAAGGAGGCCTAATTGGGGTTCTTTCCTTGTAGCCCTATTTTGGGAGAAAATGGTGAGATCAGGTAACAAGCTAGATTACCCAAGCCCTTGGAGTCACATAGGAGGTTTTAAAAACACCTTAGGTCCCATATCCATCCTTGCTAGATCCTGAGAAGGTATGGAAGTAGTGAAGCCCTTATAAGCCCATGTAAGGGTTTGAAGCCACATAGTGTGAAGGAGAGCTTAGGAGAAGGAGTGCTTGTTATTGGTGGATATATTGGGTTGGGTCAAGGGATTCTATTGACAAGAGATATCCTAGAGACCATAGGGTGTGGGTAGAATACACTAGATATCCAAGAAAGGGATCAAGGAGCATAGACTAGGCTAGTCTATCCCAATCTCCCTATCAAATTGGTATCAGAGGAACCTAAGACTTGGGAAGTGGATAGTTGGAGAGTGTGAATGTTTCAACCTCTAGAATAATCAGTAGGGTCATCTCAAAAGAAGAATATGGTGACTAATGCAGAGCTAGCAAAGAAGGTAGAAGATTAGGAGGAAGCTAATAGACTCTTGCAAGAAAGATTGGTTTAGTTAGAGAAACTCTTGGATGATGTCCAAGCTAAAGCAAACAAAGTCAATGATAGAATGGAGGAGCAAGATGGAAAGGAATAATAAAAGACCATTGATGATGATGTACCTATACCTGACCCTCCAACTCAAGAGGAGTAGTTCTTTAAGGCAATCAAAGCCATCACTGGAAAAGCACTTGAAGGTGTTCCATTACTCACTAGTAGAATGGAGATTGAACTAGTTATGCAATGGATTGAGGGCATGGAGAATCACTTCGAATGTGAAGAGATCTTTGAAGCACAAAAGGTCAAAGTGGCCAAATCAAGGCTGAGAGGCCAAGCTCTAACTTGGTGGAACTATCTCCAAGAAGAAAGGGGGAAAGAAGGTAAGAATCCAATTGCTAATTGGAAAGCTATGGTGAACAAGGTAAGAAAAGCATATCTACCTGTAGACTTTGAAATCTAGCAGCATAGAAGAAGATTGAACCTAAAAAAAAAAAGAGAAGGATGTTTCCACATAGAGAGAGGAGTTCCACAAGTTGATCTTGAGATCCAAAGTGAAGGAAGATGAGAGCATTAAGGTGGCAAGGTACTTGAGTGGGTTGAAGTGGAGTATAGCAGAGGAGATGAATTTTTTCACTCCTAGTATAGTTCTTGGGTGTCAACATATGGCACAAAAGATATAAGAAAAGAAGAGAAGGAAGAAAGAACCCAACTCTAAAAATAGAGGCAGAGGTAGAGACTCTAGAGGGGGTCAAAGAGGAGGTTCTAGTGGCAGAGGAGGTGATTCAAGAAACCAAGGAGAGAATAGACTCCTTGAACAAATTGTAGAGACTAGTACAAGAGGTACTTTCAGTAGAGAAAGAGGTTCTCATGGTGGGACAAGTAGAGGAAGGAGTGCAAGAAGAATCAGCTCCTATTTTGCCACAATGAAATGTTACCAATGTGGTCAACTTGGACACCCTTCTTATAGGTATCTTGATAAACCTACAAGCTCTAGCAGTGAGAAGAGGGTAGCCTATGCCCAAGAAGATGGAGCCAGCTCATGCACCAATGAGGTTAGAAAATTAGAATCAGAGATGGGGGAAAACTTAATGTTTAGAAGAGTATTGATTAGGTAGCCTACTCAAGGAGAACCCAAGCAAAGAAGAGCCTTGTTTAGAGTTAGGAGCAAGATCTTAGGCAAGGTCTACAAGATGATAGTTGATTCAAGATCAACTGACAATATTATATCAGATGAAGCAACAAAGAAGTTGAAACTCACAAAGATTCCCCACACAAACCCATACAAGGTAACTTGGTTGAATCAAGAGCAGAGTGTGCTAGTCAATGAAGAAACTTGGGTGGAGTTTTCCATTAGAGGATATAAGGACAAGATCCTTTGTGATGTCCTACCCATGGATGCCTGCAATCTTCTATTAGGAAGACCCTAGCAGTTTGATAGGAAGGTGATCTATGATGGAGAGGAGAACTCCATTTCCTTCATAAAGGATGGAAAAACATTTAAAATTTAGTCTCTGATAGAGAATGATGAAGGAGCCTAAAGGACACCTAGTGTCTTGCTTAGTAGTGGGAAGGAGTTCTTAGACCTATTTCATGAAGATGAAACACTAGGATGTTCCATTGTGGTGAAGCTAAAAGAAGAGGAATACAAGTTGCAGAGAGAGACACCTAAGGAGGTGAAGCATATGTTGGAAGAATACAAGGACATAGTAAGTGATGGAGCACCTAAAACAATTCCTCCAAGAAGGGCTATAAGCCATCAGATATATTTTATACTTGGTGCATCTCTTCCCAATAAAGCAGAAAACAAGCTCACACCTGATCAAAACAAGGAGGTGGCAAGGCAAGTGCAAGAGTTATTGGATCAAGGACTAATTAAGAAGAGCATCAGCCCATGTGTAGTCCCAATGGTGCTAGCATCAAAGAAGGGAGGCAAGTGGAGATTTTGCATTGATTCAAGGGCCATCAAAAGGATTACAATCAAGTATAGATTCCCAATTCCTAGAATAGAAGACTTGATGGACTATTTAGGGGGTGATACGTACTTCACAAAGTTAGATCTTAAAAGTGGTTATCATCAAATAAGGATTAAGGAGGGTGATGAGTGGAAGACATCTTTTAAGACCATAGATGGGTTGTGTGAATGGCTTATGACGCCATTTGGGCTTACCAATGCCCCAAGCACCTTCATGAGGTTGATGAATGAGGTCTTGAAGGAATTCACTAGCAGATTTGTGGTGGTGTATCTAGATGATATACTCATTTATAGCAAAACCAAAGAAGAGCATCTTAAACATTTGACGTTAGTCTTGAAGAGGTTACATGAGGAGAAGTTGGAAATCAACCTAGAGAAGTGTAAATTTTTATAGGAGTTAGTCTAATTAGGATTTTTGGTGTCCAAGGGTACCTTGAAGATGGACCTAAGCAAAGTGTAGGCAATCTTGAATTGGCATGCCCCTAAAACAGGGACTGAAGTTAGGATATTTTATGGCTTGGCACAATTTTATAGGAAATTTGTGAGGAACTTCAGTGGAATATGTGCACTAGTACTTGACACCATCAAAGGGGGACTCAAAACTAAGTGCAAGTGGACTGAGGAAGCTGATAAAGCATTCCAATTATTGAAGCAAGAGGTAGCCACCAAACCTATCCTAAGTTATTACCTACTTTTGACAAACAATTTACACTAGAGTGTGATGCAAGTGGTATTGCAATAGGGGTGTATTGAGTCAAGAGGGAAGGCATGTGGCATTTATCAGTGAGAAACTCAATGAAGCAAAGAAGAGATATTCAGCCTATGATCTAGAGTTCTATGCACTAGTTCAGTCCCTCAAGAAGTGGAGACATTACTTACTCCCAAAGAAATTTGTGGTGTTCATAGATAATCAGGCTTTGAGTTACATTAATACTCAAGAGAAGCTTAAAAATAGACATTTGAAGTGGATGGAGTACCTCCAATCCTTTACCTTTACCATCAAGCATAAGAAGGGGCAGCTAAACAAAGTGGCAGATGCTTTAAGTAGGAATTTATTAACTGTCCAAGAAGTGCAATTGCAAAGCATAGGGATAGAAAGTTTCAAGGATCTCTATGAAGAGGATGAAGACTTCTCCATAGCCTATAAGGTATGCAATGAGTTTGAAAATCACTTCCATAGTGATTATGTAGATTACACTCTTCAAAATGGCCTCTTGTTTAAAGGCAATTAGTTATGTGTGCCTAGAGGATCCATGAGAGAAAATTTGATATAGGAGAAGCATAATGGGAGCCTAAGTGGGCATTTTGGCATCAATAAAACTATAGAGCTAGTACATAGGTACTACTATTGGCCTAGGTTTCCAAGGGATGTGAGGAAGTATGTGGAAAAATGTGGTGTATGTCAAAGGGCTAAAGGAGGCTCAAGTAATGCAGGACCCTATGAACCATTACCAAATCCAAATAGGCCTTGGGAGTGTGTGAACATGGACTTTGTGGTTGGACTCCCTAAAAAAAAAATTGGTATGGATAGCATATATGTGGTAGTAGACAGGTTCTCTAAGATGACTCATTTCATTCCATTTAGAACTACTCATGATGCTAGTTATATTGCACATCTATTCTTTAAGGAGATTGTAAGGATTCATGGACTCCCATTGAGCATTGTTTCAGATAGGGATAACAAGTTCATGGGTCATTTTTGGCAAACCTTATGGAAAAGGCATTGAACTAACCTATCATTCATCTCACCTAACCATCCACAAACTAATGGTCAAACTAAAGTTATTAATAGGGTATTAGGCAATTTGATGAGGTGCCTAACCAAGGAGTATGAATAGACTTGGGATCTAGTCATTCCACAAGATGAGTATGCCTACAATGATAGTGTTAATAGGACCATAGGAAGGATTCCTATTGAATTTGTATATGGTAGATATCCTAGAGGGGTGTGTGAACTAAGATAACTTGGTTTAATGGAGATGAAGAGTGGCCAAGTAGAGGATTTCACTCAAACCATCAAGGAAGTACAAGAACAAGTCAAGAGAGTCATCCTAGAGTCAACTCAAAAATTGACAGCTAAAGTGGATGAGAGAAGGAAAGAGGTTCAGTTTGAAGTGGGTGACTATGTGATGGTCCACTTGAGTAAAGCTAGAATGCAAAAGGGTATGCCTACCAAGCTACAAATGAAGAGAGTAGGGCCTTGTAAAATTATAGCCAAATATGGTAAGAATGCCTATAAAGTGGATTTGCCATCAGATTTAGCTATATCACCGGTCTTTAATGTACCTGACCTAATCTTATACAAAGGAGAAGTAACAAGGTAGACTGAGAGTCAAGCCAAGGTATTGCAGGACTTAGACAAGAATGACATGCCTCCAATGAATCAGCCCATAGAAAAGTAGATCTTGGAGTCTAGGGTGAAGAAGTAAACAAGGTACCAAGTTTACATGGAACACTTGGTGAAATGGGCAGGTCAACCTAAGTCTAAAGCCACTTGGGTTGATGAGAGAAAGTTCAAGAAGCTAGGTATTGATCTAGCCCTTATCACTCCCAAAGTGCCTTAAATATGTGTTGAAGGGGAGTATGGTGCAGGGGCACCCTTTTAAGGGCTCCCACCATTGAAATTTTTTTTGTGCTTTTCTTCAGTATGAAGCCTTTTATTTAAAATAAGAGCCATGAGCTTAGTGTTTGTTTAGATCCTAGGTTGGGTCCTAAGTTCACAGTCTAGCTTAGCCAGTTGTAGATGCTTAGGGACTCCATGGATGATGTCATCCTAATGTCACCTAGCCTTAGATTTGATAGAGGTCTTAAAGTATGGTTTTGTGGTGATTTAGCACATGTGTGCTTTTATTTTGGCCTATGTGTGGCCTAGAAATGTGGAAAGAGAAAAAATTGCTCAAGCAACAAAAGTTGCTCAAAAAGTTGCATAGCAACTTTTCAAACTTGCTTAGCAACTTTTCTTATTATAGGTTAGAATCCTAACCTAGAAGCTAAGAGCCCTAACCAAACCCATACCCTGAGGATAAGACCATAAATGCTTGGAAAAACCTAAATCTAGGGGTTGGATGTTAGACTGCACGGCTTTGAGAAAGAATTTTTAGACTGTGACTATTTTTAGTGTGTTAGTTTGCACATATTGAATGAAGAATGAAGGATAATGGTTGAATATTATTGATTATTGTGTTGTGGATCTTTCTTACTATATATTCTTTGATTTCTAATTCATAGCTTAGCTTTATCTACAAGTTTTTGTAAGCTTTTGTAAATAGTTTGGAGTTACTATCTCCCTAGCCAATTTTGACTGGTTTGTAGAGATGGGCCTGTAGTTCCTATCCCCACCATGGAAACTCCATGAAACCATGGAATATGGAAGTGAATTCCCTAAAAATATTTTCATTTCAAGCAAGGCCTTGGAATATGCAAGCAACCATTTTTGAGACCAAGCCCTAGGCAAGCCTGGACTGTGCCCGACTAGGTAAGGTTAGCGTTGTGAAGGTTCTCAAAAGGAAGGGTGAAGATTGTAGAAGAAAAACTTTAGAGGATTGAAATAAGGGTTAAAGAAGCTTAATTTGTGAGAAGGAGAGGCTTCCACCAATCTAGAAAAGGTGGTTAAACAAACAAACCAGTCCTATGACCTTGTCAAGCTCAAAAACACCTAGAAACCCTCATTTCTGGTTAGGGCACAGTACAGACACTTGGGGTCCTAAAACCTTGAAAATCCTTGAGAGTTAGGGATTTTAATGGGAGTCTCTTTGCAATACTATCCAATATTTGGTGAAGGTTTTAGGTGTAAGTCCTACAAATCCGGAAAGGAGGCCTAATTGGGGCTCTTTCCTTGTAGCCCTATTTTGGGAGAAAATGGTGAGATCGGGTAACAAGCTAGATTACCCAAGCCCTTGGAGACACATAGGAGGTTTTAAAAAAACCTTAGGTCCTATCTCCATCCTTTCTATATCCTGAGAAGGTATCGAAGTAGTGAAGCCCTTATAAGCCTATGTAAGGGTTTGAAGCCACATAGTGTGAAGGAGAGCTTAGGAGAAGGAGTGCTTGTTATTGGTGGATAGATTGGGTTGGGTTAGGGGATTCTATTGACAAGAGGGATCCTAGAGACCACAAGGTGTGGTTAGGACACACTATATATCCAAGAAAGGGATCAAGGAGGATAGACTAGGCTAGTCTATCCCAATCTCCTCGTCAATGAGTCAGTTGGATATGTTCTCAACATTATGTTGATGTGTGTGTGTATTCCGATCATTACCTAATTTGACCATTTGGGCTCATGTTGTACTGATTTTTGCTTCATATTCTATAGAGGAGAATATGGTATTGACTTTTTATGTCCGATCCATAGGGTCATGTGTATATCCTTTTGTGAACACTTTGAGAGTGTTTTGTGATATTATGGTTATGTGAGAACTAGTGTGTTCTTGTTGTTTTATGGAACATTCCTGATGGACTTTTTTTATCATCTTGTGATCTATGTGAGATCTATGAGCCTAGGTTATTTTACCTAGATATGTAGTAGGGGGTGGCTTCCAATAAGCATCAGGGCCCACAAGTGGCTGCCAAGATCACTTATTGTAAGTATTGGTAATCAAGTGATAACTTAATATAACATTGAGAGATATTAAAATGAACCTAATAAGATATGTTTCCTTGCCCATGCTTGAGTGATAGTACAAACTAAGATGGGAATGGAGAAGATGTTTGCTGCCTTGAGAGGTATTTTTAGCATAGTTAATGGCTTCATCTATACAAGAAGTCATTGATTCATGTATGGTCACTTGAGTGTCGGGTTCTAGAGTGATTACGAGGATGAGACACAATGGTTAGACATACATGATGACACCTATCTATGCATATTCTAGTTATTCTACATGTGTCGGTTGCCTCTGGATTAGTGAGCCCTACCTTGTTTCTTTTGTACACCTTGAGTTAGAGAGATTTCATGATCCTTTCCTTGGATTGATCTATTTGATGCTTGTTATCTGAGTGGGATCTGTTGTTATCTCTTCAACACAGTGGGAGTGGACCATTTAGGTTCATGAGGTCAGGTGATAGTGATTCTTTTACCATTTGAGATTCTGACATTCATGCGCTAGTGCTGGATGATCCCTGTAGCAGTTGTTCCTTCTTGATCTTCATTGTTGGAGTTGTGTTCTTATATTCCTCTTCTTCTTCCTCTTCTTCTTCTTCTTCTTCTTCTTCTTCTTTGTGATCATGTATCTTTGTATTATTCTTAAGAGATATCTTGTGTACTTATTTTTTATTATTGTAGTATATACCCTGCGACATGTGCAGTGAATGTAGGTTTATGGATACCTTGTGGTACCAGTTGTATTTATGTTATCTTATATGTGATGTTTCTTTTGTCTCTCATCTATTTATATGAGTTTTGTAATTGTACCCAATCTAAATTAGTTAATTAATGTTAACGTAATCTTCATCGAGGAACCCTCAAGAGTTGTAACCTGTGTTGGTTGTTTGTATTAATGTGAGTAAATTGTAATTGCTTTTGCATCGATGTTTATCTTGTATGTTAACTTTTAAAAAAAATTATTCTACAAACTTAGTTATATGTTTAGGTTAAGCTCTTCTGGGTTCCCTCACATGGCATTACACTTGGTATCAAAGCACCGAGATCTAAACTAGGAACTCTGAGAAGTTGTGTGCCCATTAGATGTCTAATTGTTTATACTTACAACCAAACATAGACATATAACTCTTTTGTATTTGAGAACCATTAAATTACAACTAAACAATTATCATTTTTCTCCTCTTAAATGTCTTTGAGATATCACTTGCCTAGTGATTGTCATAGGTGATTTGGTTGTTTATTATGTGTGGGTACCCTCTCTAATGCATCTATGGTGAAGTACCTTTGGATGGCGTGAAGTGATTACTGCCTTAAGTGTGGCTACCACTAATCACCTTGTTATATGGATATTTTATGATTGATGATTTATTTTGATTGATTTATGAATTGTTCATGTTGTGTATAGGCTAGCATTGAAATTTTGAACTTTCTTATGATTGGATTAGTCACCTAACTCTTTTTTCATTATCTATTTTGTGATACTAGTCACACTTAATTTATTGTTAAAAATTGAGCACTCTTATGATTTAATGTTGGATTTGTGATTCCCCCACTTGAGTTTTACCTTTTTGAGTTTTCTGGTGGCTACTCCGAATGTTTGGTATTGTTGGCCCTGTTATGTGATAAGTGTTATTTCTATCATGTTCATCATGAACCCTTAATAGTATGTATAAGGGAGGACATTGTGGAGATAGTACTATGTTTTCATAAGTGTTACATTAACTAGATAGCTTTTCATGAACCTCTTAACTTATTATTTGTTATAGATATGAATGTGTGTTTTATGCAATTGATCCTAGATGTTTTCTATTATGATGAAAGAATAAATGTTTAGATCTATTTTGAATTGTTAATGTATGATTGATCAATATGATTTTCAAATTGATCCTAATTGATATGATATTGCTTATAATGATTGTATATCATGTTCTTATTATATGGCTTGTTTTCAGATATTGTGTTTTGCTTTTAGTAAATGCTTTGTGCTTGGGGGATATATATCCTTATCTATTTGTAGGCTTACAGGAGTAAGCCTAATCCTAGGGAGGTGGATGTAGTACCCTACCCCTAGTCCGATTTTATAAATGTTATGATTACTTTAGGATGATAGATTATACGTTAAGAAATCATTGATGCTTATGATTTTACTAACCCCATAATTCTATGTGTATGGTTGATGTGTCTATTTTATACTTCTATTTGGCGTGCTTGATGTGGTTGAGGGATGGAGTCGTAGTTACTTGCTTATGAGATCCACATGATCAACCGATCCCTGCCATTGTCTATTATATATTTATATATGTATGTACTTGCAGGTTTTTTGTGCAAGTTTGTAGGTACCGGGTATCGACTTCCCTAAATTATCAAGATGAGCATGCCCTATCGCAATATCTCAAATGGTAAGAGAGCGGAGATAATAAATAGATCTAAAACCCTAACCTAAGCCCATTTGTCTTAGGATTGGATAAGTATCAGTTGACTACACTATCTGAATTTGTCTAGTTGATAGGAATTCGTGGATCCCTTTCTAGTGATTGCTTGGTTTTATGTTGTTTAGCTTCAGTTGATTTATTTCTTATGTGGTTGCTTTTCTATTATTTTTTATTAATGATTATAGTTGAGATTTAATATTAATCACAACCCTAAGTTTATTTGAGAAAAATTAATTAAAAGTTAAATAATTGAATATTTGGATTTAATTGATTATTTAATTGAAATTGGATTTAATTATATTTGTGTGCATTATTAAATAATTAAATATTTAATTGCATGGTTTTGGGATGCTTTAAATATTTAATCTATTTAATACATATTTTAATTATAACATGTGCATTAATATTAATTGAAAATTGAATTGTTTTCAAAAAGTAATCAACTTGTTTTTAAAAGTCAAAGTTGAGTTGTGCATGAAAAGTGTTTTTAATTATTTAATTATGATTTATTCTCAATTTCTGACCTGGAGTTGATGTGGGAGTTAGCTTTTGAGTTATCTTTAGGGTTGCATGAAATGGGGAATTGAATCCCTAATAGGAGGAATTGCATTCATTTGAAGATTAGACAGGTTTTGGAGGAGGATATTTGGAGAGCTTGTGTTTTGGATTTTAATTTTTCTTGTTGTGGTTTCTTGTTGTTTTGGCTTCATTGTAAGTCTGGATTTTTGGGTGTGGCATTCTTCGTGGATCCAAATCTGCAGGTTGGATCAATCTGTAGAGCAATTATGGTCTTCATATCTTCATAGGTTTTCTATTTTAGTTTTTGGCGTTAGATCCGAGGTAGGCTTTGAAATCCTGCATGTTAGTTTTATCATGCATCTGTGTGGCTTTCTTTGCTTGTGCAATTTTTAGTGTATTTCAATAGATAGATATGTGCTTTGTTTGGATTCTGGGTATCTAGGAAAATCGAGTTAAATTGATTTTATGTATTTATTAAATTTCAGCATAGTAGTGCTATGCTGGCAAAATTTCGTTGAGAGATCGTATATAGTTTTACTACAAAATGAATTATGAAATCTGGACTATAGTCTGACTATAGGGTCTGAAAAATAAATGTGTCTATTAGAGAGAAAATCAATTGTTAGAGGAAAAGAAAACCCAATTTGGGTATAAAAGTCAATTCTAGAAATTATATGTTATCCTGGTTTAAAAAAATACTTATTGGAAAAATTCTATAGTCCTATAAATTGGACAGTCAAATTAAAAGAGGCCAATAAGAGAAAAAATTATATTCCAATCTGGACTGTGTGTATAAAATATCCTGTGAATTTATTAATTTAGGAAATTATTTTCTTAGGAAAAGAAAAATATTCATAAATTAAAAAATATATATATTATCAAACTACATTGGTTTGATTTAAAAAAATTAAAATTTAAAAAAAGAAATTGAACCCTACATGGGGCCATGTGCAGCCCCTAAAGGGACTATCGCACGGGCCCCAATGGGTGCTGCGTGCAGCCCCTTGAGGGGGACTGTCACAGCGGTACCAAGGAGGTACCCACCGACGGTAGCTTGGGGGAGGGAGCCATGAGGCCCCCTAAAAGGTTTGTTTCTTTTTATTTTATTTTTAAAAAAAATTATATTTTATTTAATGTAAATTTTATTTAAAAACTTAGTGTAATTTAATTTTTATTTTATTTATTAATTTAATTTAATTTAATTTAATTTATTAATTAAGTTTAATAAATTTTTTATTATTTAGTTTAGATTTATTTTATTAACTTAAATTTTATTTAATAATTAAAGTTTATTTAAGATAATTATTAATTTAGTTTAATTTAGACAAATTTATTAATTTATTTTTGGTTTAAATTGCTAAATGATAGACTTTATTTGTGTTATTTAGTTGATAGACTTTCATTTTATAGATTTGTTAATTATGATGAGTTGATCGTAAGATTGATCATAGATTAAATTGTATGTTTAATTATAGATTTTTGTGTATGTATGTAAATCTATATTGGTTAAGGTGAATTATTTATTTCTAATTTCATGATGATCTTAATGAGTGAGTTAAGTCTTCATTATAAGATCTATATATTTGTACAGTAGTTTTATAGACAATCTTACATCATTGGGCTAATTTTTAAATCACCATGTTTTGGAATTGAAGTGCGTCTACTGAAATTGGGCTTTTTACTCTGTTGCATTCATAGAATGTATAGATGGAATATTCTTTCATTATGGCACAAGTATTAATGTTTATGATTAGTTTACCTCAGTAGATTTATGTAATTCTATACTTAAATTCAATTACGTTCAATATAAAAATTAAAGTTCTTATGAATTTAGATTTCATTTTTCTATGATGCAAAAGTGTATTCATCATTCTCGGAGTGTCTTCTTTTGCTTATTGTATGACCAGGCACTAGATGACCTCCGGGAAAATAGAGGTTAGGGTATGAGTCAGTTGGATATGTTCTCAACATTATGTTGATGTGTGTATGTATTTCGATCATCACTTGATTTGACAATTTGGGCTCATGTTGTATTGAGTTTTGCTTCATATTATATAGAGGAGAATATGGTATCGACTTTTTTTGTTTGATCCACGAGGTCATGTGTATATCCTTTTGTGAACAGTTTGAGAGTGTTTTTTGATATTATGGTTATGTGAGAGCCAATGTGTTCCTGTTGTTTTATGGAACAGTCTTGAGGGACATTTTTATCATCTTGTGATGTATGTGAGATCTATGAGCCTAGGGTAGTTTACCTAGATATGTAGTAGGGGTTGGCTTGCAATAAGCATTGAGGCCCACAAGTGGCTGCCAGGATCACTTATTGTAAGCATTGGTAATCAAATGATAACTTAATATAACATTGAGAGATATTAAAATGAACCTAATAAGATATGTTTTCTCACCCATGTTTGAGTGTTAGTATAGACTAAGATGGGAATGGAGAAGATGTTTGCTGCCTTGAGAGGTGTTTCTAGCATAGTTAATGGCTTCATCTGTACAAGAAGTTATTGATTTGTGTATGGTCACTTGAGTGTCGAGATCCAGAGTGATTACCAGGATGAGACTCAAGGGTTAGATGTACATGATGACACCTTCCTATGCATAGTCTAGTTATTCTACATGTGTCGATTGCCTCTAGATTAGTGAGTCTTACCTTGCTTCTTTTGTACACCTTGAGTTAGAGAGCTTTCAAGATCCTTTCCTTGGCTTGATCTATTTGATGCTTGTTATATGAGTGGGATCTATTGTTATCTCCCTAGCATGGTGGGAGTGGACCATTTAGGTTCATGAGGTCGGGTGGTAGTGATTATTTTACCATTTGAGATTCTGACATTCGTGCATCAGTGATGGATGATTCCTAGAGTAGTTTTTCCTTCTTGATCTTCATTGTTGGAGTTGTGTTCTTATATTCCTCTTCTTCTTATTCTTCTTCTTTGTGATCATATATCTTTGTATCAGTTCTTCAAAGATGTCTTCTGTACTTCTTTTCAGTTATTGCATTACATACCCCATGACATGTGCAGTGGATGTAGGTTTATGGATACCTTATGGTACCAGTTGTATTTATGTTATCTTATATGTGATGTTTCTTTTGTCTCTCATCTATTTATATGAGTTTTGTAATTGTACCCAGTCTAAATTAGTTAATTAATGTTAACATAATCTTTGTCAAGGAACCCTTGAGAGTTGTAACCTGTGTTGGTTGTTTGTATTAATGTGAGTAAATGGTAATTGCTTCTGCATTGATGTTTATCTTGTATGTTAACTTTTAAAAAAAATTGTTCTACAAACTTAGTTGCATGTTTAGGTTAAGTTCTTATGGGTTCCCTGGTGGGGCATTACAAATCATATCTAGTTTAATGTGTTATGTGTTGATTACTTTACATGCTTTAATATTCAGTTCAACAATTAAGTTATTGAGTTCAGTTTCAAGTATGAGAAAGTAATTATATAGAACAATTATTCACCCCCCCCCCTCTTAGTGTTCCTATTCCTAACAGTTTCACCTTCCCCTTTTCTCTTATTTTTAATTGCAGGTTTGGGGGTATGAGATTTACAATATTAAATGAACAAAGAGATAATCCCTTCATGCATAATGGGATTATTGGATTTCTGGTTATTCTAAATCACACTAAACTATTCAAATATTTAAAGATAAAAAGGGGAAATGTATCCTATCTCTATAATGAAAATGGTTCACAAGGACAAAGTTATAAGCATGGACTCTAGAATACCTACCAACCAAGGTGAAGTATGCCCTAATGCAAGATAAAACATTCCTCCATATAGATTTTATCTTCTTCTTAGCATAGTAGTCACATGTTTTCATGAGGGCCTCCATCTCCTCTTCATTTTTAGGAAATTTAATAACTGCCTCATCCATAACTTTTCTTTCTTTATA
Organism: Chamaecyparis obtusa; assembly: GCA_027943335.1. NCBI lineage: Eukaryota > Viridiplantae > Streptophyta > Pinopsida > Cupressales > Cupressaceae > Chamaecyparis > Chamaecyparis obtusa. The sequence continues at coordinate 202,867 of BSBK01002867.1, forward strand.
AAAATCTTTCACATCATGGGGTAGGATGGTGTATCATCTTAAAATTGAAGCACTTCCATGATAAGAGCATTTAGCCCTCCGAGTACATGGTATGGGGTCATTTCAAGGGCCTTGATAGGGTCTTTGCATGTATTTGGCTTTCTCCCCCCATTCTACTTCTCTCTGCACCTGATTTCACTTTATGTCTGCATTTCCCTGCATTATGGACTGAGGTCCTAAGGTTTTTGACCTTAAGGTCAAAGTCAACCTTGAGGGTCAAATTCAACCTTGACCCTGACCTAGGGCGGGGTCTACCTCATCCTTGACCCAAATTTCAAATTTCAAGATTTTCTAATTTCCAGGTATCAGGTATCAGAAAGATTCTTTTTCCCACCTCCGGATCAGCCATTTCTGGTTTTGGAATGGTAAATCCTTAAATTGCATTTAATATGGGTCCATTTCTAGGGGTTAAGTTTAATTGGGATTTAATTCCCCAATGTTGGCCTTCTCTAGAGGTTTGTGTCCTAGTTCACTATAAAAGAAGGCCTTCCTCTCTCATTTTCACATCTCATCTCAAGAAATTTCATGACAAAGCTCTCAAGTGCAAGCAAGTGAATTCAAGAATTCAAGAAAGCCTTCAAGCATTCAAGTGTCCAAGCATTCATTCATCAAGTAGATCCATTGTTAGCCATTGAAGGATTTAATCTCTTTGGAGCCCCCTTGAAGATCCATCCTTCCACATTCATCCAAGTCAATTTCTAGGCAAAGATCCATTCAAGATTGGTGTTGAATATCAAATTCCATTGATGTGAGAAAGCATACATTTATTCTACATCCATTGGAGCATCCCTACTTGTAGATTTGAGGATTCAAATCCTCTACAAGGACTTCAACATAAGCAAGGTGAATTGTTTCATTTACTTTGTTTATACACATTACAATTTCAATGTTAATTCCTAAATTGGGGTTTGACCAAGGAAAACCCCCCATACAAACAACAAAAACCCTCTTTTTCTTGCAGGTATAGGTGCAGAACTATGGATCTGATATTAGATTCAGATGCCCTTTTCGGCAAACTTTTGAGATCTGTGAACAAAGTCAAGGTCAACCTTCAAAATATTAATGTAGCCTTTGACCTTTTATCAGGGTCAAAGACTACCTGCTATCAGAATGATAAAAGTTTTTTAGGTTTTCTTTGTCTCAGCATTTCCAATCTGAAACAGATTGTAGAATTGTCTGAAACTGTACACAGACATCAGAAATTGATTTTTTCTAGATCTACCCTATTTTGAGGTTAGTATTTGTCTTTCAATTAATTTAGATTTCAAGCCCATCTCCTTTATAGGGAAATATAAGGTTTTCTTCCTCTTTCATATTCTCCATAGATTGATCTGATTGTGCATTAACCTTTTGGTTGATCAATTTGGATCTCTCCTTTGGGAATTTGGATTCAGAAGTAGATCTCATATTTCCCCCATACATTCTAAGGTGGATACTATTTCACCTTATTCATTTTGGGGAACCCGACATACTTACTCTCCTTCCTTTTTGTGGAATTGGATGCCCTATTGTGTTTTGTGGTGTTAGATTTCCTTTTATCTTGTTGGTATTAGATTTCTCTTTTATGTTAAATCTTGCATGCTAATTAGATTTCAAAAATACAAAAATATTCATGCTTTATGTGTTCTTAGTTTAGTTCATTTGCATTGCATTGGTTTATGAGATTCACTACTACTAGTCCCACTTATAACATTCCAGTTAGAAGAAGTCGTAGACTCATGGGTGTCTTTGATCTTGAATCTTCCTCTCCTTTCCTTAGGATCCTAGATGATAATTTGATTCTTCATGATTCCAATCCTATCATGGAGCACAACTCTCCTCAGTCATCCCATGATGAGGATGATTCTTTAAGATTTCCTCCTGAACAAGTCCAAAAAATTTCAACTAAACTTGATAAAATGGGTAATTCGCTTATTCAAGAGAACCATAATGAAGATTCTATTCAAGCTATAGAGGATCTTAAGAAATTTCTTCATGATAGTGATCAAGGTGTTAACCTCTTGCGTGGTATTACTTACCTCATGCATTCAAATGTTAAACCTTTAGCTTAAGATGCTCAAGATTTAGTGTTGATTCCTCCTATCACTAGTGTAGAACCCTCTTCTAATCCTTTACCTAGTATTCCTACGTATACTCCCTCTTTGGTGACTGTGACAGTTCCCTCTATTCCTATGAGTGTTCCTCCTATGTCCCTCCCTACATCACAACCTTCATATCATAATATTCCTTTTACTTATTCCAATCTGCTTCCAAATGTAGTTCCTCATGCTCCTCCAGTTGTGTCTTCTATTCCTACAACTTCTTACACCATACCTAGTGTTTCTAATGTTGCTATTCCTCCTATTCCATCTAATGATTCAACAATCATCAGTTTGGCTCAAACTATGTCATCCTTACAACAATAACTTGCTTCCCTAACTCAAAACAAGTTTAGTTTTCCTACATGTGACATGGGAAGTCCTTTGTCCTAAGACATCATTTGTACTCCTATTCCTTGGCAAGTTGATATGCCTCATCTTGAGAATTACAATGGAAAAGGAGACCCCGTTCATCATGTTAAAACATTCCAAATCCTTTGTAGTGATTATGCTCATGACCATAGGATTTTAGCCAAAATCTTTGCTAGAACCTTCTGTGACAAGGCCTTACAATGGTATTGTTCCTTGCTGCCTTATTCTATTGATTCCTTTCCACAACTGGCCAATGCCTTTATTCAACAATTTCAAAACAACATTGGCCCGCAAGTGTCTTTGATTGATCTGATGCATTGTAAAAAAAGTGCTAAAGAAAAATTGACTGAATTTATTGGTAGATTTAAGCATTTGTATGCTAAGATTTTCTATCGTATTCTTGATATTGATATTCAACGTATGTTTATTTCAAATTTGCAAAAGGATATTATAGATAAGATTTTGCTTACTAAATTTACCTCTTTTCAACCACTTTGTGCAGTGCTTCATTATTATCAATTAAAAGTGAGTCAATTTGAGAGCACCACTCCAATGGCTCCTATTCCAGTTGATAAAATTGATGCTACTCCTAATCCAAACAAATTAAAAAAATTCAACAACTATGTCAAGATAAACAAACAAGCGAATGCAGTTGCTGATCAAGTTGCTGTTGCATCTCACAATGCCACTTCTGCATCCACTAATTTTGATTAAATCATATGTTTACTCCTCTCTCTGAATCTTTACATGCTATTATGAATAGGTTGTTAACTGCTAATATGATTACTTTACCTCCTATTCGACCTCTTTTTCCTGCTACGGTTGCATCTAAATATTTTGATCCTAAAGTTTTTTGTCAATATCATCGTCAGAATGGTCATGATACTGAGATGTGTTATTCTTTAAAATATAAGGTTCAAGACTTAATTGATTCTAATGCTTTATCTGCTAATAATCATGATGGTAGTGGGAACAAATTTTTCTCTCCTCCTAATCAAAACCTTGAAATCTATATGAATCCTTTACCTACTCATGATACTAATACCATTGCTCATCTATCTACTATGGAAATTGTGTATGATTCAAAGATGGATGATCTCAATCATGTAGTTAATCAAGTGGAGCATGTTGGTCAATCTATATCTCAACCTCAACCTCAACCTTAGATTCAACCTTAGGTTCAATCTCAACCTCAACCAAAACCTAAGCCTAAATTGATAACTCAACCTAAACCTCGACAACAACCTAAGAATAAAAGACCTTGGTAACTTTTGATTACCTTTGATGACTCTGACACTATTAAAGCTCCTGATGGTCCCGTTTACATTTATGCTAGGATTTCTCAAAAACCTACTCATGGTTGTCTTATTGATCCTACATCCTTAATCAATATTATTACTGAAGAAAATATTTTTATGAAAACCTTACAACGTGATTCTTATGATACTATTATACACTAAGTTTGCACCCTTGTTTCAAGCTCTCTTGGTCTTGATAACCTAGTATAACATGGGAATCATCTCCAGGTGTGGGATCTATGCTAACTGAGATGAGACCTCTAGGTTCTAGGCTGGTTCCTCTTGGATAATCACCCTAATTTTCTTCTTGACATGAAAAGTAAGATCTTTTGGAGGGAAAGGGATAGAAGGAATGCATGAAAGGGAAATGACTTGAAAGAAAACTACCTACTAGGTGATACACCAAAAATATGGTATGAATCACAGTATAGAAGATGAAATCAGTAAACAAACTTAGGTCTAGGAGATCACAACTCACTAAATAGGTTTGCATAAGTACTTCATAGAGAGCTCTGAACAAAAGACATGGAATATGACCTACAAACAGACATTCACCTCTGCAACTAGGTATAGGAATGAGATAGATTGTCAGGGGGTTGAGGTATACCCACAAGAGCATTCAAATCAAATCAAACATAGTAATACACATGAGTTTCAAAAAGAAAGAGGGATCAGGAACCCTAAGATATCACTGAAAACATAAATATACTTTAATTCAATAAGAGAGAATTTAGACAAGGAAGCATAGGGGCAGAAAAGATGTCACAAAATACCTCTGCAATATCTGAACAATCAATGAAAGATTACAGAATGTAGAAAACCAGAGGGTAGAAAAAATGCCATGGATAGCCTTCTAAGAAAGAGACTTTCTTCTTTACAAAATGTGAACTCTGAGCTCTAAAAAGCTCCAAAAACAATATATACATCTCCCTTTGGCACACAGGCTAGAATAAAACCTAGCTAGGGTTACATTTATTTGCATTAGAATAATAGCCAACCCTAACTTAATCAAATCTGATCATAAATGCATCTCTAAAATATCATGGCCGATTAGATATTATGTTGCATGTCCATCTCTATACTGGATTTTCCTGTAGACAAGCAACCTTGATTCATCAACTACCCTACAACTCAGCCTTGCCATGAATGTTTGCAATCGAAGTACAGAAGTCCACAGGTGGTGCCACCTTTTAATGTTTCTTTAGCGTGAGAAAATCAACATAGTACTTGAGAAATCACAAGAGAATGCCATCAGATCTTTTAAACGCCCTCCCAACTACAATTGTCTTGAAGAATTCAATTTGAGCTACCCATTTTGTCGCAATCGACCACTAGATCAAAACCCCAGCAAAACCCTGCAGGAATATTTGAATTTAAATATTAATGGCTACCAGGTTGAATTTTAAAACATGACCATCGATCGTAGTCTTTCCCAGTAGATGAATGGCCTAGATCATCTTTGAAATAGTCATAAATCCTTTGAAAATTTAAACGCCACCTTGCAAGCGAAAACCAATGAAAAGTGAACAACTTAGCACAACTGGTAGCACATCGGACCCACAACCCACTAAGATTCTCATCGGACAGTGGGCATGTGATCTCATGGGCTTAGAAGATTCCTTGAGATCATACACTGACTGTAGATCTTACTTCCCTGCCACCTTTTTCAAGATACTCAGACCCACTGACAAATGCCACCTATAGCACTCAGCAACCAATCAGAACTCATCACCTCAGACGGACCCCAAAAAATAGAGCTTGAACACTGGGAAGATTGAACGGTCATCTCATGATCTTATAGGGTCAGGAGATTCTATGAGATCATACGCCAACCATAGATCTTACTCTTTATTGATGTTCCTATAGATCCCCTGACAATAGTCCCACTGATAGGTCCTAGTCATCGCTTAGCTGACCAATAGAATGTGAGCACATCAGAAAGAAAGGACCCACCTGATAGGGCCTAGAGATAAAGCAATATCAACGATTGTTGCATGATCTCATGGGCCAAGAATATTCCATGAGATCATATGCCAACCGTAGATCTTAATATTTACAAGATAGTGCATTGGACCCGCTCTGACATAGCTCCACATCACAAGCCTTTGACCAATAAGAAATGTGCACCTCGGACTAGGTGGTAGTGGACCCACCTAACAACTGAACTTTGTAGGCAATTAAGATCGATGACCATCGCATGATCACAAGGAATATTCTTGGCCTATGCGATCATGTGCCAGCCATAGATCTATATTCTTCACTTTAACTACTGAACTAGGACCACCAACTGAACTGTAACCACTCGCCAGATTGCTAGGTATTAAGGGTTAAACCACCAGAAATAAGAGATTCCATGACTGAAGGATTAATTGTGCACATGCAGAATGAAAGTCTTAAGTGGTCGAAAAGGTGACGAAGGATTATAACTTGGCCTAGGGTTTCTAGGGCTTTTTGGCTTATAACAACTACTTTTATGAATTTTCACCTAGGTCAGTAATGCCAAAGATAGAACAAAATGATGCAAAGGCCAGGGGAAAGATGCTAAACCCATGAAATTTTTTGGAGGTGTTCAATAGGGCTTAAAGCATGAGGATCTTTGACTAAATCTAGCCTATGACCAAGATGAATAGATATGAAATTTTGGGAAACATTTTGGTGATTTCTGCTAGATGTCATCCTGCTAGACATTAGATTAGTGGCCTTGACATTTACTCATTGGGCATGTAGTCATCTGAACACAAAATTGATAGAGAGACAAAACTGGAGCTATGCTAGAGCACTTCTTCGAAAAACTAGAAGAACTAACCTAGAAAGCAGGGAAACATAATTACAGAGATTTACAAGGAGGGATTAACCTCAAAATAGGGCTTCAAGTGGAAACCTTTGACTGATATAGGCAGGGAAACTCCTTCAAGAGTTGATAGTTGAAAAGCATTAGGCCCTTTGCACTCTATAATAACAAATGGTCCACCCAGAAAGAGTCAAACTTTGTATGTCTGCTAGGCCTTGATCTGTATTCATCCCACTTGAGGACTACATATCCAATCTTGAAGCCTTTGGCTTTGGCTCTTCTGTCAAAAAATTTCTTTGTCTGAACTTGATGGAACTCCATGTCTTTCATGGATTTGTCTCTGAATTCCTCTAACTCCATTAGCTGAGCATACCTGATTTGCAAGGGATCTCCTTCTTCAAATAGGGCATATTGAGTAGCTAAGTCCAAAGCTAGAAATTCAGTTGAAATGGACAGCTTAGCCTCTCTGCCATACACTAACATGTAAGGAGAATTCCCAATGATCTTCATTGGAGTGATCCTGTCTAGCCATAAGGCAGATTTCAATTTGGTATGCCAATCTCTTTGGTTGTCCTTTAGAGTTTTCTTGATTATTCTAATCAAGTTCTTATTAGTTGATTCTGCTAAGCCATTTCCTTGAGGGTAGTAATTTGAACTAGTATTCAGATAAATGCCATTTCTGATTGCCCATTCTGAGACTTTAAGGCCTGTAAATGCCAATGCATTATCTGATATTATGGAGTCTAGAGTGCCAAATCTATGAATTGTATCATCATAAAAACTTAAGACAACACTCTCGTTTGATTCCTTCAAGGCAACTGACTCTGTCCATCTAGTGAAATAATCAGTTGCAGTGATTATCCACTTGTGGCCTGCACTAGATGGAGGATTAATCATGCCAATGAAGTCTATGCCCCACTTCATGAATGGTTTCTCTACTTTGATTGGCTAAAGGGGTAAAGCTGCAAGCCTTTCTTTTCCTGCAAACATGGCACACTTGATGCACCTTCTTACATAATCATGACTATCCTTAAAGACAGATGGCCAATAGTATCCGGCCCTCATGATTTTAAAAGTAGTAGTCCTAGGAGAGAAATGACCTCCAGAAGGTCCATCATGAAATTCAAATAGGACATCAACTATCTTTTCTGAATCAATACATCTTAAAAGGACACCATTGTGATCCTTTTTGAAAAGAACTTCATCTATCAGCAGAAAAGGAACAGATTGCAATCTATAGTACCTTCTTTTTGTTGAGTCTAGACCTACAGGACACTCTCCTATCTTTAAGCAATGAATCATATTAGGCAACCAACCTGATGTCTTGACATGTTCTTCTATAGAATGCACCACCAAAGATGCATCCATTTGTTCTATTTTCTCCAAACCTTCATCCCCTACCAAATGCTCACAAAGACCTCTTCCTCTAACCAGCTTGGTGGTTTGGTTGTCAATGTCATATTCCATCACCTTGGTGATCCAACCAGACTTTTTTTCATTTAGATCCTTGGAGAGAAAAAATTCTTTGACACTTGGATGAGTAACCTTAAAATGTACCTTGTTATGGGTCAATAGATATCTGAACTTTTTAAGGCTCTTCACCACAGCAAGTACATGTTTTTCTACAAAAGAGTATCTTTGTTCATACTCCTCTAAACCTTTGCTAAAGAAAGCAATGGGCTGCTCCAATCCTTCCAAATTTTCTTGAGTCAACATAGCAGATATAGCATCCTGACCTCCATAAGTATAAAGGATAAAATCCTTACTGAAATTTGGGTTTAATAGAGTAGGAGCTTTTGTCAAGGCTTCTTTGATAGCTTGGAAACTTTCTTTTCCTTCTTTAGTCCAACTAAAAGTTGAGCTCTTCTTTAACATGGTTGTCAAAGGCTTTAATAAATTTACAATATTAGGCAAGAAACACCTAACAAAATTAATCTTTCCTATGAAAGATTGGAGACCTTTCTTATGATGTGGCATTGATAGCTCTAGGATGGCTACAACCCTCTCAAGGTCTATTGTAATTCCTTTCTTGGATACTATATATGCCAACAATTTTCCTTCATGAACTGCAAACACACATTTCTTGGGATTAAGAGATATCCCAAACTCTCTACACCTTTCAAAGATCTTCCTCAGATGTTTGATATGATCTGATGCATGTTTAGAATAAATAGTTATATCATCTAAGTAGACCAGTACAAACTTGTACATGAGGCTTTTAAAGGCCATATCCATTGCCTTTTGAAAAGTAGCACCTACATTTGACAAACCAAAGGGCATCTTCTGATAAGCCATGGTTCCCCACTTGGTTGTAAATGTAGTCTTGTATTGATCCTCCTCCTTAACCAAGACCTAATTGTATCCTGAAAAGCCATCCAATAATGAAAATCTCTTGGATCCAGAGACACATTATAAAATTTGTTCCATAGAGGGTAATGGATGGCGGTCTTTTAGGGAGGCCCTATTAAGATCCCTGAAGTCAACACATAACCTCAGCTCCCCATTCTTCTTCCTGATAGTAACAAGGTTGGAAAACCAACTAGTATGTTTAATGGGGTATATGATACCACTCTCTATCAATTTGAGTACTTCTTTATGCATAAGTGGCTCAAGCTTGGGATTAATACGCCTCTGCTTTTGTCTCACTAGTTTGGCATTAGGCTCTAATTAAATAGTGTGTTGAGCAAGGGCTATATTAAAACCTTTAAGGTATTTATATTGCCATGCAAAAACATCACTGAATTCTCTGAATAATTGGGTGTAAGCTTGCTTTTCTAATTTAGTTTTCACTTTTCCAAATTGTAAAATTTTACCTGGTTCCAACTCTAGTTCAACACAATGTTCTTGTTGAACTACTAGGCCAGCTTTATTCTTCTTAACTTGATCATCCTTGTTGAAGACAACCTCTAAGGTGACAAGACCTCTAGGCATCTTATTAGACTTAATTTTTATCACTTGATCACCATAGTTTTGTGATAATCTATCTTGGTTATGCTCCAAGAAAACATCTTCTTCAAACAGAATTGCAAAATTTGTTCATCATTGTCAAACACTTGCCAATTAGTATCATTATTAGGGATAGAAGGCCTGACAATCACTTTGATATGTTGTTGGTCTATTTCTTTTGAAATGCTATTGGGGATGTCATACTGAGACCCAACAACAGCTAATATATCTGCATTTTGATTTAGTTTCCTAGGGATAACAACAATATTGAAAGCATAAAAGTCTTCAATTGCATCCCAAACTCTATGTTTTTATGCTCTCAAGGTATCATTTTTGGTTACACTTATCCCTCTCACTTGGTTGACAACCAACTCATTGTCACCATAAACTTTTAAGGCTTTGAGCCCTCTTTTTCTAGCCCACTCCAGTCCATTCACTAGGCTTTCATACTCTGTAGTGTTGCTAGTGTAGGAGAAACTAAATCTGAAAGCTGTATAGTACCTTTCTCCTTTTTGGGACACTAGCATAGCACCACCACCAAAACCATGTCTACTTCTAGCACCATTAAAAAATAGTTCCCAAACCTAATTTCTCTGATCCTCTGAATCAACACTATCCTTGAAAAGGTTTGGCTCTATGGATCCACCTTCTTGTATCAAATAACTTCCCAAACCAAAATCCCAAATAAGATTTTCTTGGGCCTCTAAAGCTCTTTCATCTAGTAAAATATCAGGGATACTCTCTATCTTAGTGTCTTCTTCTCTAATGGTTTGGAAGTCATTGTCATCAAATATGGGGCATCTTACATTGATGGTATTGGACACATATGGTTCTATATGGTGTGCTACTAATGATTCTAATTTAATGGTAACCTTGGTACCATACCTTGTGTGAAATAGCATGTGAGACCAATTTGAAGATAGGTAACCTCCTATTTTGGCTGTGAACTCCCTTGAAAGACATATGGCAAATAAGGCAGGGACATCTATGATATATATATCAAGTAGGATAGAAAAATTAGGACTTGCATGGAGGATTAGACTGGTATCCTTGGCCACACCTATAGTATTGACTGAGGATCCATCAAGTTATGTAACCTTCTTTTGGAAGGGTTCATATTTAATTCCTAATTGGTTAGCCACCATCTTGGGCATTACAATACTAGTAGCTCCACTATCTACCATACAATTATGTACTAAAGATTTTCCAATAATTAGAGATACATAAAAGGGATGTGGTTTTGAGTTCCTACTTTGCATGGTACTACCTTTGGAGTTGTAACTTGGAGCCTCCTTTTCTTGATTAGTGTTGACCAACACTGGCTTTGTAGCTTCTTTTGTAGGCTGAGGAGTAGTCATTTCAGTCATAGCCTTCTTCAAAATCTTAGGTTGTCCTGGAATAGCCAAAGAGTCCCACATAGACATAGTAATGTTCACCTTCTTCATGTTGTCTACAATGTTGAAAGGTGTCATAGTGTGCACTTTTTGTTGTGCTTTTACTATGGTGGGCTCAACTTCTTTGGAATGTTGGCCTTCTTTTCTTGTAATGGCAAGAGCCTTCTTGAATGTGCTAGGAGTAGCCTACTATATTAGCTCTACAGATGTAGTGGCTTTAATGCTAGAGCCTACTCGCTCCATGTCTTGAGCTCTTCTTTTTGCCCTTGTGTTGGCAGCAATAGAAAATTCATCATTGACTCCATTGAAGTCTGGCTGCTCCCAATTGAAAAGAGCAGTCTCATTTTCTTGTGATTCTTGTTGAGGAACTAATCCATTGGAAGAAGCCTCTGATTGAGCTTGTGAGGCATTTTGAACCATCAGTGCTTGGTTCATCCATCCATTTGAAAATATAGCCTGATTGTGAGGCTAATTACAAGGAAAACATCATTCATTATCCATAGCCATATTGTTTTGACTAGGGACCATATCCCTAACCAGATTTGTAGAATTAAGAGGTGCAGGGTTATATGGTTGAAATGGTCTTTGATTAAAATTTTGTCTTTGTCCTTGATAGCCTCTTTGGTATGGTGGCCTATTTTGTTGATAAGGTTGTCCTTGATTTTGATATTGCTAATTAGGACTTTGGCCTTGTGGCTAAAAGGGTGGTCTATTTCCTTGCCCTTGCCTCTTTAGATTTGTCACTTCTTTAGTCAAGGTCTGCAAAAAATTTGTCATTTCTTGCTTACTGCTTTCTTGACTATTTTTCAACTCTTGCAACTCTTGAGAGAAACTTGTTTTTAGCTCCTGACCACTAGTACTAGCTTGAGGGGCTAATATGGTGGGAATAGGGGTAAATGAGGGTACTTGTGTAGGTATAATGGGTTGAAGGCTAGGAAAGATGGGCATAGGTGGTCTTCTAGATAGCATGCCTGCTTGGATTAAACAATTCTTAGCCCTGATAGCTATATCAAAAGCCTGGGGTAAAGAGGTACCACCCATAGATTGGATCATGATAGAGATTTGACCATTCAAACTTTGAAAGTAGTATAGGAAAGCATGGTTAGTTGATGGCCTTATTGAGACTGGGATTCTATTCCATGTCTTGAGGAATCTACTATTGTAATCTATCATTTCTTCTTGAGGGTCTCTTTTAATGGTTGTCAACTGCTCAACCAAAGGCAAGTTATCTGATTTGTCCTCAAAATGTTTACTTAATGCATCCCCTAACTCATCCCATGAAGTAATGGAGCCAACAGTTAAAGTTCTAAACCATTCAAGAGCCTTACCTTTTAGAGAGGTTGCTACTAATTTGGTGGCCACATCTTCTTGAGTTATGTTGTGTATGCTGTAGATAGTGGTCACATCTCTTATGTGTTCAAAAGCAGTTGTTTTCCCTTCACCTGTGAAATCAGGTATACTCTTAAGTGCCACCAAGGGCACATCATGATGTTGAGCAAAGGCTAATGGGTTGCCTTGGTTGAAAGGTGCAAAAGCAAACTATCTAGCCATTGTAGGGACTAAAATTTGATGTGAAGCAACTGTGTGAGTTGTATTTGATGCTAGATCTGAATCTTCTTCTAGATCTCTGGTTAGAGATCTTACTCTTCTTCTTAGATGAAAGGAAAAAGGTCTCCTTTCTGAAGTATCAGGAGGTGTAGATTGTACTCTACTTATAGGAGATGTTATCTAAGTTGATCTACCTTTGTAGCCTCTTTTTAAGGGAAACTCTAAAAATTTAGTAGGCTTTGAGCTTCTAGTCTCAATCTTTCTCATAAACTTTGAACAAGTTTAGCCTGAATCTGTGAAATCAGTGGAGTCAGATATACTTGATAGAAAGACTTTTAAAAGTTTGTATTATGCAGTCTGTATATCAGAGATAACATAATCATTTCAAAATGAACTTCTTTTACAATCAGAAATGTTATGCCTAAGGTGAGGTGTCTTCTGAATTTGAATCTGATCTTGGTAACACCTTTGAACATAAATCTGCCTCTAGTCCCACCGAGCGTGCTAGAATTGTTATACACTAAGTTTGCACCCTTGTTTCAAGCTCTCTTGGTCTTGATAACCTAGTATAACATGGGAATCATCTCCAGGTGTGGGATCTATGCTAACTGAGATGAGACCTCTAGAATCTAGGCTGGTTCCTCTTGGATAATCACCCTAATTTGCTTCTTGACATGAAAAGTAAGATCTTTTGGAGGGAAAGGGATAGAAGGAATGCATGAAAGGGAAATGAATTGAAAGAAAAATACCTACTAGGTGATACACCAAAAATATGGTATGAATCACAGTATAGAAGATGAAATCAGTAAACAAACTTAGGTCTAGGAGATCACAACTCCCTAAATAGGTTTGCATAAGTACTTCATAGAGAGGTCTGAACAAAAGACATGGACTATGACCTACAAACAAACATTCACCTCTGCAACTAGGTATAGGAATGAGATAGATTGTCAGGGGGTTGAGGTATACCCACAAGAGCATTCAAATCAAATCAGACACAGTAATACACAAGTTGCAGAAAGAAAGAGGGATTAGGAACCCTAAGATATCACTGAAAACATAAATATAATTTTATTTAATAAGAGAGAATTCAGACAAGGAAGCATAGGGACAGAAAAGATGTCACAAAATACCTCTGTAATATCTGAACAATCAATGAAAGATTACAGAGTGTAGAAAACCAAAGGGTAGAAAAAATGTCCTGGATAGCCTTCTAAGAAAGAGACTTTCTTCTTTACAAAATGTGAACTCTGAGCTCTAAAAAGCTCCAAAAACAATATATACATCTCCCTTTGGCACACAAGCTAGAGTAAAACCTAACTAGGGTTACATTGATTTGCATTAGAATAATAGCCAACCTAACTTAATCAAATCTGATCATAAATGCATCTCTGAAATATCATGGCCGATCAGATATTATGTTGCGTGTCCATCTCTGTACTAGATTTGCCTGCAGACAACCAACCTTGATTCATCAACCACCCTACAACTCAGCCTTTTCATGAATGTTCACAATTGAAGTACAGAAGTCCACAGGTGGCACCACCTTTTAATGTTTCTTCAGTGCAAGAAAATCAACATAGTACCCGAGAAATCACAAGAGATGACCATCAGATCTTTTAAATGCCCTCCCAATTGCAACTATCTTGAAGAATTCAATTTCAGCTACCCATTTTGTCACAATCGACCGCTGGATCAAAACCCCAGCAAAACCCTATAAGAATATTTGAATTTAAATATTAACAGCTACCAAATCAAATTTTAAAACATGACCATTGATCGCAGTCTTTCCCGGTAGATGAATGGCCCAGATCATCTTTGAAATAGTCATAGATCCTTTGAAAAGTCAAACCCCACCTTGCCAACAAAAACCAATGAAAAGAAAACAACTCAGCATGACTAGTAGCACATCAGACCCATGACCCACTGAGATTCTCATCGGACGGTGGGCGCGTTATCTCATGGGCTCAGAAGATTCCATGAGATCATACACCGACTGTAGATCTTACTTCCCTACCACCTTTCTCAAGATACTTGGACCCACTGACTAATGCCACTTGTAGCACTTAGCAACCAATCAGAACTCATCACGTCAGACAAACCCCACAAAATAGAGCTTAAACACTCAAAAGATCAAACGGTTGTCTCATGATCTCATAGGGTCAGGAGATTCTATGAGATCATACGCTGACCGTAGATCTTACTCTTTACTAATGTTCTTGTAGATCCCCTAACAATGGTCCCATTGACAGGTCCCAGTCATCACTTAGCTGACCAATAGAATGCGAGCACATCAGAAAGAAAGGACCCACCTGACAGGGCCCAGAGATAAAGAAAGATCAATAATTGTCACATGATCTCATGGGCCAAGAATATTCCATGAGATCATACACCAACCGTAGATCTTAATCTTTACAAGACAGTGGATTGGGCCTGCTTTGACATAGCTCCACATCATGAGCCTTTGACCAATAAGATATGTACACCTCGGACTACATGGCAGTGGACCCACCTGACAACCAAACTCTGCAGGCAATGAAGATCGACGGCCATCGCATGATCGCAAGGAATATTCCTAGCCTATGCGATCATGCACCAGTCGTAGATCTATATTCTTCACTTTAACCGCTTGCTAGATCACTGGGTGTTAAGGGTTAAACCACCAAAAATAAGAGATTTCATGACTGAAGGATTAATTGCGCACATGTAGAATGAAAGTCTTAAGTGGCCAAAAAGGTGACAAAGGATTATAACATGGCCTAGGGTTTTTAGGGCTTTTTGGCTTATAACAGATACTTTTATGAATTTTGACCTAGGTCATTAATGCCAGAGATAGAACAAAATGTTGCAGAGGCCAAGGGAAAGATGCTAAACCCATGAAATTTTTTGGAGGTGTTCAACAAGGCTTAAATCATGAGGATCTTTGACTAAATCTAGCCTATGACCAAGATGAATAGATATGAAATTTTTCACAACAGATACATCAAATGTGTGGATTCAGACTTGTAATGGTTTTCTTTATCCATCATTTGGTTCTATTACCTTACCTGTTGAACTTTAAGGAAAAATTGTGAACATTACCTTTGTTGTTATTCCTACTTCTGATCAATTTCAAGTTAAGCTAGGTTTGCCTTGGTTGAATGCCATGCATGTTGTTGCCTCACCTATCCATAAGTGTCTTAAATTTTTTCACAATGAAGAATTGAAGATGGTTAATCATAGTTTATATCAACCTTCTAAACCTAGAGATTGTGTTGCTCTTGATTTATTTTGGCCTTCATTACCTAATTCATGTCCTTCTTGACCTGATAATCTTTTTCAATCATATCAAGCTTATAAACATTGTAAGATTCTTGAATTAAGCATACCTCATATGGATCTTAATCATGGTCTTTTTCCTACACCTTTCATACCTCCTTTAACTATGGCTTCTAGTTCTATTAATCAAATTCATCCTATTGCTAATAATCCTATTGATCTTCCTAAAGAACTTGTGAAGGATTCTATGATTATTCCTCCTAGTTCTCAACCTATTTCAAGTAAATTAAAACATAATCAATCTACTAATGAAGTTTTTAAGAAGCATCATGCTCATGCTAAGGCTCATAATTCTCTTCTTCAAAGATCTCTACCTTCTTCAGATAAATCTATGCATAATGTGTTAGAAGAAGTTGTTACTAATAATGATGTTAAGATGCATGATTATGATGATTCTATTCATATCTTAGATCCTATTTTGATTAATTTGGATGGAGAAGATACTCTTGATGATATTGATGATGTTAATGATGAATATGAAACTATTGACATCAAAATTGATTTACCTAATATGCTTTCATCAAAATTAACTCTTACACCTAGTGTCGAACATTGTGATTCACAAGAGGATCCTTGTTTGGAACAGGCTATCATTCCTACTGTGTTGGATATAGTCCCTCTTGCGAGTTACCCACCTTCCCTAAATTATATACAATGAGATGGGGAGATTAGGCAACATGCTTGATCGACTTGTCCTTAATGGTAGCTTTGTTGTGTGTTTTCCTGTTGTACTGTGCTTCTCCCATAATGTGTTTGCTAAATGTTGTTAGATTCTTTTATACAATCCTTGTTACTCTATTGGTGCAAGGTGATAAAGGAATCAAAACTATTGTTCAATTCCTCTATATGTATCTCTATTCTTCTATGTGTTGCTTCATGTTATGTCGTAAATGTGCTATTGTTCGTAAATGTTTTCTTTTGTAATCTTCTTAGATTCGAGACATGATAGAACTGATTCTTTTTGGTCTCCATGTCATGGTCCAAAAAGATACTCCTTCGTATATCTTATGTGATCTTTCCTCCTTTGTGATTTTGATTCTACTTTCTTTGGGGAATGATGTAAATTCATTTGCAATAATATCATATATATATTATCTTATGATCATACTAACCCCATAGTAGGTAGATCCCTTTTGTGTTCTCTATATGTTTCTATGATATTTCCCTTGATTTGTCTTCATCTAGGGGCATCTCGATGTGGAAACATAATCAATGGAGTTGTTTATGTTTCTTTTAAAGCCATTTCTCCTATTAAAGTGTTAGCAATGACTTTAATGTGGGGGCATGTGCTCTGCTCACCTATTGCACACATGCACTTTTTGATACGCACATATTATTTTTCAAGATACCTTTTCTCCCTTTTTATATTAGTGACTAATCCTTAAAGCATGGATTTATATTTTAGGATCTCTTGATCCCTCCACTTTCATATATATATATATATATATATTTGATCCCTTAAGGTCAAAGGTGGCCTTAAGACTGGATCTCTTTTGTTTTTGGTTTTATTCTTATGGAATAGAATATTCCTATGGGTGAATCCTTGATGGGTTGACTAGTGAGTAGCCACATTCACTAGGCAGTTCAATTCCATCTTTCTAGTTGCGTCATTTCCTTGTGTGGTTCACAGTGGGATATAAGTTCTCATTGGGTGAGATAATCACACCCTCTCCTTCTCTCTCTAGAGATGTCTCTCTTATTGTGATCTTGGAGTCGATGAAGACTTGAGTCCATGGGGGCTTGAGGTTTCTCTTTGTCCCTTTGATTACGATAAGATTATCTTTTCATTCTGATCTCCTTTACCAAGAGTTTGCATCGAGTCCATACTCTTGCTAAAGTGGGGCCTTAATTTATCATCTTAAAATGGAAGCACTTACATTATAGAAGCATTTAGCCCTCTGAGTAAGTGGTCTAGGGTCAAATTTAATCACCTTGATCGGGTCTTTGCATGTATTTGGCTTTCTCCCCCCATTCTTCTTCTCTCTGCACCTGATTTCACTTTATGTCTGCATTTCCTGGCATTATGGACTGAGGTCCTGAGGTTTTTGACCTCAAGGTCAAAGTCTACTTGAGGGTCAAAGTCAACCTCAACCCTGACCTAGGTCAAGGATGACCTCGACCCTGACCTAGGGCAGGGTCTACCTCGTCCTTGACCCAAATTTCAAATTTTAAGATTTTCTAATTTTTGGGTATCAGGTATCGGAAAGATTCTTTTTCCTGCATTCGGGTCGGCCATTTTGGGTTTGGAATGTTAAATCCTTAAATTACATTTAATATGGATCCATTTCTAGGGGTTAAGGTTAATTGGGATTTAATTCTCCAATTTCGGCCTTCTCTAGAGGTTTGTGCCCTAGTTCACTATAAAAGGAGGCCTTCCTCTCTCATTTTCACATCTCATCTCAAGCAATTTCATGAGCAAGCTCTCAAGTGCAAGCAAGTGAATTCAAGCATTCAAACAAGCCTTCAATAATTTAAGTTTCCAAGCATTCATTCATCAAGGAGATCCATTGTTAGCAATTGAAGGATTCATTCTCTTTGGAGCCCCCTTGAAGATCCATCCTTCCACATTCATCCAAGTCAATTTCTATGCAAAGATCCATTCAAGATTGGTGTTGAAGATCAAATCTCATTGATGTGAGACACCCTACATTTATTCTACATCCATTGGAGCATCCCTACTTGTAGATTTGAGGATTCGAATCCTCTACAAGGACTTCAACATAAGCAAGGTGAATTATTTCATTTACTTTGTTTATGCACATTACAATTTCAATTCAATTTCAAGGTTAATTCCTAAATTGGGGTTTGTCCAAGGTAAACCCCCCATACAAACAACAAAAACCCTCTTTTTCTTGCAAGAACAGGTGTGGAACTGTAGATCTGAGATTAGGTTCAAATACCCTTTTCGGTGAACTTCCGAGATCTGTGAACAAAGTCAAGGTTGACCTTCAAAATGTTAATGTAGCCTTTGACCTTTTATCAGGGTCAAAGACTACATACTCTCAGAAAGATAAAAGTTTTTTGGGTATTCTTCGTCTCGACATTTCTAGTCCAAAACAGGTTGCAGAATTGCTTGAAACTGCACATAGACATCAGAAATCAACATTTTCCAAATCTGCCCTCTTTTGAAGTTAGTATTTGTCTTTCAATTATTTCAAATTTCAAGCCCATCTCCTTTATAGGGAAATATAAGGTTTTCTTACTCTTTCATATTTTCCATAGATTGATTCGATTGTGCATTAACCTTTTGGTTGATCAATTTGGATCTCTCCTTTGGGAATTTGGATTTAGAAGTAGATCTCATATTTCCCCCATACATTCTAAGGTGGATACTATTTCACCTTATTTAGATGGTAATCTTTTAGATGAAGCCAACCGTTTGGTCAAAGGAGATGCCATACATGGTCACAGTTTCTCTTGTCCATCCCTCAATAAACTCAGTAGTGGATTTCTCATTGTATCTGTGAAGCTGCTCTAGATAAATAGTAACTTCCCCATTTTGCAGCCACTCCAAGACAACCTTGATTTCCTTCTACTCTTTACAAGAGTTCAACTCCTAATGCTTCAATGTACCACCTATTTTTTCATTACAATAAGTACAAAACAAGGTATTTCTCATAAAAATAATCTGATTAAAGTTTCCCTTCATGGAGAAATCAAATAACTTAAAGTCATAAATCACCCACAAAGTGTGCAAGTTATGAATGGTAGGTGAGGTGTACTTAACCATTCTAATGATGGTCTAAGAGCCAAGGCCATTACCTTGTCACTACTATTATTGAGATTTATGTTTCCCATGATACTATGTGTCAAATCACCCTTAATGATTTCCTTTAGTTTAAGATTGAATTTCATTTCCTCATACCAAGACATAATATGATTAGTAATCATGGCCAAGTTGGCAATATGTTCTATCACCTTATTAGCTTCACAGTATGCATGTGTAATGATAACATTTTAAAAAGTTTCAATTAAGGACTTAGGTCTTCTTTTATAGTGTTCTCAACCATCCACGTAGGCTGGGAGTTGCCACATAGACATCTAACAATATTGTTAGAGTCTCCTTCTATCCAAAGTTTTCTGCATTGAAGGTCTTTAGCGAGTTTTATGATTTGTAAAGTCCCATTAGCTTCAACTAGATGACTGGATTGGATACCCAGAGGGGTAGCCATAGAACTAATACAATTCCCATACATATCCCTTATAATGCCTTCACAAGCAACTTGACTAGGGCTGCCTTTGGTATCCCCATCAAAATTTGCTTTCAACCAGCGCTCCAGAGGGGAAGACCAGACCATGTTCTTCCTTTTACTGATGTTTTTAATTTTGGATTTTAGGTTATAGAAGAGGAGGGCATTAGGATCATATCCCCCATCTCCTAATCTTCCTTCATTTTTGATGGATATTAAGTTATCCTTAATACGCGTTATTGTCTTGTTCGTAACCACCCACGCAATCTCTTCTTTGTCCCTAAAGATTTTATGGTTTTTTTCCTTCCATATTTTATGTAAAAAATATGAGAGGAAACCAACTTCCATGCCACCTTATTATTGGTGTTAGAAGCCAGATAGGACCATTGAGAATTTAAATATTTAATTCTTAGAGGGAAGGCCCAAGATAAGTTCCAGCTGGACAAAAAGGTTCCCAAACCTCACAAGCAAAAAAGCATTGGAAGAATATATGGAGAATAGATTCAAAATATTTTTATAGAGAGAGAATATGTTAACAAGATTGAATCATCTCCTCCACAAATTATCAATAGTTAGGATTTTATTTTAAATCATAATCTAGATAAAAATACCAATCTTCAAGGTAATACCTTTGACCCAGCAAGAATCCCAAAAAGGATTGGGTTCTTCATGGAGGTGGAGCTGCATTAATCTAGAAGAGACAAAGTAGAAGTCATTAGAATTAGGAGCCCAAAAGAGGGAGTCAGATTGATCTATGCTGATAACCCTCACATTAAGCAAAGTTTGAATGTTAATCAAACTTGGATGGATGGAACTGAGATCACCCCAAGTATCATTGATCTAGTAATCAGTAACCTTGTTTCCAAAGATCATTTTACAATAGTCAATGATGCCCTAATCCTCCAAGAGATCCATGAGAAGAAAATATTTGAGCCAACAATCTTCATAGAATTTGATTCTCTTCCCATCACCCAAGTTCCATCTAGACCCAGTGGCCATAAGTGTTTAGAGTCATGCATCAAACCCCATATAGAAAACTCATTTTCAATGTTAGGAGATGAAAGGAAGATATCCAGAGATGGAGAATTAAAGAGCTATTTTATCCTCCAAATAAGATTCCATTCCTTTTCATCCCCATACATTCTCCAAATCTATTTGGCCAAAAGAGCCTTAT
The DNA here is from genome assembly GCA_027943335.1 of Chamaecyparis obtusa. Taxonomy (NCBI): domain Eukaryota; kingdom Viridiplantae; phylum Streptophyta; class Pinopsida; order Cupressales; family Cupressaceae; genus Chamaecyparis; species Chamaecyparis obtusa. The sequence continues at coordinate 224,015 of BSBK01002867.1, forward strand.
TAAGATATTTAATTGGCCTAATGCTAAGAGCACTTGTGGAAAAAGGCTTGCAAAGTTTTTCCCAGGTGATCAATGGCATTATCTTTCTTTCTTCTGTGCCGAACCAGATGATTTTCTTATCATTCTTTCCAGAAAATCCACATAGTTGGCAGGGATTTTGAAGAGGCTAAGAGCATAAGAAGGGAGGTTCAGAAGGCAGCATTTGAGGAGAGTGACTTTGGCAACTTGGCTTAGTATGTTACCCTTCTAGCATGTCAACTTCTTGTTAAATTTATCCATGAGGCCATTCCAAAAAGATTCTAGGGGCTTGAGGCACAAAGGCACACCCAAATATGATCGAGGAAGAAGAGCTATAAAACACCCCAAAATTATAGAGATCTTTTGTTGTCTTTCCTCTAGAGTATTACTAAAAAAGATCACACTTTTATCCCAATTGATAAGATGACCAAAATCTTTCATATAAGTGTTCAAAGAAGACTTGATGCTTCTCACCTCCCTAACTATAGCTTCCCCCATCAAAATAGTATCATCCAAAAATTTCTCATGTGTGCAAGACTGAGGATGGGAGGAAGCCTTTAGCCTATGAATGACTCCTTCCAAATGAAGAGCATCAAATTGTCTACCTATACATTCTATCATAATAGAAAAAAAAATTGGGGATATAGGGTCTCCCTATCATAAGCCACAATAAGGTTTGATTTTTTTTAAAGGAGAGCCATTAACTAAGACAACAATGGTGGGGGTAGAGATTAATCAACTAGATCAACCAAAGAACAAAATCAAAGGCCCCAAGAATCTTCTTCAAGAAATCCCAATCGACCCTGTCATAGGATTTAGATAGGTCCACTTTCATAAGGAAGTCATGCTTCTAAGACATAGTCAAGGAGTGGAGATTTTCATGTACAAAAATGATAGAGTCCAGAATTTGCCTTCCAAGAAAAAATCTATTTTTCTTGATGGAAATCAGCCCAGATAGAAACTTTAGGCCTATATAAGAGCCAAATCTAGCTTGACTTGGATCAAATCATCTCCCACTTTCCTACTAGATCAGGAAAAATTAAGGTCACTAAGCTTTACATCTATTAAGGCTTGTTGATTGACAAAGTCCATAAGGTCAAACCTACCATCTTCCTGGTTCTCGCTTCCTCTAGATTTTTCCCCATCATTGAAGGGGGTGTTGAAGTCTCCCATGATCAACCAATAGTTTTACTTAAAGGCATACCTGGGTACTGCTAAATTATTCCAAAACTTCTTTCTTTGATTCTTATTATTCGGAGCATAAATGTTAGACAAGACCCAAGTAAAGTTATCTCTAATATGGTGAAACTTAACAACAACCATATTATTATTAGTGATCAGAAGGAGGCCAGAGACCATCATCTAATTCCAAAATAAACTAGTCCCACCAAAGGCTCCTTTAGAGCCACTCTAGCTTGCTATGCCATAGTTTTTTTAAAAATTCAACTTTTCCACGCTCTCTCTTTCCATTTTTGTTTCTTGGACCATCACAATATCAGGTTTATGGTTCCTAACTAGATTTCTCAACATATCTTACTTGTGGGTGATATTTAGTACTTGAATATTCCAAGAGATAATCTTCATTTTTTGGGTGTAAAATCTTGGATGGTGGCTTTCTTCCCATCCACTATATTTTATTGTCTTTTAAGCTCCCTCATTTTCTTATTAGATCTCCTTCCTTGAGAATGTCTAGGTGATCCCACATCTTCCTTACTTCTACCTCTAGGTGCCATCCTAGATGAAGAAGAGGGGGGAGGGATCTTCTCAATCTTCTTCTAGAAGCCATTCTTTTGCGTTGCAATATCAAGTCTCTCAAAAGAAAGAGAGCATTATTTCTTATTTTTCCCCTGATTGCTCGATTAGAAGTTATCTTTACAAAGAGATGACTAGACCATATCTATGTCATCCATCTCTATAGATAAAATGGGCTCCCCTCTACCCAAAAAAATGCAATTGTGAGCATCATTAAAGGACTCCATTAATTGAGCTTTCCCTATTTCAAAGGAATCATTCACTCTCAAGATCGATCTGGTAGGACTTCCTACACTTTTACTGGTTACTTAGGTTCCCCTTCTTCTTGAGTTTCAAACTCTTCATTGCCTTTGATTTCTCCCTCTTCCTAGTCATCACACTCGTCTGGCTTGAGATTTCCCTCTTTCTTCTTCTTCGAAGAATCACCATTGTGGGCCAAAGATTCTAGAATCGCAACACCCACCTCCTCACCAATCTAGAAAGAATATTTAATGCTACTTGTGTTAGCTAGCATGAGATTATATATGTATATGTGTATGTGTATTTTTCTCTATGTTAGATGATGCTTTCTATAGTTTCAAAAAAAAAAAAGACATACCTATAGTTTTTCTACATATTACTTTATGTTATTCTATTCTCAAATGTATATTTTGAAGTCCATCCTTGCAATTCATTTTTTGGTATGAAGTGTAACTCACTCTCTCTAGATGAATACCTTATTTGGTGACCGCAACCAAAGGAAAGGTGAGAAATAGCTTCCAACCCAAAACTACCCTTTCTTTTCAGACTGAATGTTTCTGTGGCCATGTTTCCAGTTGTGTTTGAATAGTCCGCGTATGCATAGAAGTACCCACAAGTGTCAGGAGGGTTTCAAAGATTTGTGCCCGACCAAATACAAAATTTGGCCTTGCATGAAACATTCTTGTAAGTGGAAGATGAATGGGGATTGTACAAGGGATCCTCCAGGGGATAACATATTTGGCATTTGGGTCCACATTACAGCCAAATGAGGTCACTACCTGTGTCGAGGATCAAATACTATAGCACTGGACTGGGACATCCTATGCCCATTTGCATTATAAATATTCCATCCACTATGCTTACTGGGTTGTAAAAATTGTCCCCTCTTGCCAGGGTGTGAAGCCTTTCCAACCGCCTTTTGTTCTTCTCAAGAGATAGCTGCACTCGCTAAGCTATCGTCATGTTGTGGGCTTTCATCAATGGAGACAGAGTAGACTCTCTATGGATCAACTCCACTCTATAATTATTGGTCACCCTCCTTCCATCACAACAGTTAATGGAAAGGGAGTATAAGAGGATTATTACTAAGACTACTGACTGAAAACACTCAGTGAAACCATAATTAATTACATAGGACCTTACTTTCTTAATGTAACCTACTATTTGTTGTTCTCTGGACTATGATTGTTATTTAGAAAACCCTAATTAAAGAAGAAATCAGAAGACATTAAAGCTTGTTCTTAGTTATGCATGACCAATGTTGATCTTTGCTGCAAGCTTTTCCCATTTATAAAGAGAGCCAGTTAACTATTTTTTATTAAAGCAGCAACAAAAAAGGGTGTTGACCCATAGAACAAAAGCAAACTAAGGAATTAACAAATAGTTAATCACCAAAGAGTGCAGCAAATAGCTAACATCATGAAGAGTTCTACCTCGATCAAAAACATAGAAATAGGAAAACAAGTTCCACAACACAATGAGAGTATTAAAATAGTTCAGATTTAACCAAGCAAGGTGCCATGCAGGGCTAAAAACCCAAACCAGAGTATAGAGAAAACTAAAATAAACATAGTGAAACAAAAATAGAGGCAAGGAATCAGCAGCATTCTCCAACCTCCTACTCACAGGGCTCTAGCACGTTATTTTCCAGTCCATAAGTGCTTTGACAGCAGAGTATCGACCCACTCCTCATTGAGGAAACTGAAGAGCTCACAGTTGCTTTTGATAGCTTCCATATCCTTTGTGGCCTTTTCATTGAGAAGACAAAGTGTAGTAGCAGAGGTATGCATAACTTTAAGAGCAAATTTACTCACATCTTTTAACCGCTTCTTTGTGGCTTCCAGGTCCTTGGTGAGATTTAGGACCGTGCTTTCCATGGTATCGACCCGGCACTTAATTTTTCCCATAAACCCACTAGCAGAATGCCCTTTGTTCTCATTCAGGTCCTTTTCATTCACCTCTTCCATAGCCACATTAGTATGAGTAGCTCCCGCTATCTTGACATCCTCCATGACAATAACATTAACCAGGCTCTCTTTACCAAGGGAGCCAACTAAACCTTCATTCTAGGTAGAGACCTTCTCCTTAGACATGAGCTCTCTGATGGCCCTTTTACTCTATTCTTTAGCAAGGTGAGTAGAGCGGCGGGTGGAAGTAATCTGGGGCTCAGAAGCATGACCACAGTCTAGATTAATCACAATCTTTTTGTGCTTTTTGGAAGGAGGCAGGGGGTCATCACCAGGGTTAACAACATGCTTCAGAGAGCTATCAGTGGGTTGAGTTTTTACAGACATAGGGCTAGAAGCCGGGGTCACCTCATCCTTAGACTTAGTGGGAGTGGGAATACCCTGATTAAGGGACACCGAGGGTGACATGAGGTGAAGGGAGGTTTGTGAAACCTATGGAGGTGGAGTAGGGAAAAGTTCCTGGTGAAAATTATAAAGGCAAAGGATGAGACCCTGGTGCAGATAAACTAGGTTTTTGCCGAGGGAGATAGCCTCATTAACTACCTTCACATTAGCTTCTAAAGAATATAGCAGGAAGACGGGAAAATAAAATAACAGCTTGTGGCAGAAATGATTTAGGAAGGGGAGGTGATAGTTGTAAAACGTACCAAATCTGCCCTCCAAAGTAAAGTACTTTATCACCAATCTACACATTTTGGGCCAAAAATCTGGCAACTTAGAGATAGTGTAACCACCATTTATTAGCATCAGCATGGGGTCATCCTTGAAAAATTGCATGAAATCCATCTTTGCCTGGGTCTTCGCCATCTTTTTCCACTTCCTACTAGTCATAGGCATGCCCGTAGCCTGCCCAATGACATCTTCATTAACTTGGAAAGTGATGCCATTGATAGTAACCTTCCTGTCATTCGAGGTCTTGGAAACCTATTTGGAAATCATCTCATCATGGCCTTGGAGGCACTCCATAAATAGTATTATACCTCCCTCCCGGTAGAAGTACAGAACCATGGGATCCTTGGAAAACTCATCCTCAATCTGGTCAGGTTAAATTCATTTTCTATCCCCTCCCATAATCTCTGAAGAAAGTTGTTTACGAAGAAAACCAAGGTAAACTCTCTCCCCAGCTTCGGCTCTTGGAAGAAGAAACTCACAGCACAAATTCCAAAGGCAAAAATGAAATCCAGATAGAGGTTTTTGAGTGGTGTCAATAAGCCAGAGGCAATTAATGCCTTGATTATCTTGGATTTCATAAATCTTAGCCACCATGATTGAAACATGAGAAGTACATGTTAACCCACACTTAAAGTAATAATTACCCTACAAAAAATATGCATTGTATCTTTCGCCAGCCTCTGAAAATTTATTACCCCAAACCCATTTGATGTAATGATTATTTTTATAAGCCCAGTTCATGGCTAGCAACCACGTCAGCCAAATCATGCCAATATCATGCTTAGGATTACACCACCAGTAGTCCATGTGGTAGAGAAAATAATCCTTGATAGTTGTCATAAGAATGTTTTGGCAGCCAGTCACATCCTGAGGAGTCCCGAGTCACACCCAAGCTTTCATTTTTAAACATCATTAGTTTGAAAATTTGTTTCTCTCATTTCTTGCCTTAGCAAGTCTTGAGTGTTCTAAGGATGCTGACCTATAGATCTCCAACATCTGAGCCCTTCCAGCTGTAGACCGATAGCTACCATGGCATTAGCCATAGTGTTTCCTTCCCTATAGATGTGAGTGATGGTAACCCTCTACAAGCTATCCATAATGCCCCTAATATCTCTCAAGATGTTGTCAACTTTCCACCCAGCGTTACTAATTCCCCTAGTAGCATCAACAATGAATTTGGAGTCCCCTTCCACCTCAATATTGATGCAGTCCATGGAAAAAGCCAAATTCAATCCCCAAAGGAGAGCCATGCCTTTCACCTAATTGACAGTGTGATTTTTAAGAGGACCTACATAGGCCGCAAGTAAGCAACCATTGTGATCACGGATGACCCCCCCACTAGCTTGCAGTAGATTACAAACCGAACCATCAAAATTCAATTTGTGCCAGGTCACACGGGGTGGAGACTAGAGAGTAGCCTTGTGAGTAGCAATTTTTTTGCCATCAAACTTGGCAAACCCCTTGTCAATACCCCAATTCAAAGTAGTTTTGTGATCCCCGGTGGAGGGTGGGAAGCAAGGAGTCTTCCAGTGAGCAACCAGTAAGTTTTCCTGAAGTAATTTCAACGCAATTTGAAACACCACTATACAGTTTAACTCAATTTCTTTGAATATCTTGTTATTGCATTCCTTCCATAGGGACCAACAAAGGATGGGTAGGACCTAATCCCACAAGATCTTTATTAGAGGGTGATGTGAAGGAGATTGCTAGCTATGGAAAATATCTCTTATATCTTTATTTGGGGTCCACTGAATGCCGAGGTGAGTTAGAATTTGCTGCCATAGCTCTGTCACATAATCACAATGGATAAATAAGTGATTTATGCTTTCCTCCTCTTTCTTACATAAATAACATCTGTTAGCCAAATTAAACCCCCTTTTAGTGAGGTTGTCTAGAGTCAAAATTTTCCCGTGCATCACCGTCCACCAGAAAAAGTTGACTTTAGGGATAAGCTGTGGTTGCCACACCTTTCACCAGTAGTGTTATGCCATTTTTCTGTCATAGAAAAATCTTATGAGAATGGCCTCCTCCCTGCAAATGTTGTTGTAAAAGTGTCCTACCCTGTGTTCTTCATGTTGTCACCGAGCTCTAGTCCAATTTGCACGTGTTGAATCGCAAAATCCTGAAAGTTATTCAATTTCTAAGGTCTGCAGAAATTTATTTCAAAATCTGCCACAGTGTCAAAAACCCATAGTGTTTTCAAAAATCCATGATGTTTTTGGTTTGTGTGAAAACCCTCATTGTTTTCGACCTGTGCCTTCTGGCTTTTTTGCACTTACCTTTCGGTCTGTCAGGAATCTTGTGTGTTTTCGATCATTTTCCATTGTGAAAACCTTGGATGTTTTCGATCTTTCACTGAAAACCCTGTGTGTTTTCAACCTTGCATTTCTTCTTTTCTGCTGGCACTCTTTGTTCATCAGTCTTAAGTGCACAAGTGCGATGGATGGTGGGTCTGGGTCTTCAAAGGCTTTTCCTGATTGGTTGTCAAATGGCCGCATGTCAGACTTTTCTGACATGTGATCATGTGACTACTTGCCATCTGTCCGCATGGGTCTCAGTTCTTCATGTTTCCTGAAGGGGTTAAAGCTCAGAAAAGATCTGTGGATGTCGCTTGTTCACCTGGTGAAGATGCACAGTGTTTATCCTTAGCACTTTTGCAACGGCCATTAGATTTTCTTGTGTGAGCATGATGTGGGCCCGGTGTCAGAGGGGAGGCAGTGGGCATGTTCTTATTGGTTGTCGCATGATCACATGTCAGGAATTTCTGACATGTGACCATGCGACTGGTTGGCATCTATCGCTTGGGGCCCGTTGGTAGAAAAGGGTGTGGTCCGAGGTGGTGATGTGGCAGCTTATAATTAGTTGTTGCATGATTGCATGTCAGGAATTTCTGACATGCGATCATGTGACCAGTTGACACGTGTCCTTGGGGCCGGTGTTTTGGTGACATGCTGAGTTCCAATTGGTTGCCAGTGTACTGAGGTGGCAGTGGTCCTGCTATGTTTTGGTTGGTCCGCATGGTCTGATGTGGCAGTTTCTCAGTGCTGGCGTGTAAGGTTTGTGATTGGTCGGTAGGGGGTGAGATGGCAGTCTTATTGCCTTGTCGCATGATCACAAGGGCCATCTTTCAGCCTTGCAATCATGTGAAAAGGGTGTCACGGTGACTGGTACCGGTGGTGGTTATGTTGGCGGTTACAGTTTGCAAGTTTTCGCATGTTCACATAGCCCATCTCCGGGCTATGCGACCATGCAACTAACCATTGGACGTCGTGGTTGCAGAGTTCTAAGGTGGGTCCATGGTGTCGTGCTGCTTACTTGCTCGATTTTCATTCACCGAGGGATTTATGCGATGGCCAAAGACTTTGCAAAGGTTTCTGACCGACTGTCAACCACAGCTAGGAGTCTGCGGTCGCATGATCACAAGGGTGAGTTGGGTGCCATGCGATCATGTGACCAGGCATAATATGAAGCCCATTTTCTATGGCGGTTAAGTTGGTGACTGTGTGATTGTGCAACTAAGGGAAAACCGTTAGAAAATACAAGCCCGCGAATGCATGGTGACCGTTTATTTTCAAATTTTGATCTGCAGTGACCAAAGGTACCAAAATTTATGGTTTTCTGGCCAGATTTGACTGGTTTGGTGGCGCTTGCTGTGGCAGTGTGGTCCAGGGTGCCATGATTGTTTGCGGGGATGTTTTTCCATGTGGAGAAGGATAGATTTTGTTGTTCGAGACTTTTTGCAGGAGATTTTGAAATTTTGATTGGTTGGGTGGTTGAAGTCTTAACCCTAGTTACCCATAGCTTGTTGCATCCTACTGGTTTAGGATTCCAAGGTAACCAGTGGTATATATTGCAAGTTTTTTTACTTGTGGAGGGTTCTAAATTTTTGTTAGTTCTAGTGGTTGTATCAACATTAGGGAAAAACCTCAGGTATCTTTTGCATATTATCTATGGTGTTTTCTGAATCAACTTGTAATGCAGGGATTTGAATCCACATACTTAATATAGTTTCTCAGTCTTGGATCTCTCCTTTAGTTGCTCTTAATGAATTCTGAGTTTTCTAGCTCATTGCATTTGGTTGCTTGTGTATATGTTTCATCTCTCAGCCTTGGTTTAGAATCAGGTTAAAAGTCTCTGAGTGAAGCATAGGTTGATTAGGGTCAATCAGTAAGGATACTTGCAAGTAGTGTAAGAGATTGTTTAACTATGTCTATGGCTTGGATTCTCAGATGAATCTAGTAGTTGTCCTTGTGTTCCATGTTGACTTCAGGTGTGATGCCCAATGGATAAGGCACTGATCTTAAGCCAGTATCCTTATGCTGATGCAAAGTGTTGCATGGTTGTCTGCATCCTGTAGGAAACCCAATTATATTTAATATCTCCAATCCTGCAATCTCTCATAGTTTTGAGGTCACAAGACCATTTTACCTTGCATAGTAGAGTTGATTCAATGAATACCTGGTTAGTGTTTAGCAATCCTTTACTATGATCTTCTATTTAAATCCAAAAGTTTAAGCTGTGTAGTGAGTTTGAATTTTGTCTGGATTAGGTGCACCCGCCTTGGTTTTGCAGAGCCAGAAGTAGAAGAGGGCATGTTAAGACCCTATAGTTGGTCCAATTGCCTTGCAGAGCTTTCACACTTGGATTTAACCAGTCCTAACATCAGTCTCAAGGCATATTGGCAGCCCTAAGTGGCATAAGAGTTTTCAAACACCAACAAGTAGGTCATGTCAGCAAGGATCTTTGTAAGCTGATTATAGGCAGATTTGATAGTGAATCTGCTATGAAGGGTATGGCACCAAAGAAGTCTATCAGGCTTGTCGAAGATGGGGATTCAGACAAAATTGATAAGGGTGAAGAGATTAGCAACCAAATTGAGGAGATCTGGTATGTCCCTCAGGAACGTGGTAAAATCAATCCACTTGCCATTAGATATGAAATTGGAGACCATGTTGCCCACTCCCAGGGTTAGAATGTTTCTTAATTGTGAGCAACCCGTAGCAATAAGAATACCATCTGGAAGCCAAGGATCCTACCAGAACCTTATGTCCCTGCCATTACCTAATTTCCACAGAGCTCCCTTCTCCAAAATACATCTATTTTTGAGGATATTATTCCAAATTGGGGAACCTCTCAGATGCCCCTATACCATGAAAAGCTTACAGAAGCATCCTCCATCAAGGTATTTAGCTTCCATGATTTTGCACCAATCAGCAAAACTCACAACTGTTGGCCAGGATAACTTGGAGAGTAGGGCTTTGTTGAGGTTGTTAATTCTTCTTAGACCAAGGCCCCCCAAAGGTTTAGGACTACAGATAGTCTCCCAGTTAACCAAAGGAAACCTTCTCTTCTCTTCAGTTCCCGACCATACGAAGGTGCACTGGATCTTTTCTAACTTGTCACCCATAAAACCAAGACTTTTGAAGATGGAAAGGAAATATATAGGAATTCCTTGAAGAGAGGTGGCAAGAAGTTGAAGCTTACCAGCGCTGCTAAGGAGTTTACCTTTCCAACTAGCCAACTTTCTTTGAGTTCGCTTGAGGATGGAATTCCAGAATTCATTTTTCACATCTTTGACAGTGAGAGGAAGCTGAAGGTAGGTCATAGGAAGCACATCATCCTAGTAGCCCAGGATTCTCAAGATCTTAGATTGCACCTTTAGCTTAGTGTTAAAGAAGAAAATTCTACTTTTATGATAATTTATGTGTTGTCCCGAAGTAGTGGCATAATTTTCAAGCATATGTTTCCACTCCCTAGCTTCAAGGATAGAGGAAGTACTGAAGAACATGTCATCCACAAACTACTACAGGACTTTAGGGAGCAGGCTAGAGGCAGGTTTGATTCCCTTAATTTTTCAAAGCCATGCCAGGTGCATCATGTTACGGCCTAGAACCTCTGCAAGAATAATAAAGAGATAGGGGGATAGGGGATCCCCTTGGTGAAGAACCTTAGTAGGGGAAAATTTAGTGCCTAGTCTACCATTAAACAACATGGAGAATCTAACCATTTCAATGCAAGCTTTGATCAAAGATAGGAAGTCATGAGAGAACCCAAAGGAGGCAAGGACCTTATAGAGGAAGTTCCACTTCACTTTATCATAAGCTTTGGAGATGTCAAGCTTAAGAGCCATACCAGCAACCTTGCTATGAGATATAGAGTGTAGGATTTCATGGGTAGTGATGGCATCATCTAAAATTTGCCTACCTGGGACAAACCCTTTCTGATTAGGGTTAATAATTTTATTGAGGAGGGGTTTGATTCTACTAACCAAAATCTTAGAGAAGATTTTGTATAGAGTGTTACAGAGGCTGATGGGTCTGAAATCATCCATAGTTTTGGGCTCTGCACATTTACACACCAGGGCAATGTAGGTATCATTGAGTTGTTTAAGAATTTTCTTGGTTCTAAAAAAGTCCTTGGTGGCATGTGTCACATCATATGCAACAATGTCCCACAAGTCTTGAAAAAAGGTCAGGGAAAGCCATCAGGGCCAGGGGCTTTAAAGGGCTTCATGGAGAACATAGCATTATGAACTTCTTCATAAGTAACTTTAGCCAGTAGGGAATTTTTGTCACTGTCAATGCTCCCTTTCGGTAAGATAGAGATAAGCTAGTTTTGAAGTGTATCAGAGTTAATAGTATACACATCAACAAAGGAGCTGGTAAAGTAGTCCATAGCTAAATTTTCCAGCAAGGTAGGGTCAGAGATCCCATTCCCCCTACCATCCATTAGAGTGCTAACAGTGTTTCATCTCCTATGCTTGCAGGTAGATTGATGGAAGAAGGAAGTATTCCTATCTCCCTCTTTCAGCCATAGCACTTTGGATCTCTATTTCCAAAAAATTTCCTCATTAGCTAGAGTAGCTTTCTAGTCTTTCCTAACCTCTTCCTCTTCATTGAGTAAGTCAGGAGAAAAATTCCCTGAAGCCATCAACCCTTGGAGGTTTTCCAGTTTCTCATTCAGAGCTTTCTTTTTGTGAAAGATGTCACTAAAGGTGGTCTTACTCCAACCTTTAACTGCTCCCCTGATGATTTCTAGTTTAGAGGCTACCCTAAACATAGCAGAATCCTTAATCAGACTGGACCACCATTGCTTAATCTTGTCCCTGAAGTTGGGGTGTGAAGTCCATATGATTTCATATCTGAATGGGGTGGGGTAGGAGTGCTTCCCATCCATCCATTTGAGCAGCAAAGGGTTATGATCTAAGGTGGTTCTAGGAAGAGCAGTAAGAGAGCATGCAAACCAAGGTCCCAAACTGACAAGATTAAGGCCCTATCAAGCCGCACCTGAATCAGGTGGTTGCCCTTCCTATTGTTGGTCCAGGTGAATGGTTGACCTTTGAGGTCAACATCCTGTAGACCATTCAAACTGATAAAGTTCGATAGGTCCCCCATGCTTTCAGTAAAATCCACAATTCCTCCACATTTTTCAGACAGGTAAAGAGGGGAGTTGAAATCCCCTACCACCAAAAACTTAGAGCCCTGAAAGAGGCTAAAAGAGGATGAAAGCTCCTCCCAAATAGTCTTTCTACCCTGATAGGAATTAGGGGTATAAATATTATAATAGTGCCAGGTTGTTGTCTGAGAGGTGAAATAACTAGCAAGATGGTGGTGAGAGAAGCTGAGGGCATCCCCCTACACTTTAGAAGGATTCCAAAGGGTAGCAATCCCCCCCGAAGTGCCACACACTTCAAAATAGAAGAACATGGCGCCAAGCCAAAGTCACCCCACAAGAGAATTGAAGTTACAATAAGTCATTTTGACTTCTTGAATAAGGAGAATGTCAACTTTATAATTAGCAATATATTGCTTAACAACATATTGCTTTTGCGGGTTGTTTAAATCCCTAATATTCCAAGAAAAAACAATCATTTCTTACCTTTGGGTGTGAGGTCGAGGGTTTGCTGCTTGCCCACAGCAATTTCCTTCATTGTGTTCCTGTGTCTTCTTGTCCTGTCTGATGGACAACCCAGCTTTGTGTCCACACCCACATCAATTTTTTTTGTCCTTATTTTCTTTTGTTGGGTTTTCCATTCTCCCTCTTCACCTTTCAGAACTTTAGGTGGCTTGACTAGAGTGCTACAAATAGCCTGTTGGGGACTGATATCATAGATATTCAAAACCACTTCCATCACTGGGCTGACCTCCCTTGTTGTGATTCCAACTCGACCAATAGAGTTTAGGTCAACTTGTTCTTGCTTATCTTTCAGAACACTAGTGGACGAGCAGGTTCTTGCTTCGGCTGAGACTTCATCTATAGGTATTTCACCCTCTTCCAGCAAACTCTTTGAGGTGGCCAGATCCAAACCAAGGGGGTTAACCTTAGTATCAGGAGTTGGAACCTTAATAGTAGTCTAGGACTCAACGGTTAGGACCTCAACAATAGTCTGGGCCTATAGAGCAGTAGGTACTATGATCTTCGAGGGGGAGGGAGCAGCAGCATCCTTAAGCTTGGGCTCTGGCTGCTTAGGAGCTTTACAATGCTTCCTGGTGTGTCCTTTAGAGTTGCATTCTAACAAAAGAGGGTTGCATTCTCATACACGATGGCCTGAGACCATTTCCCCAATTTGGATTTAAGGATAGCAAAGTTTGGGAGAGTCTTTTTAATGGGGACATTAACATAGAAATGGGCAAATAGAAGATGAGATTTGGTGAGGGTGATCAAATCTACAAAAATATAATGCCCAAAGGAGTTCCCAATAGATCGAAAGACCTATTCATCCTAGAGCTCAAGTGGGAGACCCGATAGTCGGATCCAAATAGGGGCCATCTTATTTAGGTCAGTAGAAGGGTCAAAGCCAGGCTTCCACTTAGCCAAAGTGATCGAGTAGGTGCTTGCCATACAGCCAAGAACCCGCAAGGATAAGGGCAAGGTGCTTTGCGGTTGTGAATCTGAACAAAAAAAGACCACCCGGCATTGCAGAGGTCATCACACTACCCTTCAACTTCTAGTTTCCTCCAACCCATTTCCTCACCATATCTATGGTTGGTCTGAAATAAAAAAAGTGACCAACCAAGGCTTGATGGAATTCCGCCATAGCTCTATCAACAATAGAACCAGGGAGAAGGATTTATGTTCCTTCATCCATGATGCTAGATACACAACAAAGAGATTCCACCTCAGCAACATGGGACCCCACAAGCACGCCTTTCTAGTCTGGCTTGGGCCCAGAGGTGAGCAAAGAATCCAAGGCCTCAGTCCGTGGAGAAGCAGCAGAGTCAGGCACAGGTTGAATGGGTGGTGACAACGGAGGGTCCCCAGGGGGAGGGGGAGGGGGAGGGGGAGGGGGAGGGGGTTCCTCCCCAGGTGCTTCCTCCATGCAGGGAGAATTTGAAATTCAAAAAAGCGCACCCAAGTTGTAGAGCTCCGAAAAATTTTAGTAGCTCTTACTATGTAACATGAGCCAGTTAACTGTTACTTTTGAATGTGATAAGCAAATGTTTGTTAGCTTGTGGTTAGTATTATTAAGTGGTGCATTTAATAGAAAATCTTATCTTTAGCTATGATTATTCACTACCCAGTTCAATGGAGGTTTTCATTTCTCGTTTATTTTATTCAGTGGGACATTTAGTATATATTATTTTATTCGGTGGGACACTTAGTATATATTACTTTATCTAGTGTTGTTGGGATACAAATTTAATTTTTCAGTGCTGCATTTTCTAGACTTTTAATATTTAAAAATTATTTAGATCCAAGCTTTCTTGAGTATTTGTGATATAAAATAGATTATTGGAATAAGTCTTTATTTCATTCCACTTTAGTAGTATAATATGCACACACTTACCTAATATATATTCACGCAAGTGTCAAATTTCCAGCCTATAGTGTGATGTTTTTTGAGGTAAGATATGATAAAATGAAAATGTGGTTTAGGCGGAATGAACAAATTTTGTCACATGTGAGGTGTGAAAGTGATATAGTTATATTGAATGGGCATATTAATTTTAAGTTAAAATTTGTATGAAAATTTGAGGGAAGAATTTTAATTTGCATATTGTATGGTTTTGACAAAAGGTTGAAAATGATTAAATTATTATGGCAATAAAAATATGAGACTATTCTATCAATATTCATGCCTAACTTATGATTGCATCCTCAATTAAAAATCTATACTACATAACTTCTAGCAATAAATGTAATAATATACATAATAAACATACATCTATGCCTTTTAAAATAAAGAAAGAATAAATTTTTTGGAAAAATGTAATGTCTCCTTTCTAGAATGAGATTTAACGATGATAAGAATTAAAATATAAGATTAAATAATTAAATAAAGAAAAAATGAAAAAAATATATTATTACATTGATTAAATAAAATAAATAATAATATATTATAATATTATTATTAATAAATAAATAAAATAATCAAATAAATGAATAATAATAAATTAATAATCATTAGAATTAATAATACGTAAAGACAATAATAATAAGTATAATTAAATATTATATTGTTAGAAACTAAGGAATTCCTATGATTCCTACCGATTGATATTGTTAATTAAATCTATAATATATTAATTAATTAATATTATTAAATAATAATATCATTAGTATAATATCAATCTATAATATTATATTAATATTAATATCTATAAATAATATTCAAATATAATCTATAAACTTAATCAATAATCTATAGTCATTAATATCAGTAATATTAATCTACGATGCAAATCATAATCTACTAATGAAGATCACAACCAGACTGTGTCTGGTTTATAATAAAGCCATCAACATGCATATGAAGCATCTGTTTGATAAGTTAATGATTACAAAAGAGGAATAATTTTATAGAGAGAGAGAGAGAGAGCAAGGCATCAAAAACCAAATAATAGAATCCAAATAAAAGAGTAGTTATCATCCCATCATTTCTTTATACCATCTGGTCAGCAAGATAAACCCAGGAAATGCATTGATCGAACAGAGAGAATAAGGAAGGAAACAAACCAATCAACATAAAAAAAATTAAGAATCTGCGTCAACACATAAAAGCATAAGATTTTGAATACCGAATGAGAAATGGAAAACAATCTAAAACCCATATACAATCTACAATCGATATATAATTATTAGTGTTAATATTCAATTTGAGATAAATATATAAGGAAATTGGATATTAATGAATCGATAATCCTAGCCTTCCATTCCTACACAACGAGCATTAAGCATAGATTAGTAATAAGTAGATATATAGTCAGAAAAGTATTACAGTCAACAAAGGCCATTGATACATTTAGCAATGAATATACAAAGATAACCACATCAGGTCTGCAGTCAAGAATAAAACATTAGTCAACAAGGCAAACACTAAAATTCAATTTTATTACAATAGAATTGGACAACACATTGTAAATAAAAATTAAGATTTATACAGTGGAGATAATTTCTCATTACAGTGATAAGGACTGATTCAGTACTATATTACCATCCACCACTTTAAAGAGTAAATGAAAAGGTGAAATACATTCCTTTGTGAGGAACTTTCTGATTTGATGTTTCTTTCTATGGAGATTAATCCCAAAGACAACAGAGGCAGTCGACCATACTTAGCTGGCAATTAAGAAAAGGTTTACACATCAAGGAATCAATCTATAACCAACCTAGGAGGTGGAGATATTACAGAAAAAGAACAGATCATTGATTTTAATCGCTCAAAATTGTAATTATAGGTGACGATTAGCAACAATCAGTTTACTTCACTGAATAAATTATAATTCTAACATTGCTACTGACTATAGATTATATTGATTGATATTTGTTTGAAATTATGCATGAAGACAATTCAATGTAGAATATACTTTTAAAAAAATGGTATTTTAGAGGATTAATAAAAGATGAAGTCTGCCGACCCCAAGAGCTTTGGGCTATTTGTAAGTGTCAAAACTGTACTTTGTTGAAACTATCATTGGCTGCCACGTCGCAATACAATTTCCACTATATGTGTAATTGGGCTTCTCCATGCATATTCCAGATCTACCTTTCTCTTTATCACCATTTTAATGTAGAGGGATAATAATTCACCACAGGCAAAAAAAAAATTGGGTTCTACAGTGCCTGCCGCCTTCAACATTTCCACCTCTGCTTCGAGCTTTGGTGAGATATCGCTACAGTTTTTCTTTCTATTGCACTTCCTTGAAATAAGCTCTTTGAAATGCTCTTGGTAGGTGTTAAATGTGATTAAAAGTATAATGCCCAATCCCTGGAGCAAGAAGCTATAACCTAACTGTAAGAGATCCTGTCTAATGCTTCTGATATTCAAGTGATGGCTTGATTAATTTGTGCATCACCACAGATCTTCAATTTTTTATTATTTATCAATTGACAATACACAAATGTATTGAAACTAAAGGTCAATGTGATGAGGATGTCAATTTACGAAATTGAATCATTTCCAGGTGAGTACATATGGCCAGAAAATAAAATGGGTATGTTAGTTTTCTTTAGTCAACAGATCTGTCAATGTTCTTACAAAATTGCCATTTTTGTTCACTCGAATTTATGAATCTGAGAACTCTCTTAGTTTGAAGTTTGAGTTAGGAGATGCGTTTATTGACTAATGGAGAACAATCAGTCTCTGGCAATGGATAAAAACTTCTTCCATCTACTGAGAACCTAAATTGCCACATAGTGTCTGACATATCTTGAACTATAAGATAGTGTCTGACATATCTTGAACTCATAATGAGTGTACTTAATTTGGACCAGTCTAGTTTAAAGAATGAGTCTCTTTGTTTCTCTCAATACAAGCTTGTCTAGTTATCATTTTTTCTTTCCTTTTTGTGTTTTAAATCATTGTGTATTTAAATTTTTACACTATGGAATTTCACACTTTTTGTGTTTTAAATCATTGTGTATTTAAGTTTTTACACTATGGAATTT
The DNA here is from genome assembly GCA_027943335.1 of Chamaecyparis obtusa. Taxonomy (NCBI): domain Eukaryota; kingdom Viridiplantae; phylum Streptophyta; class Pinopsida; order Cupressales; family Cupressaceae; genus Chamaecyparis; species Chamaecyparis obtusa. The sequence goes on from BSBK01002867.1 coordinate 241,552, forward strand.
CATACTTAGTGTGTTTTAAATCATTCTGTATTTAAGTTTTTAAACAATGTAAAATAAAGAGTATTTTGGAATATTTTGTTTTGTACTAATATTTAGGGATGAATCTAGAAGAATGGATATAAAGAGGTCAATCCATGGAATACTTCTTTATATCTGTTCTATTAGATTCATCCCAAAATATTAGTATAAAATAATAAAACTACAAAATACTTTGTATTTTACATTGTTTAGCCCTAATACGATGCATAAAATCTTAGAAAAACAATTTTAGTTTTTGGAGCTTCTTTTTCATCTTCTGTTAAACCCAATAAAAAATGTGTCATTATATTTATGGCTTTGTGTAGACCTGTACAAGTGATTGAAACCCTAACGTATAGAAGAATTTATGCTTGGTATCTTTGCACAAAATAACTTTACAAGATTTTTTTTAAAATGGCATATACAGGTGGCAATTTGCATTCCCTACAAGTTAAAGCACATTTTATCTTTACAAAGAAATAGTGAAAGCTCACAGTTCACTGATTTACCAGTGATACATAAATTTGACAAATATTTTATTTCTTATTAGATTACCCATAAATATAACGTAGGTTCTGGACGAGTGGGTTGTTAGTAAAATGATAGGTTGAGGTTTCAAATTGTAAGGCGTACTAGAGGTGAACGAAGGGATGTTGTTTTGTATGGCTTAAAAATAGAGCATAATAATGGTTGACAAGAATGATAATTAATACCAAAGAATAATTAGGGTTTAGAAGGATGAAGAATTACAGGGTGTTAAACATAAAATATGAAGACCATATCAAATTTTTTAAACCCTAAACCATGCAATACACATGACCATATAGACTTTTGGCCTATACATTTTAGATTTCTTTGAAGCTTAAGATCAAAATCAAAATCCCCAAACAAATAAAATCTACAACTCAAAAAAACATATGACAAATGTGTATATGTTAAATCAAACATATAGTAAATGGGAACATGTCAAAATAAACCCTAAAAATGTAGGAAGTGCCTTAAAATTTAACAATCCCCATAAAAGATAGAATTTTTTGTGGCTTCTAAATGAGAGATTTAACTACGAGTCAGATGCAAAGTGTAGAGCACTAATAATGGCAGTCTGCTAAAAAATGTTGTGTAGCATGATTCAGAGGCTAGGTAGCAACAATTGATCTCGAGACCTCCACGACACTTGGCTTCAATTACATGGCCTTCTTGGCTAAACTCAACATGTGGACGCCAAGACTAAAATTAAGTGGTGAATTGATGGGAAATGAAAGATCTAGAGGTTTAGGATTTTCTCCACATAATGTCAATATTAACGATGAAATGATATTAAAAATTTTGTATTTTTTTCCATAAGAAATGATTTTTATGCTTTCTCCAACCAATAAGAAGTAAGAAAAATCATGTTTTAAAATTATTAAAAATAAAAATTAATGATTAACTATAATATTTTTGTTAAATTAATTTAATACTCTATTCTGATTCATTATTTGATTAGTCAAAATAAAAAACTTGCATCTAACTGATCCATAAGTTTACCTGCCATAGGAAGGAGCTAATAATATATTTTATATTATAAATAATTAAGAAAGTTTGGCTCTAAAATTTATTATTCTAATAAAAAAGTATGCCTAATAATATTTTTTAGAGCCAAACCTTCTTGAGTATTTGTAATATAAAATAGATTATTGGAATAATTCTCTATATCATTCTTCTTTATTAGAATAATAGGCACATACTTACCTAATACTCGCATACTTACCTAACATATATTTATTAAAAAAATTTGTATGGAAGTTAAAATACCATTAAATACATGTCTAATAATAATTTTTAGAGCCAAATATACACATAGCTACCTAACATATATTCATAGTAGAGACTTATTCCAATAATCTATTTTATGTTACAAATAATCAATAAAGTTTGGTTGCAAAGATTATTATTAGACATATATTAAAGGTGTTTAAACTTCCACACAAAACATTTTTATGAATATATGTGTTAGGTAAGTATGTGCATATTTTTTTTAATTAAGGCAAAAATAGATTTTGAGGGGAGCCCCGAAACCCCTTTCAAAGGATTAAAAAAGATATTCAATAAAGACTACTATAAAAAAACATTGTCAGAAGAAAGGAAACTAGTGGGACCAGACCAACAACTAGCAACATAACCCACCACAAAAAGACAACACTAGCAGCCAGATGTAGAAAATACTTGATAGTAAAACAAAGACAAGTAGATCACTAGGCCAGATATTTCAGAGTAGTAGTCACTTCCTCTTTAATGACAGTAACAGCATCCATGAACTCGTTGAGGGCTTGGGGGTCTTCTCAGGATAGACGCCTTCTTCCTCAGACTCTCATGAGTATGCATTCCAAGACCTTTAGTAGCAACCACACTCACCCCTTCATGCAAAACCACCTGTCCAGTGTCCCTGTTCGTCACAATCTTCTTCATTTTTCCATTCAGGGCCCTAAGCTTCTGAATATAAAAATCCATTTTCTCATTACCATAATGAAGATGGACCCCAATACTCTCTTCAAGACTCTTCCTAGCCTAAAAATCCTTATCCAGGTGATACTGAATACTGTCTAGTTTGAAATATATGTTTTTCAATTCAATATGCACCAAGTTGTCCATGGCATAGGAAATATCAGCTCTAAGATTAGCCTTCTAGAGGAAAACCAATGAGGAATTCAGATTTCCCTTGGGAGGGCTAAGACTCAGATGAGCTATCTCCTCTTTTCTTCGAAGATCATAAATGTTATGCACAACCTCATTTTTTGGGCTTGAGGGGGGGGCAATGAGCCAAAACTAGAATAGTCCACATTAAGGTGAGTATTATCCTTACCTTTTTCAATTTCATAGTTGTTACCCTTGTCAACTTCCTCCTACAGATTCTTCTTATTATCCACTTACATCTTCTTGCTTCTCTTATGATTTCCTTCCATCTTATGCTCTCCCTTCTTCAAAGAATTCCCAACTTCCTAAGTAGTAGTATCCACCACATCATTTAAGAGGATACAATTAATAGACTTAGCAGTAGAGTCATATTCATTCATTGTTTTCATACCTTTCTCTTCAGCAAACCTAGGATTAGCCACACTCGTCCCTTTCTTTTCAAACTTGGCATCGCTTTCATCCTATGTCTCCATACCCTTGTTTCTATTAAACTTATTCAAAAGGTTAATAGGGATTTTATTTATTCCTTTAGATCACCAAGGGATTTTCCTTTCAGCCTCATCTGAACCAACACTCACCACTTTCATGTTTCCCTTTGACTCCTTAAAAGCCAGCTTAGAGGTCCAAGTTTTGTAGTAATGCGAGATGAGCGAGATAAGCCCTTCATGTAGGATAGGTTTATTGGGTTTTTTATTGTGTTCTTCTAGGCTATGATTCAAACAATTGAGAGTGAAAATGGGAAATAAACCCTATGCTTATGTCAAAAATGGTTTAAAAATACAAAGTAGTAGCTATGTACCCTTGTGTGTTTTCCATGCAAGGTGAAGTAGACCATGAAATAGGTCAACACTTTCCTCCAAAAGGGCTTAATTTTATAAATATTGTAATAATTCCTTGTTTTGGTTAAAAAATCTTCCTCCTCGGTCTTGGGGAAATTATGCACTCCGACATCAAAGATCTTTCTCTCCTTAAAGAAATCCCTCCCAGAGAAAGAAACATCCATAATTTTAGAAAGAAAATTAACATTAAGCTCAACATTTACCCCATCTAGAGTGACAGAAGACCGATCCTAGCTTTTAGAAAAATCTTTTATTACCTCACTGTCAAAACCATGAAGGTGTTCAATGTAGGTGGTGACTCCATCTTTCCTAAGATGATTCTAGACCTCCTTCTCCTTTTTCTAAACCTTGCATGAGTCAGGCTCCTATCTCTTAAGGTCTCCTCCCATGTTTATTTCAAAAGATTACAAACTTGAGAAACTAAGCAAAATATAGCTAATACAAAATTTCTAAATAGAAACCCAAAAATGTGCCAAGGAGGATTAAAAAAGATATTTTTGTACTTTCCCTAGATATCCATAATGCCTTTCATAAAATCGATGTGCTTGAATATCATTTCCATTATTGGTGATTATCCTTCCCACATTACTATGCATCAAATCATATTTAATCATTCTTTTTAATTCATTATCTTTCTTAAGGCCTCCATTCCAAGTAATAATTTCATTTATTTTAATAATAATATTAGAAAGACCTTTCACATCTTTATTAGTTTCACGGTACGTGTGGGATATTTCACCTAATTGAACATACCTAGAATGACCTCAACCTCCCTAATCACGGGCTCTATAGAACATGAGTCCTTATTATTGGAAATACTTAAGCATTTGATGATGTTGTTAGAATCACCCTCCACCCAAAGATTTTGGCATTTCAATTTCTTAGCAAGTTTAATAACCTAGAGAGCACCTATCACTTCAACAACATGACTAGTCTGCACACCCAAAGGGATTTCCACCACCCCTATGTAGTTTCAATACATATCTAAAACCAAACCCCCACAACCAACCTAGCCCAAGTTTCCTTTAGTAGTGCCATCAAAATTAGCCTTAAACCAAGCCTCTAGGGGAGATAACCAGGCCAAAACCTCCCTCATAATTTCCTTCTTTCCTTTGGAATTAAATTTATACAACATGAAGGAGTTATAATCATCTAGCCATCTCCTTCAAATTTATCTTCTCTTTTGACAGAAGAAAAGTTCTCCTTGATAGCCCTAACAATCTTTTTAGAAATCACAATAAGAGGGGTCTCTCTATACCTAAAGATCCTATTGTTGTACTCTTTCCAAATATTCCAGTAGACATGAGGAGAAACCAAAGACCAAACCATCTTAGAAGCATTATTAGGAGATGAGAAGATCCATTGCACAAGAAAGTCCATAATATTTCCTAGGAATACCCAAGAGAGATTCCAACCTTGGAGAATGTATCCCTAGATTTCAAGGGAAAAAGTACACTAGAAGAACATGTGAAAAATAGACTTAGCATCATTCTTGCAAAGAAAGTGTATGTTAGTAAGACAAAGCCCCCTCCTATATAGATTAATAATAGTTAGAATTTTGTTTTGGAAAAGAATCCATAAGAAGATCTCAACTTTAGAGATAAGATTCTTATTCCAATAATAAGCCCAAAAAGGGATTTCCCCATGAAAATCATAAAGATCAAACAATCTAGAAGAAATTGTGATTTTCCTACTAGGATTAAGAGCCCATATCAAAGAATCAAAACAATCTTCTTTCACGAGGCTGGAATTGAGAGAAATCTAAATTTGAGAAATATTTGAGTCTATACTACTCAAATCGAGCTAGGAATCATTCTTCCAGTAATCAGAAACTAGATTCTCATAAGTAAGCTTGCATCTCAAAATGATACTCTTATCAACTGGAAGTATCTTTAAATATTTTTCATTAAACTAGCAATCCTCCCAGAACTAGATTTTACTTCCATTTCCCAGTTTCCACCATTTCCCTTTCACAACCACTTTAGTAACTCCCTAAACACAATTCTGGATGTAGTATCCATTTATGGTATTGGGATCTTAGAAAAAATCCTCAAGAGATGGGGCAATAAAGAGATCATTTATTTTCCAATTGAGATTCCATTCCATCTCCTCCTCATACATTCTATGAATATGATTAGCTAGCAAGACTTTATTTAACATGCATATAGGCATGATACCAAGACCACCCTATTTTTTGGATTTACAAAATTTCTCCCTAGCAATCAGAGGTATTCTCTTCTCTTCTTCAATTCATGACCAGATAAAATTATTCTGAATTCTTTCCAAAACTTCCGCATATTTTGTTGGAATTTTGAACAGACTTAAGGCATAGATAGGAAGGTGTTGGAGATAAATTTTAAGTAATTTCTTTTTTCTATCTAACTTAGAAAATTACCTTTCCAAACAACCATCTTTCTATTGATTTTTTCAATTAGGGATATCCAAAAGGAATCTGGGGGTTTGGACCCTAGGGGCAAGCCCAAATAATTCCCAAGAAGAGAAGTAACACACAAGAATTTTAGAAATCCTCAATTTTCTTTCTTCTGGGGTGTTGTTAAAGAATAAAGAGATTTTCTCCCAATTAATCAATTTCCTAGAGGCACTAGAGTAAGTATTCAAGGCCAATTTTATATTTTTAGATTCTTTAATAGTGTTTACCCCCATAAGAATAGTGTCATCCATGAATTATTTATGAGAGTAAGTTTGGGGATGAGATGATGTCTTTAGACCTTGGATAAATCCATTTCTATTGAATTTAAGAAAGTATCTCCCAAGACATTCAACCATAATAGAAAAGAGGACTTGAGAGATATAGGATCCCCTTTCCTCAGTCCCCTTGAACATTAGAAGAAGTTAGAAGAGGCTTCATTAACCTTCATAGTATCATAAGAGGTAGAGATAAGATGATGAATCAACAAGACAACTTTATTTCCAAAAAAAAATCACAAAGGACCTTAAGGAGGAAACCCCAATCAAATCTATCATAAGCCTTAGATAAGTCCACTTTTATGAGGAATCCTTGATTAGAAGAGCTAATAAGAGAGTGGATATTTTCATGCACCAAGATGATAGAGTCCAAGATTTTCCTACTAGGGACAACCCCATTTTTCTGGGGAGAAATAAGATCAGGAAACAACTTCAAAATTCTAGAGGTGATCACTTTTGAGATAATTTTTTACAAAGAGTTGTAGAGGCTAATAGGTCTGAAAGAATCCACAGAGTCATCCATAGTATTTTTAGGGATCAATACAAGAAAAGTGGCATTGATCTCCTTCAGGATTCTTCAGGCACAAAATAATTCTTTAGAAGCGTCAAACATATCCTTACCCATAATGTGCCACTACTTTTGAAAAACAAACATGAGAAAACCATCTGGGCCCAACACTTTTTCCCCTTCTAAAGAGAACATAAAATCTCTTACCTATTCAAAGGAAGGAATAGCTTCAATAAAACCATATAATAACAATTAGGTCAGTATGATATAGAGACTTATTCTAATAATCTACTTTATATTATAAATAGTAAAGAAATTCTGGCTCTTAAAATTATCATTATTATTAGACATATATTACATGGTATTTAAACTTCCACACAAAATATTTTTACGAATATATTTTTGGTAGGTATGTGCATATTATTTTAAATACAACCAAAATAGCCTCAATGGAGAAAGGTTACCCCTGCAAAATATTAGTACTTACCTAACATATATTCATAAAGAAGAATGATATAGAAACGTATTTCAATAATCAATTTTATATTACAAATACTCAAGAAAGTTTGGCTCTAAAAATTATTATTAGACATATATTAAATGGTATTTAAACTTCCACATTAAATATATTTATGAATATATGTTAGGTAAGTATGTGCATATTATTCGAATAATGAAGAATGATATAGAGACTTATTCCAATAATCTAATTTATATAACAAATACTCAAGAAAGTTTGGGTCTAAAAATTATTATTAGACATATATTAAATGATATTTAAATTCTAGACAAGATACTTATATGAATCTATGTTAAGTATTTATGTGCTTATTACTCTAATTAAGAAGAATGATATAGAGACTCATTCTAATAACATATTTTATATAACAAATACTCATGAAATTTTTTCTCTAAAAATTATTATTAGACATGTATTAAATGGTGTTTAAACTTCCACATGCAATATTTTATAAATATATGTTAGGTAAGTATGTGCATATTATTCAAATAAAGAAGAATGATATAGAGACTTATTCAATAAATCTATTTTATATTGCAAATACTCAAGAAAGTTTGGCTCTAAAAATTATTATTAGACATATATTAAATGGTATTCAAAATTCCACACAAAATATTTCTATAAATATATGTTTTTGATTAGGTAAAACAAGTTTTGAATGGGCCTTGAAACCATTTACAATTAGTTTTTTAGAAGGAAACCATAACCCTATACAATAGCTAAGAATGATAGGATATATTAGCACCGACCATAGAGAGACAGCTGGGGAACAAGGACATAGGTTTTACATAACCCCCCAATTACCAGCATAGCTACTAGAAATCCCAATCCAGTAGAACAACAACAACCACAAAAAGAATAGACAATAAAGCTCTAGCTACACCAAACCTAAAGCCTAAGCTTTACATCAATCTAGGGTTTTTTGGTTCCCTAAACCAAGTAGTATGAGTTTTGACAAGGCTCCCATAACCAGGAAGGCCAACCAAAACTAGAGTATTCAGGCACCCCAAACCAGAAATATGGGTTTTGAAATGGCCCCCATAATCATTCTGGGTTTTAACCTAGTACCCAAAACCAACATGGTGGTAAGAAGACCAACCCACCCTTGTAGAACCAATCATAAATAAAAAATAGTAGCTTAAATATTTTAGAAGATTTATTTTGAGTTGCGCGAGGATACATGGGTTTTGAAAGGCTCCCTCAACCTTCACCTGAGAAATGGGGGAAAGAAAGTCTAACCAAACCACTAAGCCGCAATCTTCCAGGAAAAAGAAAGTGCAGGCAAGAAACTTTGGCAGAAAGAGCTCCCTCCAACACTGACCAGGTTCAACAACAAAACTCCTTCTCACCACTTTCATCCAGCAACAAGCCACCTCTATAGACCGAACCTCCACCTCAATAGGAAGTGGCAAAGGGGAAAGAAGAAGAGAAGCCATCAGAAGCCCATGGGTCCAAGAGTGAAGCATCGAGAGGAAGAACACACCTCAAGAAGCTATGCCACAGGGAAACAATAGAGAGCTCCATTAAAACAAAGAGGAAGGAAACTAAAAAGATAGGAAATATGCATTCCCCCTGCAACAAAGAAGGAAGAGCCCCAACAACTCTCCTACCCAAAAGCTCAAATGAAGGACCAATGACCAGTGATGAAAGCCACAAAAACCTTCCATTGAATGAAAGGAAGAGTGGAGGATAGGGCACAACACCACTAGTGCAGTAGGCACAGGGTAGGTCAAGCAGATCCCTAACCCCACGAAACCCGTACCAGCCATCTACACACCGAGAAAGAGCCCAAGGAAGAAGGGCATCACTGACAAAATAGGAGGAGGCCACAACACAAGAGACTCCATCCGTCCTGGCACAAACAAGACCAGACCTCCACACCAGGAAGGTAGCAAACTAAGGTGCGTCAGGCATGAAAAGAACCCCAACCTCCAAATCCTGTAAATCCTCAAGTGGGTCATCAACATCATCGCCAGACTCACTCGGCTCCTTTGAAGAACCTGAAATGCTAGCACTGAAGGCCCTACACTTGCTCCCCCCTCCCGCTCCACTCCATTCAGAAAATTATGAATTTTCTATAAATATATTTTAGGTAAGTATGTGCATATTATTCTAATAAACAAGAATGATATAGAGACTTATTCTAATAATCTATTTTATATTATAGATACTCAAGAAAGTTTAGTTCTAAAAATTATTATTAGACATATATTAAATGGTATTTAAACTTCCACACAAAATATTTTTATGAGTATATGTTAAGTAAATATGTGCATATTATTCTAATAAAGAAGAATGATATAGAGACTTATTCTAATAATCTATTTTATATTACAAATAGTCAAGAAAGTTTGACTCTAAAAATTATATTACTAGGTAAGTATGTGCATATTATTCTAATAAACAAGAATGATATAGAGACTTATTCTAATAATCTATTTTGTATTACAGATACTCAAGAAAGTTTAGTTCTAAAATTTATTATTAGACATATATTAAATGGTATTTAAACTTCCACACAAAATATTTTTATGAGTATATGTTAACTAAATATGTGCATATTATTCTAATAAAGAAGAATGATATAGAGACATATTATAATAATCTATTTTATTTTACAAATATTCAAGAAAGTTTGGCTCTAAAAATTATAATTAGACATATATTAAATAGTATTTAAACTTCCACACAAAATATTTTTATGAATATATGTTAGATAAGTATGTGCATATTATTTTAAATACAACCAAAATAGCCTCAATGGAGAAAGGTCAAGCTTTGTAAGATATTAATACTTACCTAACATATATTCATAAAGAAGAATGATATGGAGACTTATTCCAATAATCCATTCTATATTGCAAATACTCAAGAACTTTTGGCTCTAAAAATATTTATTTGACGTATATTAAATGGTATTTAAACTTCCACACTAAATATTTATATGAATATATGTTAGGTAAGTATGTGCATATTATTCTAATAATGAATAACAATATAGAGACTTATTCCAATAATCTATTTTATATTACAAATACTCAAGAAAGTTTGGCTAAAAAATTATTATTAGACATATATTAAATGATATTTAAACTTCCACACAATTTTTTTTATGAATATATTTTAGGTAAGTATGTGCGTAATATTCTAATAAATAAGAATGGTATAGAGACTTATTCCAATAATCTATTATTTTAAAAATATTCAAGAAAGTTTGGCTCTAAAAACTATTATTAGACATATATTAAATGGTATTTAAACTTCTACACAAAATATTTTTTTAAACATATGTTAGGTAAGTATGTGCATATTATTCTAATAAAGAAGAATGATATCTAGAGACTTATTCCAATAATCTATTTTATATTACAAATACTCAAATAAGTTTGGCTCAAAAAATTATTATCACACATATATTAAATGGTATTTAAACTCTCACACAAAATATTTTTATGAATATATGTGAGGTAAGTATGTGCACATTATTCTAATAAAGAAGAATGATATAGAGATTTATTCCAATAATCTATTTTATATTACAAATACCCAAGAAAGTTTGGCTATAAAAATTATTATTAGACATATGTTAAATGGTATTTAAACTTTGATGCAAAATATTTTTATGAATATATATTAGGTAAGCATGTGCATATTATTCTAAATACAACCATAATAGTCTCAACAGAGAAAGGTCAGCCCCTACAAGATGAACCACCATTTATATTAACACTACAATTAGAAACACTACATATCACATTATTATGGTGGCCCTTGAACCTCAATATAGGTAGAGTTTGTGGTTCTAAAAATGCATTTACAGTCCTACCTAGCTGCATGTAGGAAAAGGCCTCCATCCCCAAATCTTTCCTTCGACATTGAAAACAAAAAAAAAAATTCCACCACAAAGAAATTTGAATTTTCTTAATTAAAAATGCACTTATAGTGATGAGTTAATGAAATTGAGGATGGGCAATTGAGGATGTGCATTGATATATCTTATGACAATTTTGAAAGGTGTCCCCTCCTTTGCATATCATTTAACATAGTTAAGATCAAACAAAAGTTCACCCTTATATGTTAGAAGCAAGTTATCCTATTCAACTAGGAAATTACAACATTAAATGCTCCTATCATTGTGTCAGCTATGTCTGCTAATTAGAATGTGTTGCAGCAACTGGGGGTTAAATTATATGTTACGATTTACCAACCATACGATTTTCATCATGGACCTCTCTATCATATGTTGGCCATCCCTGCGATAATCTTGGAATTATAATTGATAATCCAAATCAATATTTGAAAGCTATTATATTAGAATCTATAAATAATGACAATAGTCACTGTTATTGCTTGGAACACAATCTAGGTGGATTGAAAACCAAGGGTATTGATTGACTAGAGTTTTACTTTTTGAGAACACATTGTTTGTGATAAAATTAAATATAAATGCTTCATTATACAGATGAGTTTCACAAATAATTTGGATAGCTCATTATATTTATTTGAATGATAAAGACACTATAGTTGATATTAATATTCAAATCTAAGTTAATATTAATTACAAATAATAAGGGAGACATAGAGATTTATGTGTGAACATTAAATTAGATATGAATTATTGAGATTTGAATTAAATATTAGAGTACCATATTGCAATCTCAATAATATGTAATTATAAAATATTAAAAGTTGAATTCATATGTATTTTGACACGAGATATTTATCTCTCCAAGCAACGTGTGAATTCCCTAATTCACTTAATAATTATCCTATAATCTTGTGCTTTATATTTGACTAATCCATTTGATAATACTGAACATTATTAATCTTAGTAATATCATTTGATAAATTTTAATGTAAACAGATATTCAATATTATTAATATAAGTTTTAGTGGAATTCTTAATTTAAATATTAATTTAATAATATTATTAATGAATAAATGGTCAATATTTCCGTATCGACAATAATTTTATTAATTTGAAGTGTTTTCATAAATAGAGACTTAGAAATTTCATGAGCTAATAATATTAAACTCTCATGATACTGTTAAGATTAGAAATGTGATCAATGGAATAGTCCTAGTTATATTTTTTTAACATTAAATTATTATTTAAAGTCAAGATATTTTCTTGGCTTTTGTAACATCTCTCTTAGAAAAGACTGCAACGTCAGATGGATTTGTATTCATCTTTACAAATTTTGACAACATAAATAATGGGACATAATGTCTTCATCAATGAATTCTTGATTTACACTAATTATAATGCAGTCTTCCAGTAAGGTAGCTTAGTCTAGACTAATAGATGTTATTTGATTCATGTGTATGCATGTACATACATTGAGCATACATACATACTTGTAATGGATTACTTGTCAACCTACTTAAATAAGGTTATATTAAAGATGCGTTGACAAAATTTTAGGTGTGCCTGAGGATTGATGGTGAGTAATAAATAGATTTCTCATAAAATCTTATATAGTATGCATGTCGAAAAAATATATTTAATTCTACTTGTGTTAGCTAGCATGAGATTATATATGTATCTATGTATGTATGTAATAAATCTAATAAAATCTTAGATAGTATGCATGTTGACAAAACATATTTAACGCTACCTGTGTTAGCTAGCATGAGATTATATATGTATGTATGTATGTATGTATGTACGTATGTACATATGTATATGTGTATGTGTATTTTTCTCTATGTTAGATAATGTTTTATATAATTTCAAAACAAAAATCAGATGTACCTATAATTTTTCATCATATTACTTTATATGATTCTATTCTCAAATGTATATTTTGAAGTCCATCCTTGCAACTCATTTTTTGGTATAAATTGTAACTCACTCTCTCTAGATAAATACCTTATTGTAATGAGTTTTCTTAATTGCTTCCATGGTGTAATATTAAGCATAACTAAGAGTACACAATCTATTGCACTAGATACTAGTGTGCCTAAATTTCCCCTTATCATTTCTTCCTTTTCAAATATTTACCCCATTCTTTTAGATGTCTTATAAAGTAACTTAATCTCAAGTAATGAGACATTTCTATATGGTAAATCTCCATAGTAATGTTGTACAGTATCATGACACAATAAAGAGTCCCACTTTTTGGTCATATTGGAGCAATAAAATCAACATTTTGTTCTTGATCATAAATTTTGGACAGATGTAGTAGTTAAACCATTACGAGTTTAAAGATGATGCAAACTAGTGATTTTGTGACTTTTTTTTGCAAATTCATAGATATATAGATAGAACCCATGATGTCGAGGGAATCATAGATTTCTCGTAGAGTTTGTATAAGCGATGTCTTATACATCAACCTTGAGACTACAAATTGACTTTTTACATGTCTACATATCAACTTATTACATATTGACATAGAGATACATGTTACACATCACCTTATTACATATCGACCTAAAGACTACACATTGACCTATTAGATATCAATGTTACAAATGGTAGGAGCAAAGGAGAGTTTGTTCTTCCACAAATCATAAACAATATTGTAATTCTCCTGCTGAGCATTTCCAAATATGCACATTTCTCCTTAAGGCTCTACACTAGAATATGCCAAGCACAATGCCTCACATCCTGAATTGCCCTCGTGGTATTGAAATGAGTTCCGTCAAGGCACAAAAAATGTTGCATTTCTTACAAAATGAAAGGCAATTCGTGCAAGCTTCAACATGGGCAGGTCCCTTTCATAGAAAGAAGATAGCATTGCCAAGCTATAGTTTTTCCAAGGCAAAAGTGAACCAAATTTTGCATGAAAGATATAATACAAGGAATTAATATGGTTCATAGGCACCTATTCAATGCTCAACATTGTAGTAATAAACATTTCATTTATTTGTTTAATTGTTCTTGCTATTAATTTAAAAAATTAGGTTTTTAGTATTCCGTAGCACATCCATTTGGTATGAGCTATTAATTGATGCTCCTCTTTTTCCACAAGGCTCAAATTCACATGTACCTTGAATTGCTTGAGCCATATATTACCTATGGGTCCCACAATACTCATTTGATTTCAAATCACACACAATATTAACTTTGATATGCAAGAAATAATTTCAAGATGTTGAGATTTCCAGCGTGCTTGGATATAGAGCATTGCTTCCATAATCTGTCTTCTTGAAATTATAGATCTTGAGAACACATACTTATATAACCTTGGTTGATCGAAAGTGGATAATAAGCAAAGGAATCAAATTCTATGAAAAAATAGAAATGTATAAAGTTATAGTATACAATGATGCATGTGCAAAGACCTATATTTTCATATAATTGATTGCACAATCTTAAAATTAGTTTATATCTTCCTTTTGTTTACCTATTGGCTACTCCCTTACACCTCTTATGGGTGCAAGTGCTAGTATGGTAGATTCCCATGGTAATGTTGTATAGTGTCATGACATAATAAAGGGTCCTACTTTTTTGTTAAATTAGAGGAGTAAAATCAACATTTTTCACTAGATCATCAATTTTGGACACATGTAGTAGCTAAACCTTTATGAGTTCGAAGATGATGCAAACTAGCAATTTTTGTGAGTTTTTTTTACAAATTCCAAATAGATTGATAGATAGATTGGTAGATCAACAATTTTCATCATATCATCAATTTTGGACACATGTAGTAGCTAAACCATTACGAATTCAAAGATGATACAAACTAGCAATTTTATGAAATTTTTTTTGCAAATTCTATGTAGATAGCTAAAGAGAACCCATGATGTCGATGGAATCACAGGTTCCTTATAAGGACTGCATAGATGATGCCTTACATATTGACCTAGAAACTACAACTTGGCTTATTACATGTCTACGCATCGACTTATTACATATTGACCTAGAGGTGTGCCTACGCATCACCTCATTACATATCTACCTCAAGACTACCATCAACCTATTAGATAAGAACGTAGAGACTGCAATTTTAAAGGACATCTATCCTTTAAGATCAGTACAGATTGTCACAGACGGCAGGAGCAAACGAAAGTTTGTTCTTGAGCAAATCATAAATGATATTGTAATTTACCTGCTGAGTATTTCCAAGTATGGACGTGACACCTTCAGGCCCTGCACTAGTATATGCCAAAGCACAGCACCTCACGTCCCTCGTCGTCCTCGTTGTATAGAAACGAGTTCCGTGGAGGCACAATAAACATTGCATTTCCTGCAAAATGAAAGGCTATTCGTGGAAGCTTCGATATGGGCACCGTGGAAGATTCGTAGCAAAGATTCGTAGAATTCACAGGCTTGGCCTTAATACCAGACTTGACGGCGGCCAGGAAGGGCTTGTACGCAGGATCCACCAGGCCAGTAAACGTACTTCCCGAATCGATTATCAGCCCGCCACTTCGGAACGTGGAAGCCGGATACTTAATCATCGTGCCGCCCACGCTGATCCCATGCAAGTCAAGATAGTAGAAAGTTGCATCGTAATTGGGTCCATTCACTCGAGTGAAAGGAGTAGATTGGAAGTTGCCAGGCAGATGAGCATCTCCCGGAGTGAGAGAGCTAACGCCGGCGTCGTCGTCAAGGGGTCCCAAGCAGTATGAAAACTTGTGATTGATTTTCTGGCCCAGCTGAGACACCAGCGAGAGCACGCCTCTTCCAAGACCAACTAAACCGGCGACGCCGGCGACAGTCCCCTCCTGGTGGTGACCGCAGCCAAAGGCAAGGCAAGGAAGACCTTCCCACCCGGACGAAGCAGAACCCATTCTTCTCAGACTGAATGCTTCTGTGGCCATGTTTCCTCTTTGCTTCGAAGATCATAAATGTTATGCACAACCTCATTTTTTGGGCCTGAGGGGGAGGCAATGAGCCAAAACTAGAATAGTCCACATTAAGGTGAGTATTATCCTTACCTTTTCCAATTTTATAGTTGTTACCCTTGTCAACTTCCTCCCACAGAGTCTTCTTATTATCCACTTACATCTTCTTGCTTCTCTTATGATTTCCTTCCATCTTATGCTCTCCCTTCTTCAAAGAATTCCCAACTTCCTAAGTAGTAGTATCCACCACATCATTTAAGAGGATACAATTAATAGACTTAGCAGCTTAGTCATATTCATTCATTGTTTCCATACCTTTCTCTTCATCAAACCTAGGATTAGCCACACTCGTCCTTTCTTTTCAAACTTGGCATCGCTTTCATCCTATGTCTCCATACCCTTGTTTCTATTAAACTTATTCAAAAGGTTAATAGGGATTTTATTTCTTCGTTTAGATCCCCAAGGGATTTTCCTTTCAGCCTCATCTGAACCAACACTCACCACTTTCATGTTTCCCTTTGACTCCTTAAAAGCCAGCTTAGAGGTCCAAGTTTTGTAGTAATGCGAGATGAGCAAGATAAGCCCTTCATGTAGGATAGGTTTATTGGGTTTTTTATTGTGTTCTTTCAGGCTATGATTCAAATAATTGAGAATGAAAATGGGAAATAAACCCTATCCTTATGTCAAAAATGGTTTAAAAATACCAAGTGGTAGCTATGTACTCTTGTGTGTTTTCCATCCAAGGTGAAGTAGACCATGAAATAGGTCAACACTTCCCTCCAAAAGGGCTTAATTTTCTAAATATTGTAATAATTCCTTGTCTTGGTTAAAAAATCTTCCTCCTCAGTCTTGGGGAAATTACGCACTCCGACATCAGAGATCTTTCTCTCCTTAAAGAAATCCCTCCCAGAGCTAGAAACATCCATAATTTTACAAAGAAAATTAACATTAAGCTTCTGTGGCCATGTTTCCGGTTGTGTTTGTACCGTCTCCATATGTGTATAAGTACCCGCAAGTGTCGGGAGGGTTGCAAAAATTTGCGATCGACCCAGTACAAAATTTGGGCTTGCATGACACATTCTTGTAGGTGGAAGATGCATGGGGATTGTACAAGGGGTCCTCCTGGGGATAACAGATTTGGCATTTGGGTCCACATTGAACCCAAATGAGGTCGCTGCCTGTGTCGAGGATCATATGCTGTGGCACTGGACTCGGACTCCCTATGCCCATTTGCATCAGGAATTCGCTGTCGCCTGGGCCTATTGGGCTGTTAAAATCCTGTCCTCTTGCCAGGGCTTGAAGCCTTTCCAGCCGCCTTTTGCTCCTCTCCAGAGATAGCCGCACTCGCTCAATCTTTGTCAGGTTGTGGGCTTTCATCAGTGGAGACAGAGCAGACTCTCGCCGGATCAACTTCACTCTGTAATAATTGGCCACCCTCCCTCTATCGCAACAGTTCAAGGAAAGGGAGTATAAGAGGATTATTACTAGGACTACTGACTTGAAAATACTGAGCGCACCCATGATTAATTGCACTCTGGACTCTGATTATTATTAGAAAAACCTAGTATTCGGTGTTACTCTGGACTCTGATTATTATTAAAGAGCAAAGCGGACACTAGCACTAGCGCTTCTTCTCAGTTATGCTCGCTGCAAGCTTTTCTCGTTTATAAATAGAACCAGTTTAACTGTTACTTTGGAATGCGATAGGCATATGCAGTTTGTTAGTTTGTGGTTATTATTATGAAGTGGCGCAATTACTACAAAATCTTATCTTACCTATGATTATTCACTGGTTCAATGGAGGCTTTCATTTGTCGTTTATTTGATTCAGTGGGGCACTTCGTATATATTATTTTATTCAGTAGAAGGGCCATTCACGGGATTATTCACTACTGGTTCAATGGAGGCTTTCATTTGTCGTTTATTTTATTCAGTGCTCCTTTCGTACAAATCAATTTATTCAGTGCTGCATTTGCTAGACATTATTTTATTCAGTGTCATGTCCATTGTCGTAGCTTTCCGTGCAACTGTCCAATCATAACCTACCGTGCCCAATTTCTAGCTGTGCACTCTATAAATTTAGGGAAAGTCAATATTTTTAAAATTAAATAATTATTAATAAAAATATATTTTTTAATTAATTTGAATAAATTTGTTATGTTTATTCTTTTATAAATGAATATTTTTCATTTTATTAAATGAATTCTTTTTCTTTATTTTATTTTAAAATTTTACATTAATTATTTGTTAACATATTAATATTTTAGTTTGTGTGTATATATTTAATTGTAGTATTTAAACTTCACAAATATATAGATTTAGAAGTTTTTAATTGTATTTATATAATTGCACATATACACTACATAAATGTAAGTATATAAATTATTATTTTTTGGTGCACACCCTTATATTTCTTTCGTTAATTCTTTTTATTATAATATTTATTTATAATTTTAAGTATGATAATATATATATAATATTTCACAATTGTAAATAATCTTTTAAATTATATCTTATATTTTTAAAAGCATATATATTATAAAAATGGATAGTAGTAGTTATATTATTTTTCATCTATATTTATTAATATGTAGAGGCTTATGAGTAAAAGTGTGTGTGTGTGTGTGTGTGTAGTAGGACTCGACTGAGTATTCCTAGGTGGCATGCCATGTTGGCAGCCAAACCTCCAAAAACACAAAAAAAGATAGAAGTTTGCACTTCTTCTATTCCATTCTCTCCTCAAAATAAAAAATATCAAAAAACTAAAAGTACCCTTTTCTAGATCTCAAAACTACAATTCTGGATATATAAATTTTATATTGTTTCAACTTATACAAAACACTAAACAAATTCACTAAAAACTACATGTACGTATATTAAGCTTTGAGAAGTTGTTGATTCAAAAAATATAAACAAAATGCTAAATCATTTCAAAAAAAAATTAAAATCATATACAACACTAGAGAAGAGAGTCCTCTTCAAAATATCTAATTGTGTACTAGAAATTGTACCTTCATAGGGTTAGTATTGTCAATAAATCAAATAGAAACTAAATTACCACAATATAGAAAATCTATTTAGCATATAAAGAATAATGAAGCACTCTATGACTCTCTAAGTAGGGATGTTAATGTTGAAGCTCTCAACAAGCCTCCATTAATGACAGTCCTAGAATGAGAAATGATAAGATAAAGAAGCTGAATTGTTCAATTCCAAATGAAATACAACTAATTAGCCTCAATTTGCCTTTCTAGCTCTAAAATACAAGAGGTTCGATGCTATTCTTAGATTTGTGGATGAATTATGATTGATTTTAGCCTTGCTTTTATAGATCTAGGCAAGGGTGGGGGTGTAGTAGAGTTGATCATGATTAAGCTTGAGTTGAGTCTTTGGTTCCACCCTTTGAAGACAATTTAAATATTCTATCCTCAAAGCTTGGGATAAGAAGATAAGATGAGTGGACAAGATGCTCTTTCAATTTGAGTGATTGAGATTCGTTTTGGCTTGATCCATGTGAGCTTCCTTTCCTTAAATTGTATTGGTTGAGGCTTTTTCCTCCCATTTGGTTGTTGAGAGAAAATATGATTTAATCAATTGATTTTAATTCATTTATTTAGCCATGTGCACCCCTTGAATGGGTTAATTTGATTTAATCTGATTTAGTCAGAGCAGGCAGAGTACGTATTCCAGTGATTGTTGTTGCTCCTATCCCTCCTAGGGGTGATTAGGTTAGAGGTGGTGTAGATAGAGAACTCCATTAGGTTGCTACAGGCTCAGCTGTGAGACCAAGTCAACATAGGGCTAGACACTAGAGAGAGGTTGATGCATAGGTTGCATATGTTTTACTTGATCAGGCACAAGGTCCTCCTGCTCAACAGGTGATACTGTCAGTTGTTCCACATGCTTCCTCTTCTTAGGCACCTGCTTCTACTTTGATGCCATCATCTTCTTCACATCCATCTTGTTTGAGTTTTGTTCCATCCTTGTCAATTCCATCTTCTTCCATGCATGCCTCCACCACAGATTCCTTCTACTCAGGCTCCTGTCTTAGAGGCTCTGGCATCTGCATCAGATGTCCAAGCTTTATAGTGGGATGTATCATAGATAAGACAGTAGATGAGCCAGCTCAGTACTATGATGTAGGCCTTGATGGCCGCTATGAGTCAGCATGGGTTACAGCCTAGTTCGAGTCAGCCTCCAAATAGTGCTCTTGATCTTGATGGTACTAATGGTACTGGTGGTTCAGTTAGTTGAGATATGATATGAGATATTTCATTTCCTTTGCATTTTGCTGATATATATGATCTCATTATTTTTTGATATCGAGACATTGAACTCTATTGTATCATTTTTTATTCGATCTATGTTGTTTATGTTGATACTTTGATAGTTGGATTAACATTGATATTTGGATATTGCATATATGATCATTTGATGGACTTTGATATTATGTTTACTTCATGATGATGTTATAGACTTTGATACTCATTTTGATATCCTTCACTATATATGATGTCATGATGTGTTGGATCCCCTTTTCAGGTGTTTTAGCATGATATGCAGATCTAGATGGTTCTATCTCCTATATGCTTTGGTTTATGCTCTCTGATGCTTAAATGGTTGTCTTATGTATGACATATAAATAGATGGATGAATGCGATGATGTGGATTTTAACGATTAATGATATGATTATTACTGATGGATGCAATGATATATAGATGTTAGATGGAGTTAATGCATACTGTATATGAATGGCTTTATGAATACAATGTGATGCAATGAAATGATATGTAATGATGATGTAATGTGATATGGATATGTAATGTTTAATGATTCTAGATGTTACATGATATGAATGATGATGCAAATGCAATGCTTTTGTCAAATGGATTTTGGTGCAATGTTTCTAAAATGACTTAAATGATATGCACCTAATGATGATGGTTATGATATTCTCTAAGACACAATGATTTATAATGATGTAATGATTAATGTCTAATGCATGCAATGGTAAATAGATTTAATGCATGTAATATGAATGAACGAATGTAATTAATATGAATGGATTTAATGTGATGACTGCAACCTAATGCAAATGAAATACAAATGATTCTAATGATGAAGAATGATGTGACTTATGCAATGAACCTAATGACAATGATGGTAAATGACTTATGCAATGATTTAAAATGATAAAATTCAATGAACTTAATGGTTTAAATAATGAAAATGCTTAAATGAATGTAAGATAAAATGAATAAAATGCAATGATTTCAATGATTTAATGCAACTTAATGCAATTTGTTTAAATGAACCTAATTAATGCAAGTGAACTAATGGAATGCATTTTTTATCTTTGATTTTTGTGGATTTCCAACACACTCGATCACATATAGTTTTTTATGATCCTTTGATTTTTTATTTGACTACACCCCCTTTCTTTTTGTCAGTTTTCCCTCTTGCAATTTATATTCTGAAGCTAAGAAAGATAAATACTTTAAATGAATTTAATCTAAGATGTATGTAACCAACTGTCATTATTCAAAAATTTGGAGCTTATAATCATCATTGAGCATTTTTTGGAATCCTGATTTTAGCACAACCATCACTAGTTCAACCATTATGATAGGAATACTTTTTGCACCTCTTTGCATTTCTTTCCCATCTCTTTCTGGTACGACTATCATTGATTGAAGCCAATCATGAGACTGTGAATACTGATTTTGTCAGATTCTATGTTGCAAGTAGATTTTGGTATTATGATATTGAACATCAAAATATCCAAGGTAGCCTTTTGCGTAAACAAACAAAGATCTCAATTTTATCATATGTACAAGTCCTCGATGATTCTTTTATGATCATGTCTTTAGACAAATAATACATGATTTAGCACTTTGATCTTAATACAGTCATTTAGAAATCAATAAAATATCATGCTTTCATCATAGCTTATCTTGTTTAGAAACTTTCATCGATTTGCTAGAAAGACATGATTTCATCAATCAAGTCAACACTTAGAAAAATTTTGCAATGTTTTTCAAATCCATATTTCAAGTATAATTCCATCCATTTCATACTTTTAATCCTGATAAAGATAAGGTCATGGGATCAAATTTTCTGTTTGGTTCAAATTGGATTAGAATGAGGATTTGATTAAGTGTTTTCACTTGCATTTTTGATTAATTGATTCAATGATTAATTGAAATTTTATTTTGATGAATCTTTTTTCCTTTTGAGTAAATTGCCCCCAATTTGATATGATTACGTTTGTGGAACTTGGGACAATTTGTACATTAGGTGACCAAAATCTTTTGGTACTAGCAAATGCAACTGTGGGGTTTTATTATGCAATATATATAAATGTTGCGAATGCAATTTTTACAAGGTGACCACTAGGTATGCGACTAACTTGGACTTTCAATGGTGCATGTTGACCAGATTTTCACCAATTGAATGGATCTTTCTTTCTTTTTCTATTTTAAAGCTTTTTCTCTTTATTTTTTGCTACCAAGATGCCTATTTGCTAGGTTTTCACCAAGATATTTTTTCTCTTTTTCTGATTTTTTTCTTATTTTCTCTTTTTTCAAAAAAAATTTCCATATTATCAAGGTGCCTATTTGCTAGGTTTTTACCAAGACAACATCTTTTGAGGATCATTTCTGAATGTTTTTGGCTTTCTTCATGCTCAATTTTTCACTGTTTTTGATCTTTTTTGCTTTTCCAATTTTTTTGGTCTTTTCTACTTTTCAATGTTTTTGGTATTTTCAGGATCTCTTTTGACTATATACAATAAATAGAATGCTCACCATCTAATTTTCTGATACTCTTTATACTCTTTCATCTGTCTCATGTATAGAACCTCTTTAGATGAATTCTATTGATAGGTTCATGTAGCTCTTCTCCATCACAATCAACTAGTTTGTAGGTGCCTGTGCCAAAAGATGAGGTAATCACAAAAGGTCCTAACCATTTTGCTTCCCATTTTCCTTTCTTTTCTCTTTCTGTTTGATTCTTGGGATTTTCTCGCAAAACTAGGTCACCTACTTGGTATGTCCTTGATTTAATGTGCTTGTTATAGGTCTATGACATCCTATTTTGATATACTTTTAAGTGATCAAATGCTTATTATTGTTTCTCATCTAGTAGTTCTAGTTCATACAACCTAGAAACCCTATTGTAGACTATGATTTTGAACCTGTTACCTGTCTTGAAAGGCTGAAACATTCAAACATTAGACTAATCTAACATGTTCATGAACTAAAAAATAGCATAAGACATGAAAACAAAACCAAAGCCACCTCAAAATTGTTGCTAAAAACAAGTGCTATAGAGCAAATGTTTGATTTGCTTCAATTAGAGGGATGTGGGTGTGCTCTCAAATGCATGGAGAGGGATTTATGGTGATGCATAAATGATGAGAAAAGCTTGAAATATGAACTAAGATTAATCCATTAAGCTATTCTAAGATGTGTTAGAAAACATGAAAAACATGAAGAAATCTAACAATTAAGATGTATGCTAAGATGATCTAGTTAAAAATGCTCATGATAACAATGCAATCAATGATAAAAACTAAGCTAATAATTTGCTCTTGGAAGGAGGAGTATTTATAGGATTTCCTAAGGGCTTGGGTTAGGAGGATAGGTTAGAGTTTGGGGTAAGGTTAGGGGTTGAGTCAAGGGGATAAAGATGAAGACTTTCTAGAAGAGTCTAGGCTTTCTAAGGATAAATATGGAATTTAGGAGATAAATAAATATTTAATTATCTCAAAAGCTTTAATGAGTTTGAGGCTCATTAGGGGAAGGGTTATCTCCTTGTGACAAGTGTCATAAAGGGATTGGGTTGAAAGATGGAAGGAATGTGCACAATTTGGGAAATGTGCCTAAGGTCAAAGGGTGTAAGAAAGGGGTGAGGGGCTTCTTAAATGCACCATAAGTGCATGTAAGAGGGATAAGGAGGCCTTAAATGCCTTCAATGCATTTCAAAAAGAGAAGCCCTCTTTGTTGACTTTGGGGTAAGCTTAGGAGTTGGCTAACCTTGTTTTAGAGAATGTGACAAGGTTAGGGGGAAGATTAGAATTAGGATTAGGGGATTTTAGGATTATGATGGGTGAAGAGGTTGGGTTGAGAAGTTTCTAGAAGAGTCTAGAGTTTTCTTAGGTTTTATGGAATAAATGTTTATTCATTCCAAAGGCTTTTGGTTTTGGGAATACTTATTAAAATATATTTAATAAATATGAAAATTAAATATTTAATCTTAATTAAATATTTTGAGTTGAGATTAGGGTTAGAAAAGATGGGATTAGCCTTTTAATCGAAATTAAAGAAGGATTAGAAGATTCTGGAAGAGGTTAGTGGTCTAAAAGAAATTGGCCAAGTTTTGGGCAAAAAGTAAATTAATTATTTATTTTGAGATTTTTGGTCAATTTATTAATTAAATAATTAATAAATAGGGAGATAATGTTTAAATAAGATTTAGACATTTTTGGGAGGGATTTCTTAATTAAATATTTTTAATTAAGATAAAGGGATTTAATGACATAAAAATAAATTAATTAATTAAATAAATAATTAATTAATAAATGATGATGTCATCAGGGATTTTCAAAAAATAAAAATACTTTATTTTCTAAAGGATTTTTAGGTGTCTACATTTTGCCCCTCTTTGATGCGATGCCGCAAGTGACATGGCGTCAAAGATAATAAAATAAGATGCCCAAGGCTAGAATTTAGAGGAATAAGGGATTGTGCCCCCTCGAAAAAATAACACAAGGAGTAAACGTTGTGGAATTTTCTCGAAAGGAAATAGAGAAGGAATGACTGAGGAAGCAGGGGAGATAAATGACCAAGCTTCCAAGAGCAAAGATGGGTGAATGCAAGATGAGATGGAATGCAAAATGCAGGATGCAGCTATATGAGGATGCAAGCTTAATCTATATGATGCAAGATGCAGGGGATTTGGGGAAGCTCCATGCTTTAGATCTTTGAGAGAGCACAACCTAGTTTAATATAGCAATGCTAGAGACCTGCCAAGGATACTGGGATCACGAGGCCTTGTCACCAGTGTTGCATAGGACTGACGCTAAAAAGACACGCAGGGTTGCCCCAGCATCACACATGAAACCCGAAGGAGGCATGGTGGAAACGATGCTGAAGAAACCACAAACACACGACTGACTCACAGGCAGAAGCAAAAGATCAAAAGACCTTGCCCCAGATTATCCTCATTCGCAGCGCACCATGATATAAAGGATAGTGGCAACTTTGAGTAGAGAACAACGAGAAGCTGTAAAAGATTAACAAGACCCAAAGGACAAAATCCAAGGCCAAAATGATAACTCGAAAAGACAACCTTTGCCAAGGAGAGAGATTTGATTTGATTGATGGTGGGAAGATTGGTCTGAACGTGTGGAAGGATACATCAACACGGACCTGGTGTGCTTGGTGGAAGATTAAGTCAGACAAGGAGGATACAACTGAGGGGACCCGTGATTAGGCTTAGGTCAGACAAAATAGAAGCATACATCTGTGCGGACCCGATGCTGATGGGGAGAATGTTGTGTTGCTGATTGGCAAATGATGTAGTTCAAAGATAGTCACGATGATCAAGGATAGTAGACAATTGATGTTGCTGAAGTGCAAGGCTGGGTAGGACAAGATGTTCTGATCAAATGTTGCTGCAGGACTAACAAGGATATGTACAACAAGATGCAAGGATATTTACAACGGATATGTATAGAAGCTCAAGATTTAGGATGTACAAAGAACCTGGGGATGAAGCTGAAACTCCAAAGATATGCAAGATGATGCCCCAGTTGTGCTGGAAGGACAAGATGGACTGGTGATGCATGATGTGTCCTGAAATGACATGGATTTGGGAAGGACATATCCCAATGATGATGATTGGATTGAGATCAAGGCTAGCTACAAGACTAAGGATGTGATTGGATTGGTTGGCTTGATCTTGGATGTTGGATAGCTAGAGGATGTGGAGAGGATTGGAAGATTGCTAGAAGACTGCTAGGAATGTTTGGATAGGGATAAATGGCATTGGATTGCAATGAGGTTAGCCTATAGCTAGATACCAAAGACAAGGGAAGATACCAGGTGATGGAAAGATGGAGGAAATGCTTAGGATGAGGATGATGGGACTGCTAGGAGATTTGGATGGAGGAAGATTTGGATTTGGATGGAAGAACGCTTGAGGAGACTTGGATGACAGATTTGATTGAGGATTGGATAGAGGAATGCTTGGGGAGATTGGATGGCGGACTTGCTTGAGGTTTGGAAGATGGAATGCTGGAGGAACCGTTGAGGGATATGGATGGAGGAATGCTTGGGGAGATTGGATGGTGGATTTTCTTAAGGATTTGGGAGATGGAAGATTTTAGATGAAAGATAGTCTCCAAGGAATATGTTACCAAGGAATAAGATGCCCCCTGCTTAGGATAGTTCATGTATTTTCAGAGGCATGGGGTACGATTGGATGGAAGAACTGCCAACAAGAGGATGAGGAAGGTAGATGGAAGATAGGATGAATGGATTGGATAGAGGATATGTAGCCAAAAGGTGTGATGGATGCCAAGAAGGTGCCCAAAAGCATGTATACCTGGTAGTCTTTGTTTTGTCATCAAGATCCAAAGGAGGATGAAGGAGGTGAGAGACAAATGGGATGGAGGGGATGTTGGATAAGATGGAAGAAGGGAATGGCCCCCAACTGCAGAAAGGAATTGGGGGGGAGCCTACGCATGATGCATGTTTGCCAAGTTTTCACCATGGTACTTGTCCAAGGTGCTTGAATTGCCAAGTTTTCACCATAGGACGAATGTTTTTCTCTTTTCTTTTCTTTTTTGATATTTTTCTCTTGATTTTTTCCAATTTTTATGGATTTTTTGATTTTTCGCTGATTAGATGCTGACCTTCTGATATTTTTGATGTGTTGCTATCTTTCTTCACTGATCTTCTGACTTGTTGTTGACGTTTTCTGATTTTGCTGACCTGCTGATTTCTCTGATTTGTCACTGACTTTCTTCACTAATCTTTTTGATGTGCTTGGATGTTGGTACAACTTTGTTAGGATGGAGGAATTTATGCAAAAGCACAGATTGGATGGGGTAGGTGGGATATATGGTGGTAGAAATTGTTTGGATGGAAAGATGGAAAGTGATCATGATAGGGAGATGCTGTCAGGACCAACATTGGCACATGTTGTGAGGAAGGTGGATGAAGCGGATAGGACGTGGAAGATAGAGGTGAATGTGATGGAGGATTTACACTAAGAGATTTTGAATCTTTGGGACCCAAAATAAATTTAGGAGATGGAGGAGAAGAATGAATAGCTGGGGGATTAGCAACTTTGGATGCCATTGTAGATGTTTCTTTTAAATGCATTACATCTTTTTGCTTTGGGATCCACATCATTTTTGCTTTAGCTTTGGTGGGCCTTTGTGGCCATTGGTATGCATCAGATTTTGCTTTTGCTTTCCTGGGCCTTTGCAGCCATTGGGATGCTTTGGATTGCTTGATTGGATTTTGCTTTGGTTGACCATGTCATTTAGACTGGACATGACAATCCTTAGATCTGTGTGGATATTTCCTTTTATTCATATTGGATATGGCATCCAAATTGTGGGGAGCATCGGAGTGAATATGAGGAGATGTGCGGGATGGAGGAAATATGGATGGAGAGATGAAAGGAGATTGGTAGATAGGATATGCGGGAATGTTCCTTTGTTGATCTTGACTAGGGATGCTTGGATTTTGGATGAAAGATTGAGTAGGATAAGATGGGGGATGATATTTTGGGATGTAAGGGCCCAAAATGGATTTGGTATGTGGAGGATATGTGTTGGTAGATTTTGGGACATAGGGACCCAAAATGGATTTGGAGGATGGAGGAAT
Source organism: Chamaecyparis obtusa (assembly GCA_027943335.1). Lineage (NCBI taxonomy): Eukaryota > Viridiplantae > Streptophyta > Pinopsida > Cupressales > Cupressaceae > Chamaecyparis > Chamaecyparis obtusa. The sequence goes on from BSBK01002867.1 coordinate 269,510, forward strand.
GTGATAGGTTGTCCTGGGCTGTAATGATGGAGGAGGAGGAATAGCATTGTATGCCTTGGAAGATGTGATGGTGGGTTTGGAAGGATGCTTGAATTTAGCTTTAGCTATACCAACATTTCTGGAGGAAGTGTCTTCTTCTGATGTGTAACCAATGCCACATAACTTTGGATGTTTCTTGTCTTGGATAGGCTCCAAATTTCCTTGTTCATGGATGCCTAGGCCTTTGCCTTGATAATTCCATTTTTTGAGCATTTTATCCAAACAAGGATATTTCTGACTTGGGGAATATGATAAACATCCAATTTCTGGTTCCCTGATGGAAGACATGGAACTTATTGCTTCTACTTCAAGTGGGTTACTTCTCACAAATGTAAGTGATCCAAGAGGATAGAATGATGGCAGTGGGACAGTTTGGTTTGGAAGATCCTCAAGAGGAGAAGATAGGATGGTGGGATTTTGACTGGGATTGGGGGATAGTAATGAATCTTCAGATGGAGAAACTAGGATGATAGGATCTTGGATTGGAGGAATTAGGATTGTAGGATTTTGGATTGGAAGTGATGGAAGCAATAGAACATGTGATGGGGGAAGTGAAGGGATTGGATCTTGATTTTCTTCTGCGAGTATTTCAACATGCTTTTGGGAAAGATCTTGACATGGTAGGATTTGTGTGGATAGAATGCTGGGGGATGCATGGATGGACTCTTCAGAGGGGGTGGATGGAAGGATGGGATATTCTGTGGCTGTGATGTCTGGAAGAAGGAAGAACTCTTCAGATGGTATGGATGAAAGGATGGAAGATTCTATAGCTATGTTGGTAGGAAGAAGGGTGAACTCATGAGGCTCATCAGATATGCTTTGGATAATGCTAGGAGGAGGTGATGTTGGTGGGGATTGGATGGAGACTCCAAATGGAAGGGACTCAATGATGCTAGGAGATGGAAGAGGATCAATGTATGGAAGATAGATGATAGATGGGAGCAATGGACGGGCCTCATCAATGATGGCTTCACATGAAGTTTTGAGATGGTTTGGATCTTCAACTTTAGGAGTGGGATTTGTTGTTGGCTTCCTTGTGAAACTCCTTGGAAACTTTCATGGTGAAGAAGGATTGGAATGTGGAGGAGATGGAGAGCTAGGATACTTCTCATATAAAGATGGGGTGGAAGATTATGAACTTTCTTGAGGGGATGACGGTGTAGACGAAGAGTTGGAGGATGGTGGGTTGGGAGAAAGGATTGGAAGACTTGGTTTTTGGTTTTGAGAATGATTTGGAGGATAAGTAGATGGAGGGTTCGGATAAAGGATGGGAAGACTAAGATTTTGGATTTGGGGGTGATTTGGAGGATGAGTGGATGGAGGTTTTAGATAAGGGAAGTAGCGTGAAGTGTTTCGAGGGAATGGTGGTGATTGGGATATGACTATAGCAGGAGATGGAGGTATGATGGATGCATATGGAGGATGTGTAGGTTTAAGATAGGGATAAGGTGTGGATGGATAAGATAATGGATTTGCCTTGCCAAGGACATGAAAGGGGGTGCTAGTGGATAAGTGTGAAGGCATGATAGGATATTTTGGAGGAATGATTGGATGCTGGGGATGTTTGGAGAAAACTTGCTAAGATTTTCAAAATATGCATCGTGATCTACAAGGCTTTCATCATCTTTGGGATAGGATGGATTGAGGGGAGAGACATAATAACCAAACTCATCATAATAGTTTTGAGACATGCTGACTTGTGGATGAGTCGGATAGGAATGAAGGATGAAGATGGATTGGAAGACTAAGACTCAGATTGGGATGACTGACAGGATCATACTAGGATTGGATTTGGCCTAAGATTGGAAGAAGACTGACTCTAGAGGAAGACAGACAAGGGGATGGGGGATGACCAAGATGACTCTACTAACCTAAGATAGGAGGAAAGGATGACAAGACTGGATTGAATATGACTGGAAGACCATGTTTTGAGATTCTGAAAGCTTTGGACATTTTCTAGATTTTGGGAGGATTTGGACTGACATGGCTATTCTGAGTATCGTGAACCAAGTTGTAAATCAGTTTGATGTTTTTCCAATGGCAAAGGATAGATTTCAACAAAGATTTTAGAAAAGCAATCTCCACAAGAGACAAAGCAACCTTGTGAGATACAAGCAAGATGACTGACTCTGATAAAGCTCTGAAAGTGTATGTTCCAACAATGTTTTCATGAAGTTTTGACTATCAAGCACTTCAAACAGATCTACCTAAGGAAGGTGAGTATCAAAATCGCTTGCCCACAGCTTGGTACCCCCTAAAAGGGAATACAAATGGTGAGTAATCTTGAGGTGATCTGGTAAACCCCTTGGAATCAGTCCTTGCACAAGGATTTTGATACTTTCGGATGTAGATAGGGTAGCCTCTATTTTATCAGGTTTTTAGTAGTTCCGTGGAGTCTCCATACCCAGTTATGCTGACCGCCTGTGACTCACTTAAGAGCCTAGCCAACAACGCTGGGGGAGGAATATTTACCTTTCCCCAGACATTTGCATTTGGCACAAGACACCCGTGGATTAGGAGATATAAGTGAGTACTTTTTGCCTTCACTTTATTTATATACCAGCCGGGGGGGATACCGGTTTGAGGTCATTCTCCGAAGAGGAAGCGCTTTTCTCCCTGGACAAGCCTCGCTAAAAGTAGAACAAGTGAACTTGTCCGAGTTCAAATGTTCTACGTTGCTTACTTTAACAAGGATTATACAAAAAATGTAAAGCTCCTAGATGCACATCAAGCAAGTTGTTCTTTTTTTTTCTTTTTTTTTTTCAAATTGATTAAGTGATGTTTGAAAAAAAAAACCTTTGAAATTGAAGACACAAGTGCTTAAGGTTTGATTTGTTCTTTCTCCAAAAGATAAACGATTTGAGCGATTGCAAGTTCTTTCCTTTGAGCATTCAAGATTGAGTGAGCATGTTGATTTAGAACTTTGAAAGTGCTTTGTTTTAACCTTAGATCATTCAAGATTGAGTTTGTTTGAACTGAACTACAACAAGGAAGGAATAGGGATGCTTTTCTTTCCAATTTAGATCATTCAAGATTGTGTTTGATTTTCAAAATGAAAATGACACTTTAGGACCTAAGTTCATTCCTTTAGTTTCATTCAAGATTTTGTTTTGACTTTTTTTTTTTTAGACCCCAAGGCAAAGTTCCTAGATTTAGTTTGATGCATGAATTGGAAAAACATTCAAGACTTTGCCACAAAAAGATGTTAGAATTTCTAGGACTGATTTTCGGAACCCATTTTAGATTTTAAGATGCGAATTTGAGATTCTTTTTAAGTACCCAAAGCTTTCAAGTGTTCCTAATTTTTGCATGAATGCATCTAAAACCTTGATGTTGCAAGGATGCAAATGCTTTGATTATTTTTTCTTGTTTGTTAGAACAAATTTTGAAAATTTTAGTCCTTAATGCATTCAACAATGATTTGGGGATTCATTTTAAGCACTAAACAAGGTGTGTATGATTTTTCTTCTTTAAACATTTTTTTTGTTTTGTTTTTTTTTAGAAAAATTTGCCATGATCCTGCAAGAAGAAGAAGAAGAAGTAGATAGAATAGAAGAAGAATATAGACAAGAAGAGGAGGAAGAAGCAGATAGAATAGAAGAAGAATATAGACAAGAAGAGGAAGAAGAATTCGAAGTGCTTCATCCACCTATAAGCTTGAAAAATCAGAATGTTTGCAAAGAACCCATGAAGTGGGTCCCACCGGGTGTGCCAGAATGTAGACTATGATTTTGAACCTGTTACCTATTTTGAAAGGCTGAAACATTCAAACATTAGACTAATCTAACATGTTCATGAACTAAAAAATAGCATAAGACATGAAAACAAAACCAAAGCCACCTCAAAATTGTTGCTAAAAATAAGTGCTATAGAGCAAATGTTTGATTTGCTTCAATTAGAGGGATGTGGGTGTGCTCTCAAATGCATGGAGAGGGATTTATGGTGATGCATAAATGATGAGAAAAGCTTGAAATATGAACTAAGATTAATCCATTAAGCTATTCTAAGATGTGTTAGAAAACATGAAAAACATGAAGAAATCTAACAATTAAGATGTATGCTAAGATGATCTAGTTAAAAATGCTCATGATAACAATGCAATCAATGATAAAAACTAAGCTAATAATTTGCTCTTGGAAGGAGGAGTATTTATAGGATTTCCTAAGGGCTTGGGTTAGGAGGATAGGTTAGAGTTTGGGGTAAGGTTAGGGGTTGAGTCAAGGGGATAAGGATGAAGACTTTCTAGAAGAGTCTAGGCTTTCTAAGGATAAATATGGAATTTAGGAGATAAATAAATATTTAATTATCTCAAAAGCTTTAATGAGTTTGAGGCTCATTAGGGGAAGGGTTATCTCCTTGTGACAAGTGTCATAAGGGGATTGGGTTGAAAGATGGGAGGAATGTGCACAATTTGGGAAATGTGCCTAAGGTCAAAGGGTGTAAGAAATGGGTGAGGGGCTTCTTAAATGCACCATAAGTGCATGTAAGAGGGATAAGGAGGCCTTAAATGCCTTCAATGCATTTCAAAAAGGGAAGCCCTCTTTGTTGACTTTGGGGTAAGCTTAGGAGTTGGCTAACCTTGTTTTAGGGAATGTGACAAGGTTAGGGGGAAGATTAGGATTAGGATTAGGGGATTTTAGGATTATGATGGGTGAAGAGGTTGGGTTGAGAAGTTTCTAGAAGAGTCTAGAGTTTTCTTAGGTTTTATGGAATAAATGTTTATTCATTCCAAAGGCTTTTGGTTTTGGGAATATTTATTAAAATATATTTAATAAATATGAAAATTAAATATTTAATCTTAATTAAATATTTTGAGTTGAGATTAGGGTTAGAAAAGATGGGATTAGCCTTTTAATCAAAATTAAAGAAGGATTAGAAGATTCTGGAAGAGGTTAGTGGTCTAAAGGAAATTGGCCAGGTTTTGGGCAAAAAATAAATTAATTATTTATTTTGAGATTTTTGGTCAATTTATTAATTAAATAATTAATAAATAGGGAGATAATGTTTAAATAAGATTTAGACATTTTTGGGAGGGATTTCTTAATTAAATATTTTTAATTAAGATAAAGAGATTTAATGACATAAAAATAAATTAATTAATTAATAAATGATGATGTCATCAGGGATTTTCAAAAAATAAAAATACTTTATTTTCTAAAGGATTTTTAGGTGTCTACACCTATAATCTTCTTCAATTATCAACCCATGTAGCTATACTCTCAAGGATGGAATCTCTACCTCCAAAGGTAAGACGACCTTTTCTCCAAAGACTAAAGAAAATGGTGTAGCCCCTGTTGGTGTCCTAATGCTAGTTCTATAATCCCATAGAGTCAGGTTTATTTGGACGTGCCAATCCCTACTTGAGTTATCCATAGTTCTCTTCAATGTTTTTAGGATATTCTTATTCATTGCTTCTACTTGTCCATTACCTTGGGGGTAATAGATTGAAGAGGAATGATGTATCATGCAAAACTTGGTACATAACTCTTTTAGATCCTTATTTTTAAAGAGTTTAGCATTATTTGTGTTGATGGCATGAGGTACGCCATATCTAAAAATTATGCGATTTAGTATGAACAAGGACATTTGTTTGCATGTTGCAGTTGACAAGGGTACAACTTCCACCCATTCAGTGAAGTACTCTGTAGCAGTGATGATAAATTTATGACCATTGGAAGATGGTGGATAAATCATCCCTATTAAGTATAATCACCATTGCTAAAATGGCCAATGCGTAGTCATCAGATGAAGCTCTTGGATTGGTACATGGATCAAATCTCCATGAAATTGACACTTTCAACAAGTCTTAGAAAAATGACAAGTGTCTTTCTCCATTGTAGGCAAAAAAATCCTATCCTAAGAAGTTTCTTATCTAGGTTTAATCCATTTGAATGTGACCCACAGATTCCCTCATGCATTTCTTGCAAGGCTACATTCGACTCCTCTTTCTCTAGACATCTAAGAAGCATTTCATCTAGACTCTTACAATGCAATGTTTCAGATAGTAAGGTATATTGAGAGGATTGGCGGATGAAGCTTTTCTTGTGGTTCTTAGTTTGGTCCATTGGTAAGATTTGGTCTTTTAGGTAAGTAAAAATGGCTCCATATCAAGGTGATTCATGTCTGGTTAATAGGCAAATAGTATGAGGATGGGTAGGGTCAAATGCAGGTTGTTCCATTTCTTCTACCAGGAATTCATATCTGGCACTTTGATTTGGTATTTGTAGAAGTGATGCCAAAGTTGACATTGCATATGCTGCTCTATTATTCTCTCGTGGTACTTTCTAAAATGTAATAAGAGTTAAGTAATTCTTAAGATTTTCCACCATGTTTTTGTAAGGCACCAACTTGTCATCTTTGGTCTGATATTCATCATTAATTTAGTTAATGACTAGTTGGGAGTTTCCATAAACCTTCAATTTTTTCACCTTCCATTCCAAAGCCAACTTTATGCCGATGACTAAGGCTTCATATTATGTTATGTTATTGGCACATGGAAATAGAAATTTATAGGACTTTGGAAATGTAGACCCTTGCGGAGTTATCAAGAGTATGCCTACTCCTGATCCATGTTGTGTGTATGATCCATCAAAGTATAGTTTCCATGTTTTTGCCTCTATATTCACAATCTCAAAATCTGGGAATTCTACTTGAATCGAATGATCATCTTGTAGTGCTGATTATTCTAGTTGGTCAGCAATAACTTTCCCTTTGATATATTTGCGGTCTACATATTCAATGTCAAATTCACTCAACACCATGACCCATTTGGCTAGCCTTCCATTAAATGTTTTTTTTACTAAGTAGATACTTCAGAGGATCGATCTTTGCAATGAGTTTTATCTTATGAGTTAACATATAGTGCTATAGTTTTTATGAAGCAAAAACCACAGCCAAACATGCCCTTTTGATGAATGTATAGTTTAACTCATATTTTACCAGAGTTCTACTTCTGTAGTATATTGCTTTTCCTTTTCCCGATTCATCTTCTTGTGCCAAGAGTGCCCCTAATGAATGCTCAGTCACTGAAATATATAGGATTAAGGCTTTGCCTCTTATTGGTGACATCAAAATTGGAGGATTCATGAGATATTTCTTTAACATGTTGAAGGCTTCCTCACACTTCTCATCCCATTTGAAAACTGTGTCTTTATGGAGAAGTTGAGTGAAGTTATGACATTTTTCTGCCAATTGAGATATAAATCTCCTGATGGATTGAATTCTTCCTTGTAGTGACCTCATTTGACTTATGGTTTGATGTGCTTCCATCTCCATGATGGCTTTGACTTTAGTAGGACCCACTTCTATTCCTTTTGCTGATACAATGTAGCCTAATAGCTTGCCTGATTGGACCCCAAATGCACACTTTTTTGGATTGAGCCTTACTTTAAATTTCTCTAATCTGACAAAGATTTTCTCTAAAATTAGTAAGTGCTCCTCTCTTGAATGATATTTTTCTAATATTTCATCTACATAGTCCTCCATGAACTTATGCATCATGTCTTGGAATATAGTGGTCATTGCTCATTGATAGGTCGTTCCGGCATTCTTCAAACCAAAAGGCATGACATTCTAGCAGAAAGTCCCCCATGCACACGTGAAGGTTATCCTATCTTGATCCTCAGGTGCTATCTTTATTTGGTTATAGCCACTAAAACCATCCATAAGTGAAAACATAGAATGTCCTATTGTTATGTCAACAATGGCATCTATACTTGGAAGAGGAAAATTGTTCTTCAGACACGCCAAGTTTAAGTCTCTGAAATTTGTGCAAATCCTAATGGACTTATCTTCTTTTGAAGCTAGTACAATATTTAAAATCCATTGTGCATAATCAATGGCCCTAATAAATCTCACTTTTAGCAATTTCTTCAATTCCACTTTTACAAGCAAGGCTATATGTAGATGCATCTTTCTTAGCTTTTCTTTGACTGGTTTGTCTCCTTCTTTGATATTTAAATGGTGCATAATCAAGTTTGGATCTAAGCCTGGAATAACATCATATGACCATGCAAAGTTGATTTGTTTTTCCTTGAATAATTTGATGAATTCTTTTTTCTCTTCGCTAGATAAGGATGTTGCTAGATGTATGATCTTTGGCTCAGAATTTGACCCAATGTTTATCTTTTCTATAGGCTTGATCAAGATTGGAGATCTCTCTTCATAATGTTCAGGTAAAGCATCCAAACTTCCTTCCTTAGGTGCCTTAGTTGGGTTTTCACCATTGGACACATCCTTTATTTCTTTTTCTTTTCGATTTAATGCTGCCACCATGTGGTTTTCAACATTAGATTCTTTTCCTTTTTTCCTTTTTTTGTTTTTTTTCAGTTTTAGGTGGATTGAAAGTTTGGATAGTCCCCTTTATCATTTCCTCTTGATATTCCATAGTAGAAGAAGGTTCAACCACATTGAGATATCAGGACACCACGTTGTCATTTAAAAAGGTTGGGAGGATGGTTGGTTTAATGGAATCCCACTCAATTAATTCTAGGTATATGAGAGTTAAAGGATCAACACTTTGGCTTGGATTGATGGGATTTAGGGATAAGACCTCATTTGAAGGTTCATACATTGTATCATTCAAGTATATGAAATGTGCCTCTTCTAAATGTTCCAAAGAAGTAGGGTCAAAGTCTTCCTCGCTAGACTCCTCTAAGGTTTCCATTGGATAAAAGTCTCATGGATTAAACCTAACATTTGATTCCTCCATAGTAGGTCTCCATGAAGGTACATAGGGTTGACCTACCCATTGATTTATTGCAATTTCTTGAATTTGAAGGTTCTCTAAGACCCCTTGATTTGAACTAGAGGCTTGATTCTGATTTGGTTCTACTATTTGTCCTTTTTCTTTGCTAGAAGTGTAGGTATGAATAACATCTACCTCCTTATCATAGCATGACTCACTTGACAATGAGTCCCACCCATTGATTAGAATCTTCATCACTATGGATTCTAATTGCAATATTTGATCATAGACTTTAGGATAGTTCTTTTGGGTGTACGCTTGTTCAAGGTACCCTAATCCTTTCTTCTCCTTGCTATCTCTCCATGTCATTTCTATAGATTCAATGAGTCCTTCATTCTTTGTGCCCAAAGGTCCTTGTCCTTTGTACCCCATCTTTTGCATGATTTGAAATCCTTTCCCATATTGATGTGTGGGAATGCTTATATTTTGAATGTGTTTTACTTGTGCAATTGTTTCTTTATCCTTGTAAATCCAATTTACAATCTTGTTATCATCCTCATCCATAGATGAGGAGGTGTTTGCTCTCACAAAGTGATCATTGTATTTATGAGGTAGATTAGATGGTCTTCCATAGGACTTAGGTGATAATGGAAAGTCCATCATGGATAGTGAGTATTCACCTACTCCTTTTTTCTTTATTTTGCATTGTTTATCAAAATTCCTCATTATTTGATCCATTTTATGATAGTGAGGTTCCTTGGTATAAATTTGGATAGATTTGGTTTGATCTTCTTTCGGATTTTCAATATTATTATCCTCACTAACCTTCTATTTTCCCTTAGTCAATGTAGCTAGGTTAGTGGGTCTTTGGATATCTTCAACAAAAATTTACTTTTATATCTTTTCTTTTTCCTTCAATAATGGGATGTCTTTAGAACTTTTCCCTTGCTCCATTTGATTAGGTATAGACTCCTCTGCATTGTGCGTGACTAGAGAGTCATTAATAGGCTTGATGTTGTTACAATATTGGAAGGGATTTGAGTCCCCACTTACCATTATTGCCTACCCTAGATAAGGAAACTTTAGACATTGGTGGTAAGTAGAAGGTATGGCCTACATTTCATGGATCCAGGGCCTCCCTAACAAGATGTTGCAGGTCAACTTTAAATCTAACACTTGGAAAATAGTTTCCTTTTACATAGGACCAACTCTAATGGGAAGTATTATAACCCCTTTAGATGCTCGTTCTTCGTCATCATAAGATTTGATCATTATTTTTTTCTTTGAATCAATAGCCTCCTCAGAAAATCCTAGGGCTCTTACCAAGTTTAGGGTGCAAATCTTCAATCTGGCTCCTCCATCAATAAGCACTCTTTTCACTCTATGTTTGTGAATAAGGACATCTATGTGCAAAGGTAAATTATGTGGATAGTTCAAAGACATGTCATCTTCCTCTAAAAATGATAATAAATGAGGAGCAATGATATGTCCCACCATATTTTGAAACTTATCCGCATCTAAGTTTAGCGGTACATTGGTTTCCACTAAAGCTTTCTCTAGAATTTCCTTGTGTGCAGGTGATAATTTGAGTAACTCTAAGATTAAAATTTGAGCGGGAGTCCTTTGTAATTGATCCACCAAGATATATTGCTTCGACGATGAAGATGTGTTTTGGTTGGGTAGAACAATTCTTGGACCATTTCTCAGTAGAGTCATTTTAGAAGCTTTCCCCCTAGTAACAACGTTAGATAATGCTTCTCTTGGTTTCTCCTTTGCCATGATAACATTTATGGTATTGTCCTTTTCACTTAGAGTATTGATTATGTTACCGTATGTGTGAGCAAAGTTCACCTTCTCATTACCTCTTTTCTAATTTTGGTTGGCATTAGATGATTCACCCTTTTCATGATTTTGAAATGGGTTCTTGAAGGCCATATGATCCTCACTATTTTGAGGCCCTTCAATTTTGATAGTTCCATCATCTATTAGGTCTTGCACTAAGTGTTTTAACTTCATGCATTTATTGGTTTTTTTACCCTTATTTTGATGATACTCACAATGGTGAGAATCATTCCACAAATTATGTTTAATTTGAGGTTCATAAGATCTCAACTTGGGTAACATGATAATTTGATTAGCAACCAAGGTTCTTAATGCATTCTCCAAGGGTTCACCTAGAAAGGTGAATTTTCTCTTTTGATAAATGGAGAAAAAGGGTTTGGGCTTATTCCCATTAACATTGTTATAAGGATTATTATTGGAATTGTTGTTGGGATTGTTGGAACTATTGGAATTAAATGGAGCCTTATTCGTTTGATTTATATTATATGAATAATTATCCCCACTTGATAAGTTAAAAGGGGTGGCCTTCAAGTTGTGGGCCTCCACGACTCCATCGTTCACAAGATTTTTATTCTTATTTTTCAACCATAGCGTAGGCTTATCATTGTGATTATTGGTTCCCCTATTATTAGTATAATTAGATACATAATGGTTATTGTTGGTATTGGTATTGGATTTATTGTCTTTGAACAATTTTATCTCTCCTCTCTTTACCAATACATCTTCAATTTTAATCCCATTTTTTATAATCTTTTCAAAGGTCGAGGGACACTAAAGTTGGAGTTGATAATTCATCTCCATGTTCAAATTATTTGTAATTATTTCCATTTTCTCCTTTTCAGGGATACTTCATGGATACCGCAAAAACGGTCCTCCACCTTTGTAGGAATCCTAAGAAAGATTCGTCATCTTTCTGTTTGGTATCACACAACTTGAGCATCCTGATTTCATGCTTGATATTATAGGAGTAGTGGGTCACAAACTTAGAGGCTAATTCCTCAAAAGTCTTTATTCCTTGTGGGAGTTTAGAGAACCATTCCATGGTAGGACCTCCTAAACTCCTAGGAAAAAGTCTCATTAGGTACGTAGTGTTGTGCATGAACTCAATACTTAAGGCGCAAAATTCCCAAAGATGATCATGTGGGTCTATTTTACCCATATACTTATCATATTTAGGAAAAATGGTATTGAAAGGAAAAGGTTCCATGACTAAGATTTTTTCGAAAGGGAATGGGCACAAGGCCTCAATAGAAAAGGGCTTAGGTTCAACGACTTTTTTCATTAAATCATTTTTTTCTTGAAATATATTTTAATTGTTTGGTCATAACACTCATTGGGTTCTCTTCTTCTTGAGTCTTCTTAAGTTGATCTATATCATAGTCATGTGGGAGTTTTACTCCTGCTTGGGCTAGGGTTAACAAAAATTTCTCTCTATCCCTATCTATCAGTTTATCCATGACTTCTAATAATTCCATGTCTTGGGCTGCTCTCTCAAATTTTTCTTCAAGTGTTTCCTTAGGAGGTTGATTAGTGTTATTAGTGTTGTCATTGTTTCCTCCTTGGTGGTAATCATGAAATGTGAAGTTTCTATCCATTGATTCAAATCTCTCTTCAAATAAATTTGGGATAATATCCCCTTGATCTTGATTGTTGAAAAGACTTTGATATTCAAATTCATTGGCTTCATTAGTAATGCAAGTGTCATCTTCTTGTAAAGATAGTTTAAGTTTATGAGAACGTGTAGAAACTAACATCCAACAAGGTTTGGTTTGAATTGATCCTTCAATTTGGTAATTGTTGATTTTAATGAGGATATTTAAAAATATAAGATTAATCTTTTTGAATGGATATCTCTCACTTGTCTTATGTTTTTCTAAACACAACAATCACAAATACACTTGTTTCTTTTTAACCCTTAGCACAATAAGTGTTTGATTTTGAAAGAACGTTATCATGGGTTTTGCACAAAAAGACACTTCAAGAAATCTACCTAGTTCAAGATTGGTTCATAAAAATGGCTCTATAAGTAGTCTTTGCTAAGTTAACAAGGTTTTAATCAATATTCCATTCAAAATGGATATTAAACTTTCATCCTCCAAGTATATTAAGAGGCTTCCCACCACCAGTATATTGAAGTTTTGCGCAATCCCGAAGGACTACTCGAGGAAGTTCAAAAATTTAAGACCCTTTTGTCACACACCCCATTAAGGATGCATGCATTTCATTTTATAGTGGGTTGGATGATCACAGAAAAGGTGAGTGTATCCCACTTTGGGCTATCCCTCTCACCAGCCCTTTTAAGGAAAATCTCGGGAGGAGAGCCCAACTAAAGATCTAGCATGTTCATGTGAAAGTAAGAAAATGGAGTTAAGAGATAGTTTTTGGGAACTTGATTCACCAAAAGGCAAAGATCATATCCCTAACTATTTCTCAATTCCCAAACACCATTAACAATGTTCAATTACCAACCCACTAACTAGAGAGAATTGAGTATTTCTACTCTTTTCTACAAACAAGAGGTTTTTCAATTTTATGTGCTTGATTTCATTAACCTTTCTTTTTAATCAAAGAGTTTAACACTTTTGGCATTCTGATTTGCTAAAAGAAGTGAAGAGCATAGGCCTGATGTTAAATTTCCTCAAACAAAGATAGGTTTTTTTTAATTACTAGAATTTGAAAACACCAAAGCCACAATTTAAGTAAAAAAAATGACTAAGTTTGAGGCTTACCTCATTTCGATGCTAGCAAAGGCTAGGGGCATTTTTGATGATTTTGGCAATTTTATGCTTACCTAGTGGTGATCGTTCCTTTCCAATGTGTTTTTCCCCCAACAAGTTAGTCAACACCAATATCCAAAGTGAAGAAAAACAAGATAAAATTGAATCTAAGGCCTTATTTGCCAAATTTTAACAAAGATTTATTAAGGTGAATAAATCCAATTCAATGAAACAAATTTTGCCTTATAGGCTTCTATAACTTTCAAATAATGATCAAATACCTTGCTCTCTTGTTGCGAATCTTCTAACACCAATTTGATATGAGCAATGTTCTCCTTTGTTATCTTCCTTGTTAAAGCTTTGCCTTCTTGATTGAATCTTCTCTCTGGTTTTTTTACTTTTCTGTTATCAGTCATTCTGTAGAGACATGAAAATCATTTTCTGATAGTCAGATTCTATAAATTTTCAATTTACGCAAAGGCGCTACTGAATCTATTGAAAGCACTATTTAAATACTCAAAAGCGTTGCAGATCGAATTAAACGTGCTAAGGAAAAAATTAAAAGTGCAGAAATAGAGAGTAAAAGCATTGAAATCTTGTGTAAAGGTGTCAAAAACACCACAAACGCATTGGTTAATGGATCAGAAGTGCTGGCTAGTTAGGGAATAAGCGCTGATAGAAATTTAGACATAATCCAAAAAGAATCCAAAGTGTTGTTTCTCTATGCAAAGGCACACAAATTTTTCATGGAAGCACTGAAACAGTTCTCAGAAGCATTGTTTAACTTCTCAAAAGCGTTGTTTGAAGTCTCAGAAGTGTTGTTTCACTACAAAACAAAGAGCTTAACATGTAAAAATTTGAACAAATATGAAATTTATGGATCTTTAGAAAGTGAATCCTAATGCCCCATGGTGGGTGCCATTTTGTGTACTAGAAATTGTACCTTCATAGGGTTTGTATTGTCAATAAATCAAATAGAAACTAAATTACCACAATATAGAAAATCTATTTAGCATATAAAGAACAATGATGCACTCTATGGCTCTCTAACTAGGAATGTTAATGTTGAAGCTCTTAGCAAGCCTCCATTAATGATAGTCCTAGAATGAGAAATGATATGATAAACAAGCTAAATTGTTCAATTCCACATGAAATACAACCAATTAGCCTTAATTTTCATTTCTAGCTCTAAAATGCAAGAGGTTCAATGCTATTCTCAGATTTGTGGATGAATTATGATTGATTTTAGCCTTGCTTTTATAGATTTAGGCAAGGGTAGGGGGTGTAGTAGAGTTGATCATGATTAAGCTTGAGTTGAGTCTTTGGTTCCACCCTCTGAAGACAATTTAAATATTTTGTCCTCAAAGCTTGGGAAAAGAAGACAAGATGAGCGGACAAGATGCTCTTTCAATTTGAGTGATTGAGATTCTTTTTGGCTTGATCCATGTGAGCTCCCTTTCCATGAATCCTATTGGTTGAGGCTTTTTCCTCCCATTTGGTTGTTGAGAGAAAATAGGATTTAATCAATTGATTTTAATTCAATTATTTAGCCATGTGCACCCCTTGAATGTGTTAATTTGATTTAATTCCAAACTATACACTTAATTGAATTAATTGCACATTGATTTGATTTAACTTGATTAAAATATTCTTGATTTTGATTTAACTTGAATTAAAGCTTCATTTTAATTTTGATTGGCTAAATGCTTGTTTCTATTCAATTGCCTTGATTTTGCCTTAGTTTTGCCTTGATTACTTACATGAATTATCATGTCCACTTTTTGGTGATTACAGTAATTTATTTGGTTTTTGGTATAGTTTTGATAGGGAAAAAGTAGTGGGAGACAAAAATTGTTGATTTCAAGTAAGTTCGAATTTGAATACTTATAATAGGCAAACTATAGATCCAAAACACTTCTTTCTTTATTTCTACACTAGCTATACATGTCATCTAAAATATATTTTGAAATTGGAGGAAAAAACAATGTTTTACTTGTAATGATTTGGCAGGAAGTAAACTCCTTGATTTGTAGTATTTTTCAGGAAATGAAAAATAGAGACCTTAAGAAATTTAAAAAAAACATATTAATTTTTGTTCAATTTTTTTTCAAAGAATTATAGGCATAAAATTCATCCCATTTCACACATTTCATCATTTTACATCATCTTGAATTCTCAACAGAAATGTGACTTTTATGCCCTTGAAGTTTTATAGATTTGGCGATGTTAGCCTTTTCCTTTGTAAAAGGGTGACAACTTATTGTGCTTTTAGCCATACCAATTTGCAAAGTGTAGTTTTCCTTGAGACTTTTATAAGTTTATGTTAGATATTTTATTTTATGTAAGGCTAATTAAAGAGAAGTACACATTGTTTTCTTCACCTCTTAAGTTCACCGCATCATAATTTCGGTTATTGTGGTTGTTTTATTCATTGTAAATATTGTATTTTATATAATGGTTAATACAATTTTTATTTTAGAATAGCTCTTTCTTTCCTTTGGATTTTTGTGTAATTTTTCTTTCTTTCTTCGAGCCAAATCTATATATTTTTAGGTATAGCTACAAAATTTTACATGGTTTTCGAGTGGGAGCTAGGAAAAGAAGCATGAGTTTTTATTTTTGTAGAAACTGGAAATCACAACAATGGAATTTCTAGCCTTTTCCATTCTTACGCTATATAACTATTTCAAATGACAAAGATTATAATTCAATTCATAGGTAGAGGCTTAAATTGGATGGTAACGACAACAAAGTTTGAAACAAATTCTACATCACAAATTGATCTGTAAGATTCCTACTTATGTATCACTTAATAGTTTGTTAGATTCATCTATCGATCATAGATTTATTAATTAGTCCATTGACTAATTGCACGTGAAATAATCATAATAAAAGAGTTTGTGAAGTAGAAAGAGAATATAGGATAAAATATTTGATAACAAAGTTCACCAATCAAGGATATGCCTCCGGATCTACCTAAAAAGCATGATCGTTACTACTAAAATGTCAAAACTAAAAATTATATTCCATCAACTTGGCCTTCAAGATGAAAGAGAAAGCTGACATACCTCCTAGGAAGATTCAATCCCTATAAGCTCTCCATGATCTAGGAGAAACAATATCATGCTCTCAATGCAACTACCAAGTCCATAGCTCAACTTGGACATACAATCTTCACTGACAATATACAAAGTTCACAAGTTTTTCTTTAAACAAAATAGGAGGTGTTGGAGCTTTTCCTTGCAGGACCAAACTTGAATCAAATGATGGGCTTGATTCTCAAGGTAGGCACTCAAGTTTGACAAGAAAATAGTCCAATTGATGAGGATTAAAAGGAATCCTCCTTCTTCTTTGAGCTCCACATCACTCAGGCGGGTATTGCCTTATCTGCACACTCAAGACACCTCATGATAAACAACAGGCCTGCAGATACATTAGTGTGGAATAGTCTTCAAACACCTTCGGGTAACTTGTACCCCAATGAAGCAAATTCTTATGCAACAGCCCTACTTGCATAGAATGAGTCTAAAGACTAGAGAGAACTTCCTAATACTACCACCAACATGAAAGGGAAAGGTATTTGAATGATTTTGATGTTGGGTTGAAAGGACCCCTGAGATATCCTAAGTCTCTGATAGACTAGTGCCTTGTCCAATGGGCCACAGAGTCAAATATCTTATTGCAAGAGAAAGCTATGAAATAAGAACACAATATACTCAATGTGTTGATGCCTGACATCAATCACACACCATGACCAAACCTCAACTTAACAACCCACCTGTGTATCCAAGTATGTTATTACCCATCTAAAGGATTTTAACCCTCCCCTTAGAAGAGACCTATAAATAGATAATACATTGACCAGCATCCACTGGAAGACAAGCATGAAATATCTTTGACACCTCAGCTCATACATACATGAACACTAACCCTGAACTAGTTATCTCTGCAAAGACAACTCCACTTGCAAACACTTAGGCAATGCAAACAGAAAAATCAAACACCCTTGATGTATGATTAATGGACTTAGAATTCAAATGGAGATAGCTTGGTAACAGTAAGAGTATATCAAATCCTCATACATAAGACAAATCTGTTACAATATGCATCATATTCTCAAAACCAACAATGGAAGAAGAACACCCTATATGCAGAGAAAAGGAAACATCTACAGGAAAAGGACCCTTCCCAAAACCAGAAAGGAACCCTTACCAAGTCAAACAACCTACAATCTCTACCACTAATCATCTTGGGATCCCAAAATAGGATGCAACAAGCTATGGATGATTAGGGAAAAATTAAGTCTACAACAACCACTCTGAACAAGAAATGATAGAAAATGCTAGAAAAGCCTAGAAACCCAAGAGTATCAGATCAAATCCAATTGTACAAATATCTGGTTTCATTCTCTAGGCTAACTGTAGATACAATTTTAATTGATTTCTTGCAATAGACAATACAAAATTAAATCCCAGAGCCAACAATATAAGATCTTGCATGTACAGGCCAAGAAGATTTCTGACACATACTAAACCATAGCCGCCTGCAATCCAATACAGGTCCTTTACATTCATTAGACATGGTACCCCAGGCAAGAAAATCTGATTTGAGTGGCCACATAGATCTTCATCATCAACTTCGCAACTGCAACTGTCCTGTAGAAATCAATTCTGAGCTGCCACTTTCATCATAAATAGCCAAATGTGAAAACACTACAAACAATGGTTGTCACATGATCGCATAGCCAGGAAACGGGCTATGCGAACATGTGACGCACCGCAATCCATTATCACCGCACAACTCCACTGTCGTGAGTTAACACAAAATGCCAGTCACATGATCACATAGCCTTGAAAAAGGCTATGTGAACATGCGACTAACCACCAGCATTCACCACCGAATGATGAATTTGTTAGGACACCGAAAACACCAACCCCACCGAGAACTTCCATGTCACTGCCACATCAACCAATCAAAAAATGCCACATCACCACCTGCCACCGGGCCCCAACATAATGTGGCACCCTTGTCGCATGATCACATGTCAGAAATCTCTAACATGTGATCATGTGACAGCCAACCACAAGCCACCACATAACCGCCAATGGGACCACTGCCTTCCCACCAACGGGCCCCACGCGCAAGGAAGGAACCTTGTTGCATGGTCGCAAGCCATGAAAATGGCCCTTGTGATCAAGCGACAAGGTCAAAAGACCACCAAACATTCAGAGATTACGCGACTACATAGTCGCATGATCTCTGAATAAAAGATGCAACCACAAGAAGATTTGGAGAATCGATGACACAACCGAGCAAGGACCGGACCCCACACAAGAAATAGCCGGTCGCATGGTCACATGTCAGAAAACTCTGACATGTGATCATGTGACAACCAATCAATTTAAAACTTTCAAAAACTCAGGCCCACCAACAGGTCGTAGCTGCGTAGATAGCAAATGCTGACAAAGAGCAAAAAGTGTGAGGTTGAAAACACACAAGGTTTTTGACGAGAGATCAAAAACACAAAGGGTTTTCAGCAAAAGATCGAAAACATCAAGGGTTTTCATGCAGACCAAAAGGTAACAGGGAGACTGAAAACATCATGGTTTTTCAAAAACATTGTGGGTTTTCGACACTGAGGCATATTCTGAAATTATTTCCTGCAGACCTTGAAACTTGAATTTCTCCTTGGGTTTTGTGATTCAGCATGTGCAATTTGGACTGGAGCAAGGTGACAATATGAAGAACACAGGGCTAAGGGTGCACACCATGAAACATTGTAGAATTTCTTCGCAAGTTAAAACTGTGATTGCAAGCATGGCAGTACATCTTCAAAATTTGTAGGGAAGAGGCCATTTTCACAAGATTTTGCATTGACTAGAAAATGGACTAACAGGAGGGGATTGGCTTTTCAAAACCATCAAAATTCACTCTCTATGGAAAACTAAATTTCAAAATTCAGAAGAGAATCAAACGCTCTGATTACAAAAATGATGTCTTGAGCTTTTCCTCAAGACTTCACTTCTTCTCAAAGCCACAACTCCCTTTTTTATACAAATAAATTTCCCAATTTGGATTATAGCCAATTAAATTGGGATAAATTTCTTATTTCCCAATGTTAAAACTTATCCCATAAAATCTATTATTAAACCCCCCAGAATAATATTTACAAACCCATAAATAACCCCTTTAAATATGAAACTTATCATGGTTTAATATTTTTGGGATTTTGTTTGTTTATTTTTTGAATGATTTTATTTTTGTTTGGGCTTTTGAACAAACCTTCCTAACCACCATCACTTATCCAAAAATATATGTGTGTGTGGTAGTTCTATGACATTTTTGGATAAGGTGGGGGTTAATGACCCACACAAATCGAAGATTATAACCTTTAAATAATAAAAGCACCCTTCACATTTCAAATTAAACATGTGGTACATTGGTAAAAAAAGGGAGATTAGATGGAGAAAGGTTGGAAGATTGAATCCACCAACCTTTATTTTAGTCAACCTATGACAAAAAGGTTCCACGTGGCACCCAGCCATTGGAAAATGGGATATCTTATAATTTTCTTCAAAACTATCACGTGTCAATCATAGATTGGCTCACTATGACTACCTGCCATGTTATCTTCCACATCGAAATGCTACATCATATTTCCATGTGTCATCACCTAGTTAGTCCATGGTGCACATTCCACATAAGCATCATGATGATGTCATCAATTCTTTGTCATTCCCCCTTTTTAAGAAACTTTGACCAATAATATCTTTGGCATACAAACATTTAGGGAGGTTTTGGGGATGATTCAAAGACATGTCATATTTTTTGAAAAAAGATAGGAAATGTGGTGCAATAAGGTATCCAACCATATTCTAAAATTGGAACATTGATTTCAACAAGAGCCTTTTCCAAGATTTCTTTCTTGATTGGTGAAATTTTTATTAACTCCAAGATTGAGATTTGTGTAGGAGTTCTTTGGAGTTGATCCAAAAGATTGTATTTCTTTGAGAATGATGATGTTTGACTTGGTAGAACAATTTTAGGGGTAGTCCCTTGAAAGGTGATTTTGGACGCTTGCCCCCTGGTCTCAACATTAGAGGTTTCTTATTGTTGTTTCTCTTTCACCACTATGACATTGATGGTATTTTCATACCCCATCAAAGAATTTGTGGTATTCTCATAGGTATATAGGCTAAATTGATTTTATCATTCACTATTTTGTTGTTTTGATTCAAATTTGAGGTTTCACCTTTCTCATGATTTAAGAAAAGGGTCTTGAATGTCATATGATCTTCACTATTTTGGGGACCATCAACTTTAATTATGCCATCATCTATCAAATCTTGAACCACATGTTTGAGTCTCGTACACTCATTCGAGTCTTATGCCCTTTATTTCAATGGTATTCACAATGATGGGCATCATTCTACCATGACAGTTTAATTTGTGGTTTGTAGGGTCTTGATTCTAGAAAAAAAATGATGATTTTATTGTCAATAAGGGTCCTTAATGCATTCTCCAAAGGTTCCCCCAAGGGTGTGAACTTCCTTCTTTGAGTTGTGAACTAAATAAAGTTCTTGCATTATTTACATCTTGGTTATTAAAAGAGTTGTTAATATTATTAAAAGGGGTCTTGATGTTTGATTGATAGTATTAGTTTGATTAGACCCACTTGATAAACAAAAATGGGTAGATTTGAGGTTATTGTCTTCTACAACCACATCATTCACAAGGTTCTTTTTGGTGTTCTTTAACCAAAACCTTGGTTTGTCATTTTTTATTAGCACCCCTATTATTATTAAAATTGTTATTGGTGTTAGAAAAACCTTTGTTCTCTTTGAAAAGCTTAATTTCTCCTTTCTTTACTAACACTTCTTCAATCTTGATCCCAAATTTTCAATAATTTTCTCAAATTTAGGACATTGACGTTGTAATTGATAATTCATCTCCATGTTCAAGTTATTCATGAAAATCTCTATCTTTTCTTCTCAGGTATGCTTCTTGGATATCTAGTAAAAAACTGTTCTCCATCATTGGAGGAAGCTTAGAAAAGGTTCACCATATTTCTGTTTGGTATCATATAGGTTCAATATGGTGATTTCCTACTCAATACTATAGGATTAATGGGTCACAAACTTGGAGGCCAATTTTTTAAATTTTTTTATTCCCAAGGTTAATTTCAAAAACCATTCCATAGCTTTCCCTCCAAGGCTTCTTGGGAATAACCTCATTAGGTATGTGGTGTCATGCATGAACTCAATGCTTAAAGAATAAAATTCTCTCAAGTGGTCTTTTGGGTTGTATTTACCCATGTACTTATCATATATTAGAAAAATTGCATTTCGAGGAAAAGGCACCATGATCAATTTTTTATCAAAAGAAAATGACATAAGGCTTCAATTGAAAATGGTTTGGGTTCAGTCACATTTTTCATGCTGTCAATTTTATCTTGAAATAATTTGAGTTGTTTATTCATAGCTCCTAATGGGTTTTCTTCTTTCTCATCCCTCTTCAAGGTCGATGTGTCATAATCATGAGGAAGTTTAACTCCTAATCGAGCTAAATTAAGGAAATGTCTTTCTTTATCCCTTTCTACAAACTGTTTATCCATGACTTTAAGGAATAAGGGATCTTGGGCTGCCTCATTAACCATTTCTTCAGTTGCTTCTTCATTTCTTCAGTTTCTTTGACGATTCTCATTTTGGTTTTCATGGTTTCTCTCTTGGTTAAAATCATAGTGATCATTATTTTCTGCCATAGGATTAACTCTTTCTTCAAATAGATTGGGAATTATTTTGTCTTGTTCTTGTTCTTTGTTGAATTGGGATTGGAAAGTGAAGTCTTCATATGGAATCTCTTGACTAATACATGTTTCATGTTCTTGAAGAGATATTTTCAAGTGATGAGATCAAGTGAAACCCGACATTAACAAGAGTTGATTCAATTGAATTTTTTTGCTCTTTATGATTGTTCTTTTGAATTAGGAAGATTTTTAAAAGATTAATTGAATTTTAATGGATGTTTCTTCCTTGTACCATGTATTATCAAACATAGTAAACTCAAGAACACTTGTCTTTAATATTGACCTCTAAACAAAAAGGTTTGAATATATGAGAATGTTTACAAGAGATCACTTCAAGAAATCTACCTAAAGTCAAATTCGTCTTTTAAACATGGAGCAGGTCTAATTAGGTAGGCTTGATAATTTACCAAGGTCCTAGTATGGATTCCATTCAAAATAAAATCAAGCTTCATCCCCCATTATAGGGTCCTCCCACTGCTGGTAGGTTGGAGTTTTGCGCAATCCCAAAGGACTACTTGAGGAGGTTTGATTCTTGATCTTCCTTTGTCATTCACCCCATTAAGAATGAATGCATTTTATTTTATAGTGGGCCAGATTATTATGGAAAAACAAATTGCATCCCACTTTGGGTTGTCCCTCTCACTGGCCTTGCTAAGGAATGTTCTCGGGAGGTGCTCCCACTAGATCTGTAACATGTTCTATTAATATGATTTAAAACAATAGAGAGGGGGGGTGAATCAATTGTTCTTAGGTCCTGATGTATAAGACAAACTTAAAAACTTTACTTCAAATCAAATCAAACAAACAAAACAAACTCGGTCATCACTGATTCAATAATAGAAACATATAACATTGTATTCCACTACCCAGCTGTAATTCAACTTGCAAAACACAAAAATGTTCAAACCAAAACATTCACACAAGTAGTAACACCAGGATTTATAGTGGAAACCCAATGTGGGAAAAAACACTTTGTAACATGCTACTATTATTTTCACTCTTCTAAAGTGAGCTCGGTTAAAAGCCAACCCTGTCAAAGGTTACAATACACACTGTCAGGTGTGACCTGGTTAAAGGATTTCAATCACCCTGTTAAAAGTGAGCTTGGTCAAAGGACTTATGTACACTCCATTAAAATGCAACCTTATTCAAAGGATTTAACATATGACTGTTAGGTCAACCTCTGTTAAAAGGATTTTGATTGTTACAATGGTTAGAAAGTAGTAGGAACTTATTGATCTGAAAAACATACAACTCACTTTAAAAATATCAGATCCAATTCTGTACACAAATGCTGGTTTACTGACTTTGAAACTTTGCCATTTCCATCTCTGATCTACTCAGAACTCTTCTTCAAGAAATCACCACACTTCTCCTTCAGCCTTTTCTGCTTATATAGTCAATAAAACTTATCTTTCAGCATTCTGTTCACCCATGCATCAACCTTACATATCCAATGCTTAGGTTTACTTAATACTTTCCTTAATTAGGTTAACTCATCTTTTGCCACTCAATCTTATTTGTAGATCTTAGGGTTAGGTCAAATTCATTGAATCTACCCACTTTATGTTCTTCGGCTCCTTTTCTAGAATCATCTCAAATCTCATAAAGATTTATAATAAAATGTTTTACAGTGCATTAAATTCTTTCAAACAATCAATAAATAAAGTCAACATGTTTTACATAATCCAAGAATTCAACAATGTCAGCTCCAAAATTAAA
Source organism: Chamaecyparis obtusa (assembly GCA_027943335.1). Taxonomy (NCBI): domain Eukaryota; kingdom Viridiplantae; phylum Streptophyta; class Pinopsida; order Cupressales; family Cupressaceae; genus Chamaecyparis; species Chamaecyparis obtusa. The sequence continues at coordinate 293,322 of BSBK01002867.1, forward strand.
TTCTCTTCAAATATAAAAATGTTGATGCTCGGTCAATACTATGATCATCCACTCAGTCTTCATGTAGAAAGCTTGATCATTACTCAAACTATTTCCTCAGCATGCATTGTCTTCCTCAACAATTTACTGATGTTTGGTCGACACTAGATTTTTGCTCAGCATACACTAACTCGGTCAACACTAACATAACTCGGCTTAAATATGATTTATCCATTTTTGCTCAGTTAAGCCTACCAGTTTAGTCTTCAATCTTACTAAGATAAACAATACATTGTCTCATCATTGTGTAGCATAGTCAAGTACACTTTGTAGTATCAAGATAAATCAACCTTTCCTTAGGTGCTATTGTTACCAACCTTGCCTCATTCCTTCACAACAATATAATAGATATAGTACTTTCCTAAGTAGCAACAATCTTACCAGTTAAGGTTTTGACATCAATGACAATACAACAATTATTTCAATTGTAGTTTCCAACAATCTCCCTCTTTGGCATTGATGGCAACACCATATGATATCACCTGAATAACACATGGATGACCAACCAATCCAAAGGCTTATCTATCCATCAGAGAAAATTTTTAATATCCTTAGCTTCATTCTGATTCAAAACCTATAAAGCTTACTTCTGTGACTATCATAAGTGTTTGGATCTCCCTCTATCCTGATCTTTCATTTCACTTCATCATCCCTACTCTTCAGTGTCATGTGTTATTATATCATCTTAGTTCATCTCCCTCTTTGACAAAAATGCCAAAGCAGCAACATAAAACATACATCCAACAAATGTAGATAGTATCTGTGCAGCTCAGTGTTTCTCCCTCTGTCATCTTGCTTATGACTGATTCTTTGTCTTTGCTTCTTCTTTGCAACTCTAGGCTAGTCCTAAAGTGTGACAATCTTTTGCATCAATTTGTCAAATATTCTGCTATAGCATAGTTGATGTAGTGCTCCTAGCTTAACTAGGCAGCCTCAGTTAGGGGAAGGACCCCTAATTGACTTCTCAGGTACTCATGATGTCATGCCACTGACTGTTCTAGACTTTATTTTCTATGCTATGTTAGGTTAGATTTCTTTGAGTTCGAACTCTGACTACATTCTTTTGAACTTTGTTATTTAGATTAATTATGTTATCTCTATTATTCTGCCAGACATTCAGGGAATTATGTTTATTTCTATCACTTTATGAATCCTATTCTGATGACAGAATTGGATTAGACCAAATTTTGAACATTGGTTTGATTATGAAATAAGGACAAACTATACGGTTAGTTAAATTGTCTGATTATTGATTCATTGTTTTGGAATCCTTAGTAATATGTTAGACGTAATTAGAAATGGTTACATTATTATTGTTAACTATATCTTGATGTGTATAGACAGCATTTAGAGTACTATTGTTATTTAAACGTTAATCAAATTCTGAATTCAAAATTAATGAATTTGAAATATATGTATTTTTATACATATAACTATGATTGAATGTTTTAGTAATAATGTGGTATTCATTTACTAAAACTATGTGAATTAACTAAGTTAGTATATCCTATGGTGTATGTTAGTAGGAGGTTAGTGTGTTTTAGTGTTATTTAATTGACATTGGAATGCGCTGTTATCTTAGATGATTATGTTAGTTAATGACTAATGTTATTGGCAAAGACATGTTTTAACCTATCCCTAAGTCTTCATATTATTAACTGGCTCGAAGACATGACTCACGGCAAGGTTTTAATGCACATTCATTTCATTGAGGTGTTAGTGGGGTTTAAGCTATTTTTTGGGTTGTGGAATGGTACTATTTTGGACATTTGGCAGGAAGTGAGTTTGTGTTCACTGCAAGAGATAAGCTTGCATTGAATGAACTTGTCGAAGGAAATTCATTGTTGAGTTTGAAAAACCGCCATTTGCTCTAGTTAAGGAATTGCAATTTGTATATGACTCCATTTTTTTTACCATGTTATGCTGCGGCATTTTGGGTAAACAGTTGGTTATGGACCCATGTTACTGTTGTTTCCTTCTTGATAAGTGGCTTGGAATGAAAGGGGTTTTCATGGCAAAGATAAACCTTTCTGTTCATGGTCATTTAGGAAGTTGGAAGTTTTACACGGTTATCTCTGCATTTTGGGTTCTCTTGCACAGCATTTTTGGTAATCTATGATAAGGGATCTTCGAGGTTGAGTTTGGGATTCGTTGTGAAGCTCACCAGGTAGGGGCTAGCACTAGCATTCCGGTTCTGGATATCTTCTCCATACGAATACCAGGCAAGGGCATCTCTTACCTTATTCTCTATTTCCATTTCTTGTTCTGCAAATGAAAATTAAGGGAATGTTGGTTAACACTGTTTGCTAGTTGATGTGTGTGAGGCTTTGTGTTTGTTTATTTTGTGAGTTCAGTTATATGAATCAATCTTTTCTTTCTTGGATAGATTAGAAAGAAATCTGGTTATATATGTTGTGAATAGTGGAGAAGCTTGGTAACAAAGTGACTGTTTAGTAAGTGTTTGGTTTTAAGGTGGTATATAACACTTGTTTTTGATATGTTGTTTCGAGCATAGTGTAAAAGGGATATCTCTGTTCAGAGTATGAAGTTGGTAATGTTTAGTTAAGTCTATGTTAATCTTTGGAATATAGCTATGTAGATGTTGTATGGTTATATCCTTGTGTGTTTGGTGTCGATGTCTTCTTGCTTTGGATAAGTGTTAAGGGAGTTAGTCGGGTTTGGGTATCAGCATATTAATGGAGAATGAAACCAGCATGAGTGTTCTTGTTAAAACTTCTTTAGATCTTCACACACTGTGCCTATTGTTAGGGTACTGTAGCATCATAATGAATACAGTTTGTATAGACTTGGTTTTAAGATGATATCAGGTTTCTTTGTCATTGTTATAAACCGAAGTTGATGTCGATATTATCTTTTAAGTTTAATTGTGAAAAAGGGAATTAGTGGTATTTCTTAGGGTTTTAGATACCTGTCGTATTTTGTGTTAACACTTGCAACTTAAGTTTGGATTAAGGTTTTTCTTTTGGGCGAACTCCTTTAGTTTTCTGGTGTCGTTGTTTGGTTAAAAGGATGTTTGTCACTGTATATATATATCAGTCAATAGAGGAATGTGGATGTCTTGGTTATGTGAAACTTGATTGCGAGTTTTATAATCTTCAGTATTAACACCAGTGTGTATTATAGTTGATACAACATTAGGAAATGTAAGGGATTTATGGGAAAAATCAATTCCTATCTTGTACAGACAGTAAGGAAAAGAAAAGAAACACTTTGGTATTTTGATTAAGAGATAGAAGTCGGTTATTTTTTTGTCATTATTTTATGTATTCGGCATATTAGTAGTATAATAAGGTAGTTGTTTTCTATGACAGCACTGTGAAGATTAGTGTGGTTTTCTATTGCATATTCATGGACTTAAACTATTAATTACAGTTTATGCAATTAGATATATATTAAATGATATAATTGTCATTCTAAACTATTAATTACAAGTTTATATGATTACATAAACATATATATATACCTGCTGGGATATGTATATGTATACACAGCCGTGGTGTATACATGTACATATGCCAACATGTATATAATAGATGCTATGACTGTCAAACTGAACTATTAATTACAAGCTTATATAATTATGTATTGGTATATACATATACCTGCTGGGATATGTATATGTATACACAAGCCGTGGTGTATACATATACATATGCCAACATGTATATAAATGGTATAAACTTGTAATTAATAGAGTAGGGTGTATGGCCATTTAGTTTAATAATTCAGTTATGATAAACTAGTATGTTTGTTAAAAGTGATGGGTGTTGTGTTGATTCAGTTGATGTATGATTATGTTCATTCTTTTCTATTCAATAGAAACATGGATTTGATATGGATATTTTATTGTACAGTTACAGTTTTAATGTTAAGATTAATATGGAGATTATTTTGTTTGGTTTTGTGATGAAGAAAGAGTTGTGATCTTTTCATCTTACGTGAAACATCATATTTATGAATGTATGTTAAGAAATATGGTAATATGGTTATATAATGGTTTTCTGTTTGCTGTTTCAATTTTGTAAATTGATACATTAGAAACGGATTGTTAGTAAAATTGTGTTATGTAGTTCATTTCACTGCTTTCATTGATTGCTAGATCAAGTGTTTTTGAGATAATGCAAGAATGATCCGTAGATTGGGGGCTGACACTAGTCTAGTACCTTGTGATGATAGAATTTTTGTCAGTTGTGACTGACACTAGTCTATATCCTTATGGGAAAGAATTTCTGTCAGTTGTTTAATTAAGTGATAATTATAAATTCAAGGGTTATGGGTTTCAATTAACAAAGATAAAACATTATGGTTTCATCAGACATAATGGATTACTACAAGGTTCCTTACGGATACATAGTGTAGGTCCTTATGTGGACACCCATGAACTACTGGATCATTACTTGTCATTTTCTTTGCGAGTTTATTTCTGTTAGAAGGAAATTTAGTGCTTGATGATTTTGGTGTAAAAGAATGGAAATTATGTTATTTAGTTCTCAATTACAACTGTATCTAAATCTGCATAAATGTTATATTGTACTGACTTTTATGATTGCAGATATTTGGAGATGATTCATTTTTCTTTATCATTGTGACTGAGCCCTGTTTGTTGTTTGCGTTTGTGTTCATTTTGGTTTTCAGGTTTCAGATGGATAAATCAATGAATATGGGACAATGGATAGCAGTTGTTAAGTTTTATGGGAAACAGATCATTTCATGGTTATTAGTTATCAAATCTATTTATAGAATGTAATGGTTTTTGGAAAGAAGGATAATTTTGTTTGAGACTTAATCTTTGAATAAAGAGTATTATTATTACTCTGATGTTAATCAATTGTAACTATAAAGCTCTTAGAAGTGGTTGTTTTGATTATATGTAATCAGATTGTTCTTTTAAAAAAAAATTATTACTGTGGTTTCATGTGTTGTTATTTATGATGGTTTTTTTTTCTTTAGTATCATCTTTTATCTTTTAGTATAGATGGGGTGTTACACATGAGCTTCTCTAGGTAAAGCTTTAGTGAATATATCAGTTACTTGTTCCTTTGTATTCACATATTCCAGTTAGACTTCTTTGTCTTGTACCAATTCTCTCAAGTAGTGATACTTGATTGCTATGTGTTTGGTCTTAGTATGCATCACTGGATTCTTTGAAATATTGATAGCACTTGTGTTGTCACAGAAAATAACAATAGGTTCAGTGATTTCTTCTTTCATTCCTATGAACAATTGTTTTATCCATATCAAATTTGAACAGTTTACTGCAGTAGCAACATACTCGGCCATGACAGCAGATTGGGAAATGCAATTTTGTTTCTTGCTCATCCAGGAGACTAATCTTTGTCCAAGAAAGAAAGCTCCACCACTTGTACTCTTTCTGTCATCTACATTTCCTGCCCAATCAGCATCAATATATACTCTCAGTTCAAATTTGTAATCCTTCTTATAATATAGCCCATAGTCAGCAACACCTTTCAAATATCTCACAATTATTTTCACAGCCATCATGTGTGTTTCCTTAGGATTGGCAGAAAATCTCGCCACAATCCCAATAGCTAGTGCAATATCTAGTCTACTATGTACAACATACTGCAATTTTCCAATCATGGATCTATACAAAGTCTAATTCACTTATGCAACATCATCATTCTTAGATAACTTTTGTCCAGTAACCATAGGAGTACTCACTGGTCTAGCATCTTCCATCCCAAAAGTTTTCATTATTTCATTAACATACTTAGACTGTGTAATGAAAATTCCTTTCTTCATCTGATATACTTGTAAACCAACAAAGAATTTGATCTCACTAAACATGCTCATTTCAAATACAGTTTGCATTTCATTTGAAAATATCTTACACAAATCTTCTTGTCCACCAAAAATAATGTCATCAAGAAAATTTTTTCCTAAAAAGATACCTTTACCTTCTTCATTTTTCATATACAGATTGCTTGTATCATTTGTTCTTGAAAATCCAATCTGCATCAGATAGTTATGCAGCCTCTCATACCATGCTCTGGGAGCTTGTTTCAATCCATATAATTCTTTGTTCAGTTTGCATACCATGTGTCTTCTGTTTGGATCAATAAAATTGTTGCCCAAATTTTCCTATGCATACAAATTTGGTTAAACCTATCCCAAAACCTCTATTTTTATCTTGCCTACCATCCCTAAAATTTTCATGGATTAATCCCCCATTGTCTGGCCTCTGCAATTTATTTTTACTCCCTAGTCTGTAGTTGAAAAGTTTGAAAAACTAGCCGTTACCCTAAAAAGCCTTAAACCTTGTTATATTTTCATGTTACCTTTATCCTGGTCACTTAAGTCATTCCAATTTGCATGTGCACAAAATAATCCCTAAGTCCAACAGTTTAATTTTTTTCCTAAGTCTCAGCGCACAAAATGTTTTCCCTAAGGTTAAGTTCTGGCTTGATCTGACGGTCTTCGCCATTCCGCAAGCCAAAGATGCATGTGTGTTATGATCATGGTATAGCAAGAGCCATCAATCTTCCCTTTCCTTACAGTGCCTCGGTTGTCAGTGGGTCCAGCGCCACGTCGTCTGACTTGGCAGCTTTTCATTTGTCGATGGGCTAGTGATTCAGCATTTGTCAGTGGGGTCCTAGTTAGGAAGATCTGGGGGCTGATGTATCTTTGCATAGGCCATTGTTAGATTATGAGATCTTCAGAGGACCATTGATTTTTCCCCTTTTTCTCAGCGCTACAGTGTATTGTGGATCCGATGCCACGTATTCTGATTTGGCAGCTCCTAGTTGGTCCACATGTGCTGAATTGAATTACTTGTTAGTGGGACCAGGTTTCCAGCATTTCAGAAGGCTCTGACATCTACAGAGGATCGATGGTTGGTGCATGTCCGCAAGGAATCTTGCTTACACATGCGATCATGCGCCCATCATTGATCTTGCTTTATCTCCAGGCTTTGTCAGGTGGGTTCGATGTCAGAAGGTATGCAACGTGTATCTGAAATGGCATAGTTTGATTGGTTGTTTGGTGGGCTACGTGGTGGTTGTTAGTGGGCCCATGGGGTCAGGGGTTTCTAAAGAAGTTAAAGCATGAAAAGATCTCGCGGCTGTTGTTATACCTTGGATCCAAAGAGCTCGATCGTTATCGTAGTGGTATAGCAATAGCTGTCCAATGGTGTTCTCAGGGATGTGGGTCTATGGTCTGTCAGAGATGCTGATTTTCTTACTTTTGATTAGTCGCTGACTGTCAAGGTGGTGTTTGACTTGTCATAAGGGTTTTTAGACTATTTTAAAGGGTGCATCTGGGCCGTTCATCTACCGGGAGAGATTTCACATCGATGGTTACATTTTAAAATCTGTCGCTAGCTTTTATATTTAAAAATTCAAATGTCTCTGCAAGGTTTTTGCATTCTTTTGGCCATGCACGACATTGGGTAGCTCAGGAGTTTAATTCTCAAGATATTCATGGTTGAGAAGTTGATGGAGATGACTATGGGTCTGCGTTGCAGGGTACTGTGCCGTGTTCCCACGCCAAGAAGTGATGAAAAGAGCTGGCACCACCTTTTGAGCGATACTGTCACCCAGGGAAATAGAATCAGATTTGGATGCATTCATGGCTTAGTGGAGTTGCAGGTGGGTAGATGGATCTAGGTCACTTGTCTGCAGGTTGATTTCAGTACAGGGATGGGCATGAAAACAAGTATTTGATCGGCCATGATGTTGTATAAATACATTGATGATCAGAAGGACACCTAGGGTTTGATATTTTATTGTAATCTTCTGTAACCCTAGTTAGGTTTTGACTCTTGCCTACATGCAGGAGATGTATATAGTTCTTTTTTGGAGCCTTAGTGCTCATAGTTGGACAATTGTAAAAAATAATTTCATTTTTCTTGAGGGTCATCTATGGCATCATCTCTACCATCTGGCTCATACAGTTGTATTTCTCCCATTGATTATTCAGACATTGCAGAGGTATTTTGTGACAATCCTTCATGTCCCTATGCTTCCTTGTTTGAGTTTTTCTCTTATTGAATCAAGGTATATGTATGTTTTAAATGACAGCTTAGGGTTCCTGATCCCTCTTACTTTCTACAATTTTGTGTGTTATTATGTTTGATCTAATTTAGATTTTTTTGTGGGTATACTTCAGCCCCCTAACAATCTTGTCTCAATCCTACACCGAGTTGTAGAAGTGAATGTCTGCCTGCAGGTCATAAATTGTGTCTTATGTTCAGACCCTTCTATGAAATACTTATGCAAGCCTATTCGGTGAGTTGTGACCTATTAGACCTGAGCCTTTCATTGATTACATTCCTCTATACTGAGATCCAAACCCTAATTTCAGTGTATCACCTATTAGGTAGTTTTCTTTCAGTCATTTCCCTTTATAAGCATTCCTTCTATCCCTTTCCCTCAAAAGTTTTACTTTCATGTCTAAGAGAAAATTAAGGCAATTATCCAAGAGGAACCAACCTAGAACTTGGAGGTCTCATCTCAGTTAGCAAAGGTCCCACAACCTGGAGATGATTCCCATGTTATACTAGGTTATCAAGAATATGAGAGCTTGAGACAAAGGTGCAAACTTAGTGTATAACAAAAACCTTCTAGCTGTTCTATGTAAACTTCTTCTTCTAGTATACCATTTAAAAATGCAAACTTGACATCCATTTGATATACCTTGAACTCTTTATAAGTAGCATATGCAAGCAGAGTTCTTACTCCTTCCAGTCTAGCTACAGGGGCAAATGTCTCCCCATAATCTATTCCTTCTTCTTGTGTGTAGCCTTTGCATACCAGCCTAGCTTTGTTCCTAGTAATTTCACCTTTTTCATTCATCTTATTTCAAAACACCCACTTTGTTCCAATTACATTCTTATTTTCAAGTGTCGGCACCAGAGTCCAAGTATCATTCTTCTCAATCTGGTCAATCTCTTCATTCATTTCTTGTATCCAGTCTTCATTTTCCAATGCCTCTCTAGTTGACTTAGGTTCAAATTCACACAATAGGAATGTTGGATCCTTGGTCTTACTTCTGGTCTGAATTCTAGTATTTTTGTCTCCAATTATCTGTTCAAGCTTGTGATGTCTTCTTACATATTTTGTCAAAATAGGTTCAACTCTTTTCTCCTCTGTTTCATCAGGTTCCCCAGCAAGATTGTTAGATTCAGCTTCTGAATGCTCGGCAACCTCTTCCTGATAGTTAGCAGCATTATCTTATAGCTCAGCATGTTCTTGTTCTCTCTTAGCACTATTTTCCTGACGCTCGGCATTGCTTACCTGAGACTCGACATTAGGTGCAAGTCTATTACTTGCTTCATCTTTTTCTTCAATGTACACAAAATATCTATAATCTTCTGGTTCTCTTTTGATACCAGCTTCATTTCTTTCTGCATACTCATCAATTTTTACATTCACACTTTCCACAATTTTGTTAGTGTTAGAGTTCAAACACTTATAAACTTTACTTTTTGTGGAATACCCTAGGAATATGCCTTCTTCACTTTTAGCATCAAATTTTCCATTCCTAGTGTCTTTTAATATATAGCACTTACTTCCAAAGATTCTAAAGTATTTAACACTTGGTGCATGTCCATACCATAATTCATAAGGTGTTAGATTTGTACCTTTTCTGATTTGTACCCGGTTAAGAGTGTAGACAACAGTGCTAATAGCTTCTTTGCAGTATTTTTGTGCCATATTCTTTTCAATCAACAATGTCCTTGCACAATCCAAGATAGATCTGTTTCTTCTTTTTGCTATACCATTCTATGGAGGAGTTCTAGGTGCAGACATTTGTCTTTTAATTCCTCTTTCATTGCAAAATAGATTGAATTCATTTGATGTAAATTCTCCACCTTGGTCAGATCTAAGACATTTCAGGTTCCTACCTATCTCCTTCTCAACTTTAGCCAAATACCACTTAAAGAATTGAAAAGCTTCAGATTTTTCTTTTAAAAGCATTACATGCATCATCCTGGTATGATCATCAATAAACAAGATAAAGTATCTAGCACCACAGTAAATTTGTACACCCATAGGTCCACAAAGGTCAATATGAAGTAAAGGATTTGCTCTTGAAACTTGACTTTGTCATTTTTCCTAACTGACATTCCTTGTACATTACATTCTCTGGTTTCTTTAGTCTAGGTAGACCTCTTACTTTCTTTTTCTTACTTATCTGTACCAGATTGTCAAAGTTAACATGACATAGCCTCTTGTGCCATAACCAAATATCATCAAGTTGTGCAATCATACATGTTTCTTTAGATAGGTCAAGATAGAACAAATTACCTCTAGTCTGTTCTCCACTTCCAATCAGTTCACCAGCAGCATCAAATATTTTAGCTTTCTTGTGATGAAATTCTACTCGATAACCAGTTTTGTTGAGATGAGCAACACTTAACAAATTATAATTAAGACCTTCAACCCAATAAGCATTTTCACAAGATATCTTATAAGTTAGTTTAATCAAACCTTTTCCTCTAACAGGACATGGTGAATCATTACCAAATGTTACACTTTTACCTCTGTAATGATGTAAAGTTTCAAACTTATCTTTGTCACCAGTCATGTGATGTGAACAACAACTATCAATAATCCATTTATCATGCTTGTTCACATAGGAGATCAATGTAGTTTTCTCATCCTCATCAGATTCATCTTTCATTGCAACATAGAATATCTCAATTTCAAAATCATCACTATCAGTGTCAGTCCCTTCTTCAGCAATGTAACAAGATTTCTTACCTTTTCCTTTGTAGTCTTTATTCCTTTGGTAGCTTCTATCATCTCTTCTATCTTTGTGTTTTATTTTCCCTTCATCATCTTTATCCTTCCTGTTAGGAAATCTAGCAGCTATATGACCAGCTTTATTACATGCAAAACATATAATAGGGAGTTTACCTTTATACTTTCCTTTTCCTCTTCTCAGTCTTCTAGCCATAAGAGCTTCTAGATCTTCAAGTTCTTCATCAAAAGTGTCACTGTCACTTTCGCTTTCACTTTCTCTTTCACTGGTGCATCTTTCTTTTTCTTTCTTAGGCTTGTTCAGAACTAATTGTGACTTGAAAGTAGATTCAACATTACCAATACTAACAACAGTGAAATTATCATAATTAGAGAATTCAAAAGTAGTCAGCTTGCCAATCAATCCTTCCAAAGTAAGCACATTTGCAGAGTCGCGTCTAGATTCCTGAATAGCTGAGATCTTAATAGCATATATAGGACGCAGAGTTCTTAGCACTTTTCCAATTATAGTTTCATCATCAATAATTCCATTGGCTCCTCTAATGGCATTTACAACTTCTTTTATTCTATGACAATATTATGCAATGTTTTCACCTTCTTGCATTCTCATTTCATCAAACTTACCTCTGAGACTCTTGGCCTTAGCTTTCAACACATACAAGTCACCACCATAGATCTTTGCAAGAGTGTCCCACATCTCCTTAGTAGTTGTACAATCCTTAATGTCCTCAAATTCTAGATAGCTTAGGGTAGATGCAATTTCCAGCATTGCCTGATTATGTTCTTGCTTAGCTCTCATTTCTTCATAGTCAAAGGTGCAACAGGTGAGACATATTAATTCTCAATGTAGTACTTTGCAAAATCACCAATACTGGCCAGATGTAGCTTCATCAAGCTTTTCCATGCAGTGAAGTTTTCCTTGTTCAGCTTTGGTACCTCCTTATACATCCTGATCATTTGCTTCAAGTCCCTTTAAACTTGATTTCTGTAAACACCAATAAGTAACACAGCTCTGATACCCATTATTAATATGATTTAGAACAACAGAGAGGGGGGTGAGTCAATTGTTCTCAGGTCCTGATGTATAAGACAAACTTAAAAACTTTACTTCAAATCAGATCAAACAACCAAAACAAACTTGATCATCACTAATTCAATAATAGAAACATATAACATTGTAGTCCACTACCCAGCTGTAATTCAACTTGCAAAACATAGAAATGTTCAAACCAAAACATTCACACAAGTAGTAACACTAGGATTTATAGTAGAAACCCAATGTGGGAAAAACCACTTTGTAACATGCTACTATTATTTTCACTCTTCTAAAGTGAGCTTGGTTAAAAGCCAACCCTATCAAAGGTTACAATACACATTGTCAAGTGTGACCCGGTTAAAGGATTTCAATCACCCTGTTAAAAGTGAGCCTGGTCAAGGGACATACATACACTCCATTAGAATGCAACCTTGTTCAAAAGATTTAACATATGACTGTTAGGTCAACCTCTGTTAAAAGGATTTTGACTGTTACAATGGTTAGAAAGTGTTAGATTTGACAAACGCAAATCATCCCAAGAACACCTGCATGCAAGACTGTCACAAAGAAGAAGCAAAAAGACAGAAAGCTATGGCGGCCAAAAGGCCAGAGACTGCAAAACCATGCTGCAAGAAAATAATCTTCTATTAACAATGATAAAAATAATACAATCTCCTTACTGAAATGAAATAAGTGAATCCTTATAAAAGGAAACACCAAACCCTAAAGGCTAAAACCCTAAAGAATTATAAAGCGCCTAAGTGAAACTTAAGCCTAGAGTATGATAAACTAATAATTAAATGATTTAATTATTAGCTAACATAAGACTACTCTAACACCCCCCCTTAAGTGTAACTTAGGGAGAAGCAAAAAAAGCTAAACTACTGCAGAAAGCAGGAAAGATGGGTCCCGGCAACTAGGCCTGATCAGGTACCCAAACATAAAGCAAAAGATGTCCCAGAGAAAGGAACAAGAAGAGAGCAAGAAACTCCTCTGAAGCATGTCTGAAAACTCTGTCAGAAGATACTGCTGGAACCCCCACTGAAGTGCATGACCAGGTAGAGAAGACAAGTGTCTGAAGAGCTGATCAATCGAACCAGGAAGCAATAGAACCAACAGGTGAACCCCCCCATAATGATGAACTGGGAGAGGTGACAGGAACACTGAAATGCGATGCCAGAAACAGCTGCAGAAGAAGAACCAGGAACACCAACAGTGCAACAGAAGCACACACACAGGATAAAGGGCGGTGTCATAGACACAGTCTACATGGGCTAATGTCGTGGAAGGTACGCTCACTTGACAAGAGTGGATGCGCCTATAGTGGCAAATGCATCAGAATCCCCCCATGGCACTTTATAACTGAGTGCGAATACTAAAACTGAACCAGGTGAAAAAGATCCCAAAAATGCAGAAGAGGGCACTTTATCTCAGTGCGTTTATAGAACAAAGATACATCAGAAAGAGCATGTAAGCTCAGAAGTCAGAAAAGAAGAGTGCACTAAGAAACCAGAAGAAGAGATCCCCGGACCTGTAGAACCAAGCACACCACCAGAGGGCATAAACTGCATAACTCGGAGGAGTGAAAACCTGGAGCAGAATCTGGAAGAAATACCTCTACCACTGAATAGTACACAGAATCAGCTTTCCGACGATATCTCGTTTGCCGAAAAAGGAGTCCGGATGAGCCAGATATGACTCCCGGAAGGCAAAAAAAGATATCAGACTTCAACAGCAAAAAATACTATTGAAACGGTGGAACCAAAAACCCTAACCTCCATCATCGAAAAGTGCTTGGAAAGAGCTTTCCGACGATATATGGAAGTCAGAAAAAGACCCCCGTATGCTCCCTGTAGAGCGAAAAAGGCCCAGGTACCCCCAAAAAGCCAAAAAAAGAGCCCCAGGGGCTAAAAAAAATAGGCCCCCGGGCGCATGGCGCGCTCCGGGGGCTGGGCCGCAGCCCCTGGTCGGTCATATGACCGCGCTGCTGTGAAATGAGCCCGCGGGGGCTGAAATGGGCCGCCACCGGCGGCGGGGGCCAGCGGAGCGGCGGTGGGCCGGGCGAAGCCTGCAGAGCGGAGCGGGGGCGCGGGGGCGCTGGCGGAGCCGGGGTGGCCTGCAGAACGGAGCGGGGGCGGCGGGGCCGCGAGCAGGCGCTGGGCCGGCGGGCAGCGGACGGCGGAGGAGCCGCCGGGAGGAGCTGCGGAGCGGAGCACCAGAGAGCGGCGGCGGCACGGGCGCGGGGTGGCCGCTCGGCGGTGCACTGGTGGCCGCTGGGCGGCGCCTTTTAAAAACAAAGGCTGCGTTATTTTTAACGCAAAAAATCATTAAAAATAATGATTTTTTAATATTTTTTTTCGATTTTCGAGCCGTACGGCCCTAGGAGGGCAAAAAATTTCTCCCAGAAGTCACAGTGGCCAAAAACTGCAAACTTTATATGATTTTTGACTCTCCCGGGCCTTCTGAGTGCAATGGCGGCATCCGTTTTTGCACAAAATACCCCAAAAAAAAAAATTTCTTTTTTGCAGGCAAAAAAGAAACAAAAAATAACGTCCTGCAGAGAGTACCAGAACTGAAATTTTTCAGAAACCCTCCTGCATCTGAATCACTTCAACAAAACACGAACAGCGAGCAACAGGAGAGCTCTGATACCATGTTAGATTTGACAAACGCAAATCATCCCAAGAACACCTGCATGCAAGACTGTCACAAAGAAGAAGCAAAAAGACAGAAAGCTATGGCGGCCAAAAGGCCAGAGACTGCAAAACCATGCTGCAAGAAAATAATCTTCTATTAACAACAATGAAGAAAATAATACAATCTCCTTACTGAAATGAAAGAAGTGAATCCTTATAAAAGGAAACACCAAACCCTAAAGGCTAAAACCCTAAAGAATTAGAAAGCGCCTAAGTGAAACTTAAGCCTAGAGTATGATAAACTAATAATTAAATGATTTAATTATTAGCTAACATAAGACTACTCTAACAGAAAGTAGAAGCAGTATTGATCTAAAAAACATACAACTCACTTTGCAAATATCAGATCCAATTCTGTACACAAATGTTGGTTTACTGACTTTGAAACTTTTCCATTTCCATCTGAGATCTGCTTGGAACTTTTCTTCAAGAAATCACCACACTTCTCCTTCAGCCTTTTCTACTTATACAGTGAATAAAACTTATCTTCCAGCATTTTGTTCACCCATGCATCAACCTTACATATCCAATGCTTAGGTTCACTTAATACTTTCCTCAATTAGGTTAACTCATCTTTTGCCGCTCAATCTTATTCATAGATCTTAGGGTTAGGTCAAATTCATTGAATCTACCCGTTTTATGTTCTTCGGCTCCTTTTCTAGAATCATCTCAAATCTCATAAAGATTTACAATAAAATGTTTTACAGTGCATTAAATTCTTTCAAACAATCAATAAATAAAGTCAACACGTTTTACATAATCCAAGAATTCAACAATGTCAGCTCCAAAATTAAATTCTCTTCAAATATAAAAATGTTGATGCTCGGTCAATATTGTGATCATCCACTTAGTCTTCATGTAGAAAGCTTGGTCATTACTAATTTTTTTTCCTCGGCATGCAATGTCTTCCTCGGCAATTTACCGATGTTCGGTCGACACTAACATAACTCGGCTTAAACATGATTTATCCATTTTTGCTTAGTTAAGCCTACCAGTTTAGTCTTCAATCTTACTAAGATAAACAATACATTGTCTCATCATTGTGCAGCATAGTCAAGTACACTTTGTAGTATCAAGATAACTCAACCTTTCCTTAGGTGCTATTGTTACCGACCTTGCCTCATTCCTTCACAACAATACAATAGATATGGTACTTTCCTAAGTAGCAATAGTCTTACTAGATAAGGTTTTGACATTAATGACAATACAACAATTGTTTCAATTGCAGTTTCCAACATGTTCATGAAAGCAATGAAATGAAATGAAAAAGTAGGTTTGAGAATTTGATTCGCCAAAGGTGTAGAGAAAATCCCTACTACCTTCCAAGAATATTTTAATCTAAGGGGATTGAGTACTTCTAGCTTTCTGATTCACCTAAAAGGTGAAGAGCATAATCACCTAATACTCTCTTCCACAAATAATTAAGCTTTATTTAGTGTGTTTGTCCATTCTCTGACATTTCTTTTAATTGAAGAATTTTATAGGTTTGGCATTTTGATTCACTAAAAGAAGTGAAGAGCATAGGCCTACTAAAAAATACAAGAAAAAATAATAGGTCCCTAATTATGCTAGATTTAAATCAAAATGCCATAATTTAAGCAAATGCATAAGGTTTTAGGTATACAGTTTCAAAGCTTGCAAAGCTAAGCACATTTTTAATTTCATTTTATGCATTTTATACTCACCTAGTGCTGATTGTTCCATCTCCTTAGAATCCTCTTCTCAAAAATGTCACTTTGACACAATTCAAGGAAAATGTGAAGAAATCAAAGAAAAACAATTTTTTTCTTTCCTTCCTCAAATTGAATAATATTTATGAATGGACCAAGGAACAAAAATCCAATTAAGAGATACAAATTTGGATTTATAAGCTTAAATTATTTACATATACCTCTCATATGCCTCTCCTTCTTCATTGGAATCTTCCAAAAAGTTATTTAAATGAACTTGTTTCTCCTTTCTCAACCTCCTTTTTGCTTGTTTATCCTCTTTGTTGGCTTTGGATTTTGTTTTTAAGACCTTTTTATGTCATGTCATCTACAAAACACCAAAAAATTATAATTAAACTTGCAAAATATAAATTTTAAAATAACCAGTACTATGCGCTACATAAACTATTATATGTGTCATTATGTCAACTATACGTGCTATAGAATTATTTTACGCGCTATTTAGCTTTTCCTATGCGCTACAAAATCTTTTAAATGTTGATAGTTAAATTCTAGAAAGCGTCATTAAAATGGTAGCAAATACTATAAGCACTGAAATTGTAATTGTAAGTGATATGGGGTTAGGGTATAAGCGTTGAAAGAATAGAAGATAGAAGATAGAAAGTTCTGCTAGGCATTGACACCCAGTGAAAATACGTCAAACTTTGGTGTAGACGCTGTATTTCTCCATGTAAATGTGTCAAACTTTTCCCTGTACATGATATTTCTCTGCTTGTACGCGCTACTTCACTTGTAAAACAAAGAATTCAAACACAAACTCATATAAATTTAGCAAATTAACATAAAATTTGATTAGTAGAGGTCTTGGGCCCCATGGTGGGGACCATTTTGTGTATATTGAATACCTTCATGAAATTAATTTTCTAAGATATCAACTCAATTGAATCTAATGAATTTTTTAAAATAATATTGAATTAAAATCTAAATGCAAGAACATCTCATGGATCTCTAATTAAAGAAGCTAATGTAATGCTCTCAACTAGCATCCATTAGAGACATCTCTAAATGAGAATTTGAAGATAAAATGATCAATTTAAATGCCTACCTTTTCTCAATTATGGTAACATGCTAAAATTATGATTTCAAATCAAAATTCCTATAATAAGAATGCAATTAACTAAATGAGAATGGATTCTTTTCTCCTGATTTTTTGCTCTCTATTTATAGATTTTCTCAAGCTTAGGGGGTGGAGTAAGTTTAACCATGATCAAGTTTGAGTTAAGTTGATGGTTTCAAATGGTGAGACAATTTAAATATTTTGTTCTCAAAGCTTGGGACAAAGAGACAAAATGAGTGGTTCATATTTATTCTCAAGATGAGTGATGGAGAATCAATTTGTCTTTGATCTATGTTAGTTAAATCCTCAATTCCTATTGGTTGATTTAATTCCTTCCCATGTGGTAGGTGAGAAATTTTAGGAATTAATTAATTGATCTATTTAATTTCCTTAGCCATGTGTACCCCTTGAATGGGTTGGATTTAATTTAATTCAACTATACAATTAATTTGATTAAGATCAATTGCATAATTAAATGATCTTTTTGATTCAATTAATCCTCTTTGGATTTTATTTTAAGTAATTTATGATTTTTCCTTTTGATTTCTCACTTGGATTAACCTGACTATTTTTGGGTG
This sequence comes from Chamaecyparis obtusa, assembly GCA_027943335.1. Classification (NCBI taxonomy): domain Eukaryota; kingdom Viridiplantae; phylum Streptophyta; class Pinopsida; order Cupressales; family Cupressaceae; genus Chamaecyparis; species Chamaecyparis obtusa. The sequence goes on from BSBK01002867.1 coordinate 311,203, forward strand.
TCTATACTAAGTTAAAATAGCTGGTTTAAAACTCTTAAGAAAATTATATGTTGTTAAATATTTTAAGTTTATTTTTCAACTTCATTGCTTGTTCTATTCAAGCCTAAAAACTTTTGATTAAACATTAGGCGACCTTTCAATTCATACTCAATTGAGATGGTTGGCTTTGAGAGGATATACAATCAAATAATTAAAATTATATTTCATTTTCCTTAGCAAGATGATTGGAACCTTGGTGTTGTGATTCTATTCACCACACACATAGTTGGAACCATGTTGGGGTAGGGTGTTGGATCGCTTGGTTTTATATTATGGGGCATTGTATATTCCTACATATACATGAATTTTATTATTTATGAATTATTTATATTCTCATGTAATACTCCCAAACCACTAGATTTGCTCAGCATTACATCTGAACTTAAATAACATTCTCCTTGAATCTTTTCATTACCATGCAATGTATATTCTTTCTCTATATTTTATTATTGCCACACAATAATTTGAATTCCTTGGAAAGATTTTAATGTAAGACATTCAGTGGTATTGATTTATTTGTTTTCATTACCTTCATGGAGCTAAGATTGCTGAAATATTTATTATGAGAAATACAACTCCACTCTCCATTTTATTTGAACACCCTCCAAACTTTCTTAGTGAGTAGATCCATGTTGAAATCGTTTATTTTTCTCAATCAAAGTCCTCCAAGCCTTTTTGGTTTACATACAACTTCCTAAGAAACTAGCTCGACATCTTATTTTTATCTTATTAAGCTAACAGGCTTTCTCCTAGGGAGATGTCGCCAGCTTTTTAAGACTATCTGATAGTCTTATGTCGCAGAATAGGAAAGCGGTGCCGGGAAGTTTGATGTTTGTGAGAATTTTAAAATGGTGGTATCAGGATTTCTAAGACCAAGATAGTTATATCACCACGACAACAAGAAATATAGCATGTCACCTCTAGATTTTTATCCCTTCGATTAGATGAGAATCCATGGCTATTTTCGTCGCTACATGGGTAAAAAATGGATTTAATGGCATGTTGTGGTCTTCTAAACAATTTAGAATTCGTTATATCCATTGAGATTGAGCATGTGAAATTAACTATTAAATAAAAACGTAATGCAATATGAAAACAACAATGAAAGAGAGCTTGCATCAGTGACACAAACAAAGTTTGGTGTTCACATTAATATCCCAATATCAATAGTAATTGCAGTATCACTTAATTTATATCCTTTATATTTTCCCTCACCTGATGCACCATCCAATAGTGATATTGTAGACCATCAAAAACTATCACGTTTGCAGTCTATATTGATTTTTATCAACAATTTTTATCCTCGGTAATCAAGAGTGCAGTGTAGATCGATGTAAATATTATAGTTAATAATATTAATTACTTTTTTTATCCTATTTTAATTACTAACCACAATTGACAGAGACATTTAAACATACTATTTAGAAATCCAAAAGAGAGCATACAACAAAGTGGTATTTAACATTTTCCTTCTCTATCCTTTCCCTTCCTATGTTGATATAATCAATAGATATCTCATATCTTTTCTATCTTGCATGAGATAATCTACACAACTTTTAGAATCTTCTATGCCAACTACTATTTGTGCGCATAAATCTTTCCTTAGATAATCTATTGGTGCAATAATACATTAGATTCAATATATTCTAGAAATATGTATAATATCAAAGTCAAAATATATTTTATTCTTTTTAATATTTAGAAGGCACATCGTATGCATCATTAAACTAAAGTTTGTTTCCTGTAATAGATGAGTAATGAATAGATTATTTTTTTCATTTATAAGAGAAAGTATCATAAAGAGCCTCGCGTCAAAAGAAATTCTATTAATAAACTTAAGAATTAAATTAAGAAATTTTATAACAATTATTTATACATTAGAGAATGTCATTAAGAATTTTTATTAAAACTTTTATAATAACTAAATATATAATTTAAAGTATTCAATTACGAAAATGATTTTTAATAAATTTATTTTTATAATAATTATAATTATGTAGTTGAATAGTCAAAGATGGAATATTTTAAAATTGAAATTATTAGTTTGAAGGCTCTTCTTCATTAATAGAACTGTGCAATTACTAAAATAAAATAGGTAAGTTTAGTAGTAATGATTAACAATCTTTTCGACTTGGGGCAATGATGAAAACTTGTGCATGGTGCATTAATTTTCTAATTTAACTATAAGGATATTATAGTTGCTTACTAGAACCTATAGTTACAAGTAAATTATTTGAGCTTATATGCTTAATGTTCATCTATGTAGTTCCTATTGTCGTGTAAATTTGGCATAGTCTAGACAAAGTATTTTGTCATTACAACATTACAATATCACTAGAATCATCAATAATAAATGTTTGAGATTTTTTATATATTATTAACAAGTAACTACAACTACAACTCCCACCTATAAATCCCAAAATATATTTCCTAAAAAATATGTCACCTAAATGTGTATATACTATAACTTTTTAACTCCTCAAATATCAAAAGTTTGGCTATAATATTTTTTAATACAATAAAACATTTTTTATGATATCATTTATTGTTGATATCAAAAGTTTGGCTATAATATTTTTTTAATAGAGTAGAAAATTTAGTAGAATAATTTTATTTTTACTATTCTATATGAACAAAGTAATTACATTTGGTTTGAAGTGTGATTTGATTTCGGTGAGTTCCTCTAATAATTTATATAGTTTGAAAATATTTCAATTAGATTGGTCAATCAAGAAGGAGAAAGTTATAGAGTGAAAAAAGGAGTGCATTACCAAACACTATGAATTGAAAAGGTTTTCATTCTAAAATAAATCTTGGGTTAGAGTTAAGGTTAGTGTTAGCATAGTTCAAATGACAGTATTGTTGGCAATTTAGCTGAGTTAGATACTTAGATGTTGTCATTATGGCAACATATGATCTACATGAAAATCGCACATGATAGAGAGAAAGTATGATAGAGCGCAAAGAAAAATTGTCTAAGTATGAGAGTGTTTGATGAAGGGTGCTCCCCTTAATACCACAAACACATAATAGAAATAGAGAAACAACAACAATATGCAAGAACAGAAAATTGTCTTCTTATTATCTCCACAAATGTGGAATTACAAACTTTCAGAATTACAATATGCAAAGCCACATGGGCATTCCCTTACAATATTCTATAGGACAAAGCCTCGAACTATTACCCAGAACTATTCTGAACTGCCTACGACAATAATACAGCCTTCCTTATATAGGCAATTTTCCACCGCCTAGGAAGGTTCCAAAATTTTAGCCAATAAGGCTGACCAAACTTAGAATTATTTTATTTTACATTTTATTACATCATAGTCGGCTCAAGATAACCTTTGAAACCCGAACAGAAATTTTGAAGAAAATTATTTTTCGCCATTTCAGGTGGCCCAACTTCCAAAGACCATAAGTCATCACCAGTTGACCTGATCGGCTATTATAACCCCATTTCAGAAATGCCACGAAGCGCTCTACAGGCTTGGCCCACGCAAGCACCCATCACCCAAATTTTTGACCTCATTCAGGGCCTCTAAAGCCTTCAAAACTGAGTTCAAAGTTTTTGTACCCTGCTGCCAATACCGAAAATCTTCAATATCTTCCAATATACACTTGATCTGGCAATGAAACTTTACCGGCAGACTTATATGACCAAAATGAACCTCCAAGAAAGAAATCAGATCATTCTGAGCACATACAAAAATTATCAAAAATAGTAACTTTCCATAAATAGCAGCTCTGCACAAAATAGCCCTTATTGAATATAAAAACAAAAATATTTTTTTGGGTGATGCAAGATTGCTCTTACACCTAGGATGCTCCTGCATCAGACACCCAGGGTAATTTGAGAAGTGACCCTGTCACGACTCAGGTGTGCAGAGGAAAACCAAGATGGCTAACCTCCTCCTTTGTCAGCCATGATGAATCTTCAACAGGTCATCCTTTCCACTGGACCAGATATTCTTCATATGTCATGTTCCTTGTGCTTCTGCCAACATGACTGTCCAGTATATCTTCGATCTCCTTAGTGTCTGAACTAGTTGCTGGAATACTCCACTGTGTTGCTATGATCTCATCTTCAACACCTCCTTCATGATACTCTATCAGATCTGAAATGTTAAACACTGGGAAAATATTTAGCTCAGTAGGCAATTCTACTTCATATGCATTTCTTAAATCATGTTTCTTCAGTATCCTACATGGTCCAAACTTCTTCATTTTCAGCTTGTTATATGTACCAACTGGAATCCACTCCTTCCGCAAATGAACCATGACTTCATCACCAACCTGAAATTCCTTATACCTCATTTTCTCATCTACCTTAGCCTTATACTGTGCGTTCATCTTGGTAATATGCTTCCTCACCTCCCCATGGATGTTCTTTAAGTGTTCTACAAAATCCTCAGCTTTAGCACTACTTATTTCTCCTTTATCTATCTTCCTTAATTCAGATGCATTTCTTGGACTACTTCCGTATACAATCTGGAATGGTGATTTACCAGTGCTCCTGTTGACAGAATTATTGTATGCAAATTCTGCCTGTGGTAAAATTAAATCCCATCCTGTTGGCTTATCTCCAACCAAACATCTCAGCAAATTTCCCAAACTCCTATTCACCACCTCTGTCTGGCCATCAGTCTGTGGATGATGTGATGAGCTGAACTTCAAATCTATCTTCAACTTCTTCCACAATGTATGCCAGAAATATCTAACAAACTTAGTGTCCCAATCTGAAACTATGGTCTTTGGCAAACCATGAAGTCTCACTACTTCTCTGAAAAACAATTCTGCTACATGAACAGCATCATTAGTCTTCTTGCAGGGAATGAAATGTGCCATCTTTGAAAATCTGTCAACCACCACAAAAATTGAATCATGTCCCCGCTGAGTCCTCAGTAAACCAAGAACAAAGTCCATGCTGATATCCTCCCAAGGCTTCTTTGGTACGGGTAATGGCTGATACAACCCTGTATTCTGCTTCACTCCTTTTGCCATCTAACATACTCTGCAACTCTGTACAAACTTCTTCACATCTTGCTGCAACTGTGGCCAATAATAATTCTCACTAACCAAACCAAAGGTTTTATCACGACCAAAATGTCCAGCCAATCCTCCGCTATGCTTCTCCTTGATGAGATTCTCCCTCATAGAACTTCATGGAATGCACAACTGACTCCCTCTGAATAGCATATCATCCTGGATGATGAAATCCAACCATTTCATCCTGTCTAGAGTAACAGGTTCTGTACAAGCTTTCCAAGCTTCACCAAAATCAGGATCCTCTGGATACAAATTTTTGAGTTCCTTGAACCCAACCACTTCAATCTGCATTTCTATCAGCAATAGTTACCTTCTGCTAAGAGCATCTGTAACCCTATTAGACTTTCCACTCCTGTGTTTCAAAACAAATGTATAACTCTGCAAAAACTCAACCCATTTCAAATGCCTTTGATTCAATTTTCCTTGACTATTCAAATATTGCAAAGCTTGATGATCAGTATACAAAACAAACTCCTTAGGAAGTAGATAATGTCTCCACTTCTTTAATACCTGAACTATAGCATAAAATTCCTGATCATAAACAAAATATTTCCTCTTGGCATCATTTAATTTCTCACTGAAATAAGCAATAGGTTTACCTTCTTGGCTCATAACAGCTCCTATTGCAGTACCACTAGCATCACAATCTACTTGAAACACCTTATTAAAATATGGAAGTGCTAAAATAGGTTGTTCTGTAACTTTTTGTTTCAACAATTGAAAACTCTTTTCTGCCCCATTAGTCCACTTGAACTCTTTTCTATCCCCTCTCATTGTTTCAGTCAAGGGTCCACAAATACTGCTAAAATTTCTGATAAAATTTTTGTAAAAGCTAGCTAGACCATGAAAAGATCTTACCTCAGTAGCACTCCTTGGAGTAGGCCATTCAAGGATAGTATGTACCTTCTCTGGGTCCATTTTTAGACCTTCTCCTGAAACTACAAACCCCAAATACACCAACTCTTTCTTCACAAAACTGCACTTCTTCAAATTAATCAACAATTTCTCTTCTCTCAACTTCTCAAATACCATACGAATATGCATCATATGCTCATCCAATGTCTTACTAAAGATCAAAATATCATCTAGGTAAACAATGACAAACTTACCTAGAAATTCTTTTAGAACCTCATTCATGAGCCGCATGAAAGTGCTCGGTGCATTGGTTAGCCCAAAAGGCATGACTAACCACTCATATAGTCCTTCCTTTGTCTTGAAGGCAGTCTTCCATTCATCTACTTCTTTGATCCAAATCTGATGATATCCACTCTTCAGATCTATCTTTGAGAAATACACATCTCCACTCAAACAGTCCATAATATCATCCATTCGTGGCAATGGAAACCTGTACTTGATTGTGATCTTGTTTATTGCCCTAAAATCTGTACACATCATCCATTCTCCATTCTTCTTTGGTGCTAATACCGCTGGTACAGCACAGGGACTCAGACTCTCATGGATCAATCCTTTCTGTAACAGTTCATGTACTTGTCTGTTCAACTCCTCACTTTCTGCAGGTGTCATTCTGTGTGCTGCCTTATTCAGCAAACTCGCTCCTAGGATCAAGTCCATCTGATGATTGATCTTCCTGACTGGTGGTAATCCATCAAGGATGTTATCAGATACAATATCCTGAAACTCATTCAACAAATCTGCAACTTCTACAGGAACATCTTCTACTTCCTCTTTACCAGCTTTTGGAATTAAAGAAAAACATACATGCTCATGCCTCATACCATCTAAGAAATTTCTTCCATCAACAAAAGTTATCCTTGCATTACCACATACCTTTTCTTCAGTCTCTTTCAATGGTTTTAGCTTATGTCGCACTCCATATTTTGTCATGGAATAGGTATTAACATGACCATCATGTACAGCACATCTGTCAAACTGCCATGGTCTACCCAACAACATATGATATGCATCCATAGATATGATATCACACAATACCTCATCTTGGTATCCGCCAATCTTGAACTTCACCAGGCATTTTTCATTGACCATGACCTTGTGGTCATCCTGTACCCAGGCAATCCGATATGGATGTGGGTGTTTCTATCTCTTGAGCTTCAACTTTGTCACCATCTCTTCCGACATGAAATTGTCAGTGCTTCCATTATCAATAATCACATCACAACATTTACCTTCACACTTGCACCTGGTGCGAAACAGGCTCCTCCTTTGCTCAAGTTCATTCTCACCACTCAACAGGACTCTTCTGTTAATCAACGTTTCTCCTCTTTCAGCATCTTCAGAATTTGATGATCTAGCATCTTCATCTACATGTGCAACTCTAGCCTGGCCTTCATTTCTCCTATTTGTTCTGCCTTGGTGCTGAGGAGATTCAAATGCCCTATGACCTTCTTCTCCACAGTGAAAAAATGTTCCATGGAAGCCACCTCTTCCAGATCCTTGTCCTCTTCCTCTTCCTCTCTGATCTCTATTATTCTGATCCTGGAAGCGATTGGAATTATTTCCTTGCTGATTCTGACTGCTACTGGCCTCATCCTTCTTTTTCAGATCTTCATTTTGGCCACCATATGACCGTCCACCAGATCGTCCACCGTGACCTCTTCCTTTTTGTCTGCTCTCAAACTTCTTGTTTAGCTTTTCCTCTACTTTTAGGGCAAACTGGTATGCCTTTTCAATACTATTCATTCGAACCAGATTCAACTCCTCCTGAATGCTTGGCCTTAACCCATTAAGGTATCGGGCAACTTTCTCCTTATCAGCTTCTACATGGCCTGTTCTGATGAGAAGTCAATAGAACTCCTCTATATACTCCTGAACAGATCTTCCTGCTTGCTTCAAACTCTGCATTTTCTTCAGTAGGTCAAGTTCATAATCAACAGGAATGAACTGCCACTTCAATTTATCCACCATCCGATCCCATCTCATGATTTTCTCCTTTCCCTTTCTATTTCGCTCCAACTGAATCTCTTGCCACCATATCTTCGCATGACCTTTCAGTCTGGCCTTCGCAAATTTGACCCTATCAGGATCCTCAACATCTTCATACTCAAAATATTCCTCACATTCATTGATCCAGTCGATCAATTTTTCTGGGTTAAGATTTCCAAAAAATGTAGGAACCTCAATCTTAGGTCTTTTCCCAATCTTAGAAATGGCCCGAAAAAGTCTTTCTTCCTCCTGGTTCACAATTTCAACTTCTCCTTCTTGATAGTCTTCTTCAACTTCATCCTCGCTTTCATCTCTAACATTAAGATTCATTCCTCTATGAATCTCTTCTTGCAATGCTTGCACTTGTCTCTGCAGTGCCCTAACCTCAGGTGTTACAACACTAGCTCTTCCGCCACGTTCCTTTCATGGAGGCATTTTTGCGATGCGCACTGAAACCCTAACTACGGTCCTGGTGCAAACTGCCTCATAGTCGGTGATCTGTTTACACACTCAGGAACTCCTACTCTGATACCACATGATGAAGGGTGCTCCCCTTAATACCACAAACACATAACAGAAATAGAGAAATAACAACAATATGCAAGAACAGAAAATTGGCTTCTTATTATCTCCACAAATGTGGAATTACAAACTTTCAGAATTACAATATGCAAAGCCACATGGGCATTCCCTTACAATATTCTGTAGGACAAAGCCTTGAACTATTACCTAGATCTACTACCCAAAACTATTCTGAACTACCTACGACAATAATACAGCCTTCCTTATATAGGCAATTTTCCACCGCCTGGGAAGGTTCCAGAATTTTAGCCAATAAGGCCGACCAAACTTAGAATTATTTTATTTTACATTTTATTACATCATAGTCGGCTCAAGATAACCTTTGAAACCCGAACAAAAATTTTGAAGAAAATTATTTTTCGCCATTTCAGGTGGCCCAACTTCCGAAGTCCATAAGTCATCACCAGTTGACCCGATCGGCTATTATAACCCCATTTCAGAAACGCCACGAAGTGCTCTACAGGCTTAACACGCACAAGCACCTGTAACCCAAATTTTTGACCTCATTCGGGGCCTCTAAAGCCTTCAAAACTGAGTTCAAAGTTTCTGTACCCTACTGCCAATACCAAAAATCTTCAATATCTTCCAATATACACTTGATCTGGCAATGAAACTTTACTGGCAGACTTATATGACCAAAATGAACCTCCAAGAAAGAAATCAGATCATTCTGAGCACATACAAAAATTACCAAAAATAGTAACTTTCCATAAATAGCAGCTCTGCACAAAATAGCCCTTATTGAATATAAAAACAAAAATATTTTTTTGGGTGATGCAAGATTGCTCTTACACCCAGGATGCTCCTGCATCAGTGTTTGTTCCAATGTACCTAGAGATAGTTTTGATTAGCGATGACAATTGGAGTAAGGTCAATGCTTGCGCACTTGAACATAGATACTATGATGACTATAGAAGACTCACCTAAGAGTGCAAGTCAATATGACATGTACAGAAGAAGTTATGATAGTTTTACCAAAGACAGTGTTAAGCCGACATGATAGAATATGAAGACAGAATTGGTAAAGAGTTAATGGATTATTTTGTTTATCAAAATAATGTCTTAACAATATAAAGGGATGACATCCTAGATGTTAACCCTTGAGTAAAGATATATTTTGTATAATTCTTATGTCAAGCCGACTATAAGAGTTATTAGTTTTAATAACTTGTATAAAGAGATGTAATGATGTAATGAATGTAATATAGAGAATGTAGCATATGAAAGTGAAAAGAAAGTGAAGAGATATTGATGCAAAGTTGTGCAAGTAGTATAAGGTTATGTACCTTGACATATTGTAATCAGTAACTATTCTACATTACTTGTTTGGGCAGTGGGCTCATCTAGTAATCCTATTTTGTACTACCAACTCTTAGCAGGGTTGAGGCTTCTAACAAGGCCTAAAGTCCCTTAATCAGGACTGAGACACTATATGCATGTAATAGGCTCCTAACAAGGTCAACATCCTTAACATGATACTTTTTATTAGTGGATCTTTGTGGGTACCATCCCCACCAGGGTTTTCCCTTGGCCAGGGTTTCCTCGAGAACAAATAATGTGTTATGAGTTCATTTATTTTACTGCTATGCATGTTCTTTACTTTACTATGTTATGCATGCATTAAGATAATCTGTTATATCTATAATTGGGAAAAAGTAAAAGTTTTTGGAATACTGATTCACCCCCCCCCCCCTCTCTCAGTATTCCCTATTTCTAACAAGTATTTTGCCTATAATCAAGCGATGATGAAGAAGGGGAAGGATGGCGATGGAGATCGAATGAGACATTTCATATAAAAAGTAGTTGACATTTACAAAATAAATGATTATCTCTTATAAATGAAGACAATACTTATAGTGTTATCAATATTCTACGTATACATGTATACAGTAGTGTATTCTCAGTTATGCATGAATAACGTATATATTTTTCTACAAGTTTGTCTCATTTATAGATAGAACCAGTTAATTGTTACTAGAAAATCATATCTTTACATATCATTCTTCACTGCTTCAATGCAATTTTTCATTTGTCGTTTATTTTATCGAGTGAGTCACTTATTATAAAACTTTATCTTTACCTATGATTGCTCAGTATTTCTTGTAGTCTTTCATTTGTCATTTATCTTATTCAGTGGGACACTGAGTTGATATTATTGTATTCAGTAGGACATTTAGAATATATTATTTTATTAAGTGGGGCACTTATTAGAAAATCTTATCTTTACCAATGATTACTCACTACTTCATGCAGCCTTTCATTTGTCATTTATCTTATTGAGTGGGACACTTAGTTGATATTAGTTTATTTAGTGGGTACTTATTATAAAATTTTATCTTAATCTATGATTACTCATTTCTTTATGCAGTATTTCATTTGTCATTTATGTTATTCAGTGGGGCACTTAGTTGATATTACTTTATTCAGTGGGGCACTTAGTAGATATTATTTTATTGAGTGGGGTACTTATTAGAAAATCTTATATTTACCTATGATTACTCATTGCTTCATGCAGCCTTTCATTTGTCATTTATCTTATTCAGTGGGGAACTTAGTTGATATTATTTTATTTGGTGGAGCACTTAATATATTTTATTTTATTAATTGGGTACTTAGTATATATTATTTTATTCAGTGGGGCATTTATTAGAAAATCTTATCTTTACCTATGATTACTCACTACTTCATGCAACCTTTCATTTTTTGTTTATCTTATTGAGTAGTGCACTTAGTATGAATTATTTTATTTAGTGGGGCACTAAGTATATATTATTTTATTCAATGGGGAACTTATTAGAAAATATTATCTTTACTTATAATTATTCACTTCTTCATACAGCCTTTCATTTGTCATTTATCTTATTGAGTGGGACACTTAGTTGATATTATTTTATTCAGTGGGTCACTTAGTGGTGTAAGAGCACCTAGGACCTAGGATAAGTGTCCTACCCTAGTTTTGGCTTCTACTGATCCTAGCAAGATCTAGAGGTTAATAAAGACTCCATGAGGGTCTAAGAGGTGTGAGGAAGTTTTTAGCATGAATGCTAATGCTTTTCCTATGGGGGAGTATCTTTATTTGAACTAAGTCACTAAGGACTCTTGGAGACATAATGACACCTTTGACATTGATGTCAATGGGGGAGAGAATAATACATGAAAAAAAAGCATGAGAGGATCATCCCTTGGGGGATAAATGTTCAAAAAGATCCATAATGATTGATGAAGAGAATTTGAAAAGATGATTGGTATTTTATGGAACCTAGATGTTTTTCATCTATGTTGCCATCAATACCAAAAGGGGAGATTTTTAGCATCAATGTTGATGGTATTCCTATGGGGGAGTATCCTAGTAATGTTGGAGGTATGTTACAGTGATTGTGTGTTGCATTTATGACATAATTTGTTATTGATGTAAACATATGATACTGAATGGTTGTTTAGAAGCTTGCATACAGGTTGTAGAGAGTTGTACAGACGCATTACAAAGAATTAGCATGTGTGAACTTAGAAGAAGACTTCTCATGATGTCTTGGGTCACCAGATATAATAGCACATGTTTATGAGTTGATCTGATAGAGTTATGATTGATTTACTGATAACTAATTCTTAGGAGACAGAAACTGTGATTTTTACGAAGTTGATTGTAGAAAATTTGTGGATAACACTCATGGTTGTTTAAGTTATGATGTGCAAACATAGGTTCGTGTTGGACACTAGGTGGAGAGATTATTGTGATCATATGGAGTTGTGATCATGAAGGTGATGTCATCTATGGGGTGTGTATTCATGAAGACCTATTTGGAGTCTGACTTGGAACACGTTTCAAGTAATTTGACGAGTGAGCTTGATTTACACGCTATTTAGCTTTTCCTACACACTGCATAATTATTTTATGGGCTATTTAGCTTTTCCTATGTGTTACAAAATCTTTTAAATAATGACACTTAAATTCTAGAAAGTGTCATTAAAATGGAAGAAAATATTGTAAGCGCTGAAACAGTAATTGTAAGCACTATGGGGGTGATGATATAAGCGATGAAAGAATAGAAGACATAAGATAGAAAATTTTGCTATGCATTGACACTCGGTACAAATGCATCAAAATTTGGTGTAAACACGTTATTTCTCCACGTAAATACATTAAAATTTGTCTTGTACATGCTATTTATCTGCTTGTACGTGCTACTTCATTTGTAAAACAAAGAATTCAAACACAGACCTCGTACAAATTTAGAAAATAAACATAAAATTTGATTAGTAGAGGCCTTGGAGCCCATGGTAGGTGCTATTTTGTGTATATTTAATATCATCATGAAATTAATTTAACTTGAGAATCTCTCTCTCTCTCTCTCTCTCTCTCTCTCTCTCTCTCTCTCTCTCTCTCCTCTCTCTCCTCTCTCTCTCTCTCATGTTAAAACATGTTCCAAATGAAAACCTTTCAAAACATAGAGATTTAAAAACATCAAAAATCTTGGAATCTTTTTTCAACCTTAGGTGTATTCTTAAAGAAAAACATTTTCATTAGTCTTGATTTTCTTATATTATCATCACAATAATTCTCTCATTTCCTTGCATTTTTCTCCCATAATCCTTATTTCTCTTGCATTTTCCTTATCATTAGTCCTCATTTTCTTTATAGTAGTCTTCATTGTCCTTGCATTATTTTTCATTTTCCTTTCATTATTCCTTATTTCTTTACATTGTCCTTATCATTTCCTTAAATCCTAAGTCCTAATTGCATTTGAATTACATCCTATTTCATCCCTTACCTTATTATTGCATGTGAACTCATTACCCCGTTATCGCTAGATCCTAATTCAACTATATCTTTGGTATTATACATGTATTATCACTCTCATATTAGCATCCTCATTTTGCATTTAGAATCTAAAGTTTATTTTACAAAATTAAACAAACCAAGTTTTAGGGAACTATACCTTCTGTAGATGATTCATAGGGAATATTGAACCTTGTCAAAAAAAACTCCATTTTAGCATTATTATCATTAATTCAATACCTTATATTGGTTCAAGGCTTGGTCCTTTATATTTTAATTTGTCTTTTTATCCTTTAAGGTTTTAATCACACTTTAATTCCATATGGTTATGCCTTTAGATTTTCATTCCTAAGGTTTTCAAAGTCTGAAAACTTAAAAACATAGGTTTCCCTTTATAGTGTCTTAGTTTACATCTATTGTATTGTCATACCTAAGTTGCCTTTCAAAAAT